>MNCI01018059.1:1318983-1395089 GCA_015680685.1 Gnetum montanum | reverse complement strand
CATAACTCACAGGACTATGACAAAGAGGCTGAAATCGTTTCTTTAGCAAGCCATCTTACAAGCAATTGTTCACAATTTCTTCTTTACAATGCTCTTCTCCCAAGACTCAAAGTGTGTCTTCAAGTGAGAGCCCAAGTGTGTGATCCCCAGTATTTCAAAGTGTGTTGTCTTGTTCCCCCCTTGTGATCCCCTTTTCTTCTTATCCATGAAGCTTTTTATTAGGTTCAAAGGTAGTTACATACTTTAAAATATCTTAGCTAACTTCTCTCCCAAGTAAGGAAGTTACAACTTACCCAACTAGTTAAGAGATATTTCTCACCAATTTAGTTGAGAAGTTATGTAGTTAGGAAGTTATACATAAAGTTAGGAGGAATTTATGCTAACATTGATATTTGTAAATATTAAAAATATTTTATGGGTAATAACTTATACAATAATATTTGAAAAATAAATTCAAGACCTCAATATTATGAGAGCTTTATTCACTTGGAATAATTAAATTAATGGTAAGTCTTCAGCCGGGCACTTGGAATAATTAAATTAATCGTAAGTCTTCAGCGATGAATAAAACTGCAACTTTGATTTATTGGAATTATCAAAAATATCTCTTAACTTTGTTAATTCGGTTATACACCTGTCTTAGTGTGCCTTCGTGTCTCTTTTGTCGTGTTCAATGGACTGGTATGGCGATAACGAATGGGTCGGTGTCAGGCACTGCTGCTGTTTTGGTGTTCAGTTGCAGAAGAGTGGAGGAGGAAGATTTTCCTTGGAAAAACGTTGTGCTGAACATGCAGTTCTGGAAGAACAGGCCAGAATTCCTTTGGTTCCAGTAGCCAATGACAAACGCGATTTAGGGTTTCAGCTGCCTAAAATTTTTGCCCCAAATTCACCTAGGGCTTCCAGTGTTTTTTTTTTGTGAATCATCTTCCAAATTAATGCCATTGTTATTGATTGCAGAGCCAAGGGCAAACGTACTATGGATCTACATACTTGCGTGCCTTGCAGAGAATGTCTGGGAAGGCGTTGAAGGTAGGCAGATTCGGGGAAAGCTAAAGTGCTGCATATGGGTGGGAAAATTCAAAACTGAAGGTGTCGCTGCTCAAATCCAAGAACTGCTGCCTCGAAGCTCTGATGAGCGGCAACGACCATAAGAGCTCCTCCTCCGCCGTTAGAAAATCTCCTCTGGATCTATTGTTGGATGGTTCACCCACTGATCCACTGCCACATGGGTGTCAGAGACAGTGTTGCAAAATAAAACATATACTCCACAAAGAATAAAGGTTAATGCAACCAAAAATCAGGCAGTAAGAGCCAGGAAATAAACCAACGGCTTCAGCCGAACTTAGAAGAAAACAAACATGCAGCAATGGAAGAAGCAAAGTCACTGCAGCCAAGATAATCAACGCATAGCATGAAGATTGGAGAGCATTTTTATCTGGTAAGATAACCAATCACATTTCTGAGATTTTCTTCCATGTAATCCGCCTTGCCCACATATCCTTGTTCAAATCTTCCTCTCCAAAATATAGCATAAAGCTTCCAGCTAATGCAACAATTTTAGAAGAATGAGGATGATCAATCTTAGGTTGCAACTTGAATGCTGATCTTTGTAAACGTTTTCTTTGCCACAGCAACAACAACAAAGGGTAATGAGCAGCATAAATCCATAAAAGATGAACCAGAGAGCACCAACAGCAAATAGAGTAACCCTGTAAACCCAATAGAGGCCCAATAATGGCGATTGGTGAGGTTCCATCTGCCAGTGTAGGTATCAAATCGGTTCAGAGGATCAGGCCTTTTGGTCCTATCAGCTGCTAGAAAAAAAATGAGCAAAGTCTTTTGGCATCCATGAACGGATCCTCTGAAACTGGATAATTTTGGGTGGAAATCTTAAAAACCAACGTTTATACCCGAAATTTTGTGCAGATTTTTTTTATAATTCTACTATATATAGGAATGGTACTTCTATATATTTTTTCTTAAATAACAAAAATGCTATTGTTAATTTATTCTTTTCCTCTCAAACTAAAATTTTAGCCACTTCTCCAAAAATTCTTAAACAATTTTATCTTACCAACCTACTCCATGAAATGGCCAAATGTACCAACACAAAGATGGACATTCTAATCATATCCATGATCGAGGCCACGACCATTAAAGAGAAGGAAGTAGGCACCATCATGGTGATGGTGGTCCTACTTCTTCTTCACCTTCATCATCTCCTTCACCCTCTCCTTTAGGATCTAGATGTAGTCATAAGTAAAAAGACTCTAAGGATAATGGTAAGCGAAACAGAAATCATAAACAAAGTAGTCGAGAAAGGGGACGAGGGCATTCTAAAGAAACTCATCATGACAGGAGGGAGAGTAGAAAACAACATAGGCATCGTATATGCCATAGACAATACGATCACGATGAACCCCTAATCACTACCCAAAGTATGCTAGATATAACTGAGGCTATTAGAATCCCAACAAGGCACCAAAAAGATAGTAGGATCAAAAGATTGGACATAAGCAATATCCCATGATTTGAAGGAGGATACAACGTTGATCCTCAAAATCATTTGCAAGAATTTCACGATGCATGTGCCTTGCAAAACATAGAAAACAAGTGGCAAAAACTCAAGTTGTTTCCATGGACACTGATCAAGGAAGTGGAAAGTTGGTACTAGTCCTTAGAACTAGAGTCCATTTGCCGATGGAGTACCATGTTAGAACTATTTAATGATAAGTATCAGACGTACTAACCTTCGAAAGCAAATCCAAGGATGGAAACGAGGACATGAACCCTTGGATGCTATCATGGGCCGATAGTATGCACTATTACATCATTGCCCAGGCCATGGTTACTTGCAAAGGGAACAACTATACCATCTCGTAGATGGTCTTAGGCACGAAATGCGAAGAACCCTTGGGACATATGCCCAAGGAAGGCTATCTGAGCTTAGGGCCCATCAAGTACAAAGATTGTTGGAGCAAGTTGCTAAAGAGAAAGGTGAGTTAAGGAAAAGAGAGAGTATGGAAGAATATAACAAAGATCCTTCCCTCCGAAAGAAGGGAGTTAGATTTTTTGAGGATGAAGAAGAGTCACCACTTAAAGAAATGGTGAATAAGAAAACCTTTCCCATTCAAAAACTTGCATCAGAAGTATCGGCAAAGGTGGCCCAAATGTGGGACTCCCTAGTAATAAGTTTCAAAAAGTTATCAAAATAGTAGAGGAGTCTAGAGAGGAAGGTAGTGATCAAGAAAAGAGAAAAAAGAGAGAAGTTGAATATGCACATAACAAAGGTAAGGGAAAAGTTGTCATCATCGAAGAGGTTGTGAATTCAAATATAGATGATGATGGTGGATGTGAGATATGCCAATATGACCATCCTAAAGGATGTTGCCTTGTAATCTCACATCTACAGGAGTCTAGGATGTATGCACTCAACTCACAATTAAATAGAAGGTAAACACCCCGAAGGTTACCTTATCCCCAAAGTAACCCAAGGTAGTTCAAGCAACCCTTGATGTATTATTCAAGTGGAACTCCACCTTAACCAAATGAGTAGTATCAACAGTGGCAACACCCAAAATCATGGGGAATGCCACCACCACATCAATAGTACCCTCACTGTCAACCTGACCTATATGGATACTACGTGCAATAGCCAATCTCTCCACATGACTCTACTAGTCACGTTACTCCCCAACCTCACTACCAAACCCATGAGTATTATAGAACTCCTTCTCCTAGGGGTAATGTTCCACAAACATATTATCCTTCTTGTCCGATTGCATCTCTTCCACCCTTAACTCCATTACCACCTGCTCTAGCCATGCAGGGTGAGCTCCCTACCTAGCCATAACAACGTAACACTACAAGGGTTGTTAATCCTCACCATGCTATTGGTTTAGACAATCACACAAAGAATAGATCTTTCTTTAGAACCAACAGTCCAACCAAGTCCTTACAACCACAAGTGGCTAATTGTCCAAATGTCTCACCATCATTTGAAACTTCAAAACTCCCTTCAAACCAAAGGTCACATTCAACACACATGGTCATGTTGACGCATGCCATTACCGATTGGATTAAGTTTGGCCATCTTCCTAGGAAATTCTCTAATCCTAGGAGTCCTCTTATATATTTACAAATCACTGGGAATGAGCCGTGCAAAGCTCTTTTGGATTCAGGTTCTAGTGTCAACTTAATTTCTCAAGAAATGTACAAAGCCTGAAACTTGCCTCCACTAAAAAAGAGTAACATTTGTTTAGAGTTGACTAACCAGTCCATCATTGTCCCATTAGAACTAGTGGAGGACATTGTTACCAGTGTTTGTGGATGGTCGTATCCAGCTGACTTCCTAGTGATTCAAGTCAACAACTGTAAGGGGGACTTCCCTATCATAATGGAAAGAGCATGGCTAAGCACAATTGATGCACACCTAGGAATATGAGATCTTTCCATAGAAATATCAAAGGAAAATACATTTGAAAAGATCAAGAAGAAGAAAGTTTCGTGCATCGCATACAATGACATAGGGTGTAGTTGTGTGCAGAAGTCCTAGATTATACAACGTTTAACATTGCCTACATGCAACCAATGTGCATAAGTAACTAAGATACAAAAATGCCTATATGTAGTAGCCACAAGACAAGAAGGCACCTAATGGCTAATAGCTGACCAAGAGAGCAACTCAACTATATGCATGAAACCAACTGAGGGTTTGACTTGCACTTACATAGATAGCATAGACACATTAAAGCAAGTTCATCACCAACTTCCGAGTCTTGACATTGAAAATATCAACCAGGGGAAGTTGGAAATCCCTGACAACTTTAAGCAAGAGCCCCTAGAGTTAAAACTGTTGCCCATCGATATGGAATACACATTTCTCAAAAATGGAAAATCAGTAATTATTAATGCTAGGCTCTCTCCTCAATAGAAAGAGAGATTTTTGAAAATGGTGAACAAATGGTTGAAATCCTTCACTTGGTCATATCCTGAATTAATTGAAATAGATATATGCCAACATAGGATTTACACTGACCCCTCCATGAAGCCTTGACAACAACTGTAGAGGCGATTGAACCCAAAGCTGAAGCAAGTGGTTAAAGAAGAAATCAAACAACTTCTAAAAGATGCATTCATCTACCCCATTGCTAATAGCAAATGGGTTAGTCCATTAGTTATTGTGCCCAAAAAGGAAGGTAAATGGAGGGTGTGTATAGAGTTTAGGCTACTAAACATGGCAACATTCAAAGACCACTTTCCATTGCCATTTGTTGACCAAGTCTTAGACACCATTGCATGGCATCATTACTATAGTTTTTTGGATGGGTACAATGGATATAACCAAATTCAAATAGCACTAGAAGACTAAGCCAAGACCACGTTCACAAGTCCTTGGGGGACATTTGCATACAAATAAATGTTTTTTGGCTTGTGCAATGCTCTTGCAACGTTTCAACATTTAGTTCTAAGTATATTTCAGCAACAAATAAGAAATGGTGTGGAGGTCTTCATGGACGAATTCTCCACCTATGGAGCAAACTTTGATCAAGCCTTGGACCGATTAGAGCAAGTACTAAAGCGATGTGTTAAAACCAATTTAAGACTCAACTAGCAAAAAAGGCATTTAATGGTCCAAGAAGGTGCAGTATTAGGACATAAGATTTCACAAACAGGGATAGAGGTAGACCCCAAAAAGATTAAAGTCATCCAAGGAATCATGCGTCAACCTAAAACTATAAAAGACATCTGATCATTCCTTGGACACACTGGCTATTATAGAAGATTCATAGAGAACTTTTCAAGGGTTGCAAAACCATTAGTTGAACTAACGAAAAAGGATATACCTTTTGAATGGACTAGAGAATGTGAGTTAGCTTTTCAAACTTTAAAATAGAAGCTTATAGAAACACTTATTCTACAAGTTTCTGACTGGTCTAGACCATTCCATATAATGACTGACACATTCAACTTTTCTTTAGAAGCTGTACTTACATAGTTAGATGACCAGAAACAACCCTATTACATTCACTATGCAAGTCGAAGTATTGCTGGTGCACAACTCAATTACACCACAACGAAAAAGGAATTAATACTTGTGGTGTTTGCACAAGATAAGTTCAAGCACTATGTATTGGGCTATAAGGTATTTGTACACACAGACCATAGTGCAATTTGGTTCCTGCTAAATAAACCATGGTGATCCCTCGCATCATACGATGGCTCGTAATCCTACAAGAGTTCGATCTTACAATGATAGATCGTAAAGGCGCTGAGAAAGTTGTTGCTGATCATTTATTTTAGTTAAAATATGACAACAAAGAGGATGAATATCTACTTTCTGATCACTTTCTTGATGAATTCCTCTTTGCAGGTGTAGTAAATAATCAATTAACCACAAAAATAAATTGGTATAGTAGCATTCTTACCTATCTCCTTACACAAGAAACACCACCAGAGTTGGATGCTAAAAAGAAATAGCAGTTTCTTCACTGAGCCAAATATTTCATGGAAATCAATGGACACCTTTATAAGGTATGTCCCGATGACTTGATCCGATGGTGTGTTCCTGATGTAGATCAATTGTGAGTTCTCCAAGATGCTCATGAGGGTCCTTGTGGGGGTCATTATGCTAGGAGACAAACAACCATTAAAATATTTCTTGCAAGATATTATTGGCCTACATTGTTCCAGGACGCTCATCATTTCGTCCAATCTTGTGAGCATTGCCAACGTGATGGCACAATGACTACTAGGATGGAGGGTCCACAACAATGGATTTAACTTTTAGAACCATTTGACATATGGGGAATTGATTTTATGGGGCCTATGACACCAATGTTCAATGGAAAAGCTTACATTGTCATTGTCATTGATTACTTTACAAAATGGACAAAAGCAGATACTATTATGGACTATACGTCGTCTATCGCTGCATGCTTTATTCAACAATAAATCATTAATAGGTTTGGTGTGCCTCGTGCACTTATTTTGGATAATGGTACACATTTTATAGGTGTGAATTTTTGAAAGTTGATGCAATGCTTAGGAGTTGAATACAAACTGACTACACCATACCACCCTCAAGCAAATAGTCAAGCCGAAGTAACCAATAGGGAGATTACAAAAATATTGACAAGAACCATTAGCAAGTATAGGTGAGACTGGAGCACCAAACTGAATGATGCTCTTTGGACATACTGCTCCACATAGAAACTTCCTATAAGCTACTCTCCCTATGAGTTAGTGTATGGAAAACTCCCAATACTTTCTATTCAAGCAGAACTCCATACACTATCTACGGTGTGTGATCTCAACTTTGACCTTAATCTAGCACAAAAAGAATGTTTAACAATCATTAACCTGCTAGATGAGAACCAATTAGTCACTCTGTCATCTAATGAATTGCACAAGGTTTTTAATAAATGACATCATGACCTGAAAAGTAGAAAAGTTAAGTATCAACTGAGAGATAAGGTTCTTTATTGGAACCCCACATACGTGCCACAATGCACTAAATTTCAAACACTATGGGAAGGACCTTATATTATTCATGCAACTTTTCCTTTAGGAGCCATGATGATTTACAAACCTGAGAGCCTGGATAAGAAATTATTCATCAACATCCAATAAACCAAACCTTTCCATGAGCCTAGAATAGCTAGTATCCATACTACCTCTGTTGGTGGACAACCCTGCTCATTATTTTGGATATCCTCCTTCCAACTCAGTTGTGGAGGAGATGGCCACCAATGTTAACCATTCTAAGCCCTTAGCTCTTTTTGTATTTTTTCTTACACATCTTTTCAATTTTACTCCTTTTTGTTTAACACCATCATTTACATTTTTACTATTTCTTTGTTTGATTTACTTTCATTCATCATATAGTAAGTGCTCACGATGGTGGGTTGGACTATAATAATGTTGATTACTAATGTTTGGTTTTTATCTTTGATTTTCAATGTTGATACTAAGATATGGTTCTTTTGATAAAATAGGTAATGAGTACACATTGTTCATTCATCCATTCAACGCTATGGTCTCCCTTGGCTTTAGAATTGTACTATCCCTTTTTCTAAATAAAATTATTAATGAATTGGTAACTTGGTATTCTTCAAACCAAGGAAGGACTCAATGATTGAAAAGGGTGTGACTTCAAGGGATTCGATGCACTTGTGTTGGCTATTCTCTTGGGTACTTGGATTCTTTTCATGGGTTTTCTACCATTTCGATATTGACCAAATATTAGGAAGTTGAATGAATCTAAATAAGTCTTTGCATGGTGTGGTTCTCGCAAAAAAAAAAAAAACTAATGGAAATTCAAAGCACACCCCTTAGACATAATAAAGAAACATGGTCTACAAACACTAGTTATGGAACTGGAAAGACATGTGACCCATTTCTGAAGGTTCTGTCTAACTAAGGCCCTTTCTCACTTCTTGCTTTCCTATCTTTCTCTCCTTGAAATGGTAGTGACTCGATGGATGCATTCTTGTTGCTTCATGAGAATGGATTGGTCAAATGTATTGATGCGAGGTCATTGGATGTGGTTAGTGAGTCCAAACTTGGAATGAATTTTATTCAGTCACCTCAACCACATAATACATAAGGGACTCTACACAACCTTGCTCTTGGGATTCCATTCCATTTCTTCCTCTCCTTCCATATTTCTTCCCATACTCCACCTCATTGCCAGTTTTATGATTAGTCTATGTCTTGGTTGATGCATTGTTAGTCTTTGGTAAACTCTTGTGAGTAAGTTCTTAACCATTATTTCCATATGTCATTCCAAGAGCCTACAGACTCTTTGGTTTGTGGGTATGCCAAGGCATAAAAGGCATGAGCTGCTTTGGGGAGGACCCATTGGCATTCCTTTTTGGTGCAATTGTTAAGTTCTTTTCCTTAAACATTCTTTGCAATTAACCATTTCTTATTTCATCCCATCCATGACATCCATTTTATTAGCTTCACCATTGTTATTGCCCTCATCTTCATTATTCTTTCAATTTTTCCACCCTATCACTACCGAAGGTTCGCTCTTAGTCGTGGGGGCCCTGCCACAAATTTTTCCATTCAATTACCTATCCCACCCCTACACCTTGGGTAGTTATTAGTTAAAAACCTCTAACCTAGTATCTGCCATACCCACAACCCAGCCAATGCACTTATATTGAGGCAAGGTAGTAACTACATTATGGCTTATCTATCCTTGCTGATTTGTGACTATGTTGTGTGTGCAGATGGTGATTACACAAACAATGGACTAGGATAGAGGAAGCACTTAGGATGGATTGAAGCTGGAACATTTACGCAAGGAATAATTTTGGTCATGTGGCTATGGATGAACAACAGAATGCACATTTCTGACATTAGTAGCAATGTGCCTAATTTTCTTTTCTCTCTCTCTTTCTCTTCAAGCTGTCGAATGAGGATCTGGATGTCATCTATGTACAGTGTTCACCACAATGCGCATGAACACCAATGTTGTAATATGTTTGTTAATCCGTTCACCAAGCACTTTGAGTTTGTTATTCCCTATCGCTGTCAATTCTCATTAATTCAATAATCCCATACCTTTCTAATATTTTGTGAGGAACTCAAGGACGAGTTTTCATTCAATCGTGGGGATATGATGAGCCCCAATATCGGGGCCGTGATATCGCATCCGCGATATCAGGTACACGATATTAGAGCCTTCTAAGAGATATTGGACATCCAATATCAAGGCCTATCTTGTCGCCGATAAATAAGAGGCAAGCACACTTGGTTTGGCAATAGTTAGTAAATTAGTCTTAGTCCCTTACTTGAACTCTTGCCTTTTTCCCTTCTCAAAGTTACAATTATTTTTGAGTGCCTGTAGTAGGATTCATAAATTGAATAAATCTTTATTCGAACATTGTGTACATGAGCATACCTTGTGGCCGAAAATAATGATGAACTTTGTGATAAACCTTGCAGTATTTAGAATCACTTATTTAATGTTATTTATAGTTATTTAAAGCTTTCCTTAGTTAATTATTGTTCTCTTTCTCACCTTGTCAACTCTCCCAAGTAAGCACACATAGTATGACCACTTCGAGCATGCATGGAACACTTGGTAACCTAGTAACGATTAGCGTTTGGTAATCCCAGTAGTGTTGCACTAGTTTAGGATGTGGATGGTAAGTGGGAACGAATGCTAGTGTTAGGACTAGTTAGACCATAGTCAATTAGCTAAATTAAATTAGTTACTTAATTAGTCACTTCTCCCTTTGTAGCACCAAGACATAAAACATCAAAAAATATATAAAAATCATATACTTCAAGTTTACTTAATCATACAATTGCGCTATACAAGTAAGTTTGGGAAGACAACGATTGACTAACCCACCCGAGTTTTGTAAAGGTTCATAAGCACCTAGTCCTTGGAATTCAACTAGATCATGTGTGTGTGCTTGTATTCATATGGTTGAGCATAGGGATACGTTGATTCTCATCAAACATTTAATTACATATATGAGTAGTATGGATAAAACACAAATTGATTATTTCCTTTTATGCAAAAGAGACTAGGCCATGTGCAAAGATTAGGAGGTCATACTTGGAGAGTGTCTTGTAACTCAACATCAACTAATGGTCAAGGAATTAGATATATAATAATTCAAAGGTAGCATGAGAAAAGAAACCAAATGCATAAAATGATGTAATTTGAAGGAAGATGACATCACCTTATTCATAGAACAATTACTTCAAAAAGGCATGTGGAATTAAGATTGCTTTATAAATTTAATTTGAAGTTAAATGGAAAGTTGCATTTGGAAAATTAGAAAGAATATTTTGAGTAAATTCAAATGCAAAAAAAAAAAAAACATTGCAAAGAAGACATTTTGATGGAATGATGAAGTGTAACATGCTATCCAAAATAAGAAAAGATGCCTTAAGGAATAACAACAAAGCAGTAACCAAGAAAATGAATTGGTATACAAAATGACAAAAAATGAGGTAATAGTAGTGGCATCCAAAGCCAAACATAAGGCCTTGGAAGGAGAAAAATCTATCTATATATATATATATATATATTGGAAAAAATCAAAAATGAGAAATTTAAGAATATTGATTATTGAGCAGCTGGGCATTCCAACGCTCTAGCATTCTCGCACAACTAGATCGTAATCTATGGATGGACAATGAAAGTATGCTAAAAGTTGATAATCAATTCGTGATCATTATTTCGTCACTTTGAGTTAGTGAAGTGTAACTGTATGGTTTAACTCTATGTGAGGCATGTGATATATTAATGTTTTAGGCTCATGTTACTTTTAAGTGTATTCATAAGGAGAGATGAGAAGAAAATCTAATTCTAAATGATAAAAGAAATGTAAATCTATTCTATTATATGAATATGAGCATTCATTCCTGGCTTGCTAGATATATCTTGGGCTCATGTAACCATTACTAGGTTACCAAGTGTTATGCTACTTGGCAAACCAAGGTATAATACTATTGGGATTACCAAACTCAAAATTGGTCATACTCATTCCACCTTACTAATGGACATGGAAAAGTAAAGTAATTGAGAAATGTAAAGGATTAAATAAAGTAAACATATTAAAGGAATGAAAATTAAGTAAAGGAAATGACTAAGAAGAAAATAAAGAACTAAGTGTTATGTTGTAATGGTGGTAAACAATATTGATCTTTATTTCCATTCATGAATTATGCCCAAGTACAATCCACTCAAATAAAGATTTTATATCATTATTCAACACCACACTGGAGGCATTCACTTTATCACTATGTGTAAACTATGAAAATAAACTGCAAGAATTTCCTTTAAACTATAATGAAAGTTGTTTATCTAATATAATCAAGTGTTGGTATTTATAGGGGTGACAAGGATCCACTGCATCACATCAACAATGACATATATAGAGCTACCATGTTATAGATAGGATATCATAGATATGATACTGTGGCTCATGTAAAATGTACTTCATCATACCCCTATGACTGAGTGGAAACTCATCCTTGATTTAAAACAAAAGGAGGATAACATCTCTTACAAAATTAGGACGTATACATAAACTTTAACATGATTACTTATATACATGACTACTTGACTCTGAGTGTTGCATTGTGTTTCGAGTGGTGCACTATACAAAATTATCATGCATGTCATGATGGGCACATTTGACAACAAAGAAAAATAAAATAAAAAATGGTAAAACTTGATGTAGCTTTTAAGTTCCCAGTGATGGTGGCTTCTCTATTAGCTTCTTTCCTTTTTCATTGAACTTCTGAAACTAGTAACATTTGAGTAGTGCCTACAACTTCTCCTCCTTTAATCTTCGATCATGTATTGTTCATGAAAATTTTGCAATGTTTGATAGTATTGTTACTTTCCATGGACATGGCAACTATGAAAACATTTTGTTAGCTTTTACATACCAAGCTGCGAACTCCCTTATTAATTCTCTGGCCATCTATCAAGCTAGGCTTGGTATTACATCTTTCTAATCTTGGTAGCTAGCTTTCACTATTTCACGATTAGAGTTTGCAATATGCAATTTCTATTGTGCATCCTTTTGATCCACAAACTCTTTTTAATACATGGCATATATTGCAGCTACCTCTTGTTCCAGCTCATTCCTTAGTCTACTTATTGTTAACATAGCTAGATTAGCATACAGTAGGTTTGCTAATCCCATGTATTTCTTAAGATCTTCTATCTGCAGGTCTTTATTTTTCACTTTAGCTTGGTTGACATGGCCAAGGCTATCTAGAATCAATTATCAATCAGGTGTTTGTGCAATGATTGAATTGATTTTGGCTTTATCCATTTTGATTTCTTTTTCATTAATTTTCCTATACATGCCCATCTAATCTTTGAAGTGTTCCTTGAGTTGTTCATGTTTCTTGGCCTCATTTTGCCATGCGTTGATTTCAATTGTTGATTTTTAATGAATAGCATAAACTTCTTCCATTGATAGGATATGTTTCTTTGTCTCATTTTTCCATGCACTAATTTTGATTGTTGATTTTTAATGAATAGCATAAATTTCTTCCATTGACAGGATGATATTCTCTTTGGCTAATTTGCCCATGTCTTGGTTAACTCAGATTAACTGTTCTTTCAACTAATAGATAATTTCTTTGAGAACATTTTTCTACTTTTCTATGTTGATCAACTTTGTGTTCTCAGCAACAATTCTTTTATGTTCTTCTTCTAAGGAAATTATTACTTTATAAGTTTGTGCTTCTACCATAGATGCATTTCATATTACCTTCTCTTTCTCCATCTCTACCTAAATGTTTTTAGCTATGAGGTGCATTACTTGTTTAGTTTTGAACTTGTCTAGCTAATCTAGTGCTACATATTGTTCAAGGTCTCTTTTTTCTACTTACAAGGCTACCAATTCAACTTGCAACCTCTACAGTTCATTTTTTTCCTTTTTAGCTCTTATTTTAGCCATAACTAGCTTGCCCTTTGTGGAGAGTAGATTTTAATGAATTGCAGTGATATCACTAGGAGTATTGAATAATTTTTCCATAACTTGGCCTATCTGCAACAACCGATCTAGAATATCTTTGTGCTCTACTAGGGTCATGGATGTATCGATAATATCTCAACATCTCTGGTTCCAATAATATCTATTGGTGGCATGATGAGAACATTAAGAAATTTTTTAATATAAACCATGATTACTTTTACTACCCCTACTACATCTTGGTGTTACATCACCACTATCATGGCTCTTTCTCTAGTTTCTAGCATGACGTGGAAAGATGCAATGTTCCCTAAAATCTGTTGTGCCAAAATTTCATCCTCTTGTGCTTATAAAGATACCTGACCACTAGCAAGTCATGTTGATATTGTAGTCCTTATGGAATTACCTCTTACTTTATACAATTTGGAACCTTCCTTTGTACCCTAATTAATGGTTTCTGTAATTTGTTATAAGTGGCTCATAAAAGGCCCATAGTCTTGTTGAGCTAGTGGAGCACTCGATTTAAGTCTATCACTGGTAGGTGTTGAGCCATTGGGCCCTACTTCTTGTTGTTCTATTACTAGAATATTACTTTTTGGTGTGGATATTGATGCTCCATTAGTTCCTACTATCTTCTCTATTTGATCTTTCTTTGGTGGAATTGACTTCGACATCTTAGCATATGATGCACTATGGGCTTTTCATGATACATCATTTGTGTATCCCAAAATCCCAACCTACTTGCACAATGTTCTGAAGAGGCAAGGAAATGGTAGTGTGAGTTTTCCTACCTTCTTTTCTTCAAATCATCTCTAAATTTCTAAGAAAAATAAATTAGCTATGTTGGCATTAAATTTCCCCATGAAAATGGCACTTCCTCTGGTAGCGTAGGTGGAAATTCTATTGAGCCTTTTGGTGGGAAAATAAGGTAAGTCCCAATCTTAAAATATATCTTTTCCTCACAAGTCAACTCACTATAATCCTTGTCTTCTTTTCCATATGTTCTTTACAACCATAGCTTCTTTGCCTCAGTGTTAGATCTAGTAGATATTTGTGCTATGTTTGCCCTAATATTAGGGATGTTTAGTGCCTTGGCAATTGCTTCAATAGAATAAGGCATGGAGACTTCTTCAATATTTATGGTAACATCATCTTGTTTATTTTTCCAAAATTGGTACACTTCTCCTAGGTATCATTCTCTATTGCATGATAGGGTTGGCTACAAAGGAGAGGCCTAGAGTTTTGTTCAGACGTTCTTAGGTGTAAACTCCATGAATGGTCGAAAATTTAGTTCCACAATCACTGTGGACATGATAGACTTTTCTTGGATTGCTTGGAGACATTCTACTTATAGTGTGAGACACCGTCCTTGCTCTGGAGCTAGTTGTGCTTCAACCTTAGCCTATGTAGATTGTTCACTGATAGGTTTTTGTTGGTAAATGCTAAAGGATTGGGCCTTCTGCTTTCCTTACAGGGTTTGTTCTCCAACTTGCCCTATACCTCAATCTCTTAGTCTTTTACTTTCATGCTTTGAGGGTCCTTCTACTGTGGGTTTTTTCGGAGACATCTACAATCATCAAAGATTCATTTGAGCATATCTAAGGATTTTAAATAGGCTTCTAATGGTTCCTAATCCTTTCCTAGCTCCTTAGTTTTGATCCAATTTTTATTCTTATTATTCCTTATGGCTCTTATTATGATTGCAAATATAGAAAAATTCGAAAAGAAACTCTTGTTTGTTATTCTTTTGATTGTTAAGCCTTCTCATAGTCATCCTTTCCTTATTTATTGTGTTATTTGATGGTTGGCTAGGAGGATCAGTTAAATTTATTAGCTTTTATTCAATCAATTGATCAAAGTATGCTTATTTTTTCTTTGTTCTTACCCTTAATATACTCTTTCAGCATTAGAAATTTTTTTTCCAATTTGACTCTTCTATGTACAATACTCTCCCCCATGACTAAGTTGGTCAGTCTGTGATAAAAAAGGTTCAAGAATTACATAAATCAAAGCTATGATGAAAGAGTTATGGTACTTGGAAGTTTTGGCGTCAGGGATTCAGAAAAACAACATGAACTTCCCTTGCTAGAAATGTGAAAATGAAAAATTTTTCTAACTTCCACATGTATATATAGGTTTTTATTAACGCAACATCGTAGATGCAACATCATAGGACCTAATACATCATAGCTATGACATTACCTCAAAAAAAATAATTTTTGATGAAAAAATGAGTCAAATGGATAGGTTGGAAGACATAGAGGTTGTTTAAAGGGTGTTTTATCATAGATGATGCTTAGAATATGAGAATTTGGTGGTAAAATGTCATAAAATAAGGAATCTTTGGCAAAGAAGGTCAATTAGATGTATAAGAGATGGTAGTAAGAGTTGCCAAAATTATGATTAGTTGTGAAAGTATAGGAAAGTAAAAATTAATGCTTTAAGTGTCTTGGAAGCATATGATGTGGAATTGATTGGCAAATATGAAATACAAGAGTTATACAAGTGGGTCCTCCATAAAGTAAGCTTCAATCCTTAGTGCCCTTGTATAACCATGCCTACAAGTGTTTGTAGGCATTCAAGGAGTTGAATGTAAATCATATCTATCTTGCAAAACACACATGTTAGCATTCCTTGAATGAGAAAATAACATTATATTATACAAAAACATTGAATTATGATTATATATACAAATGAAGTGGAATTGGAGTAGAAGAAATTACAAAAATTGGAATGTGAGGTGTCCACCATAGGTATAATGATTTCTTATGTGTGATATATGGTTAAAGTAACCATTAGCCTTTCTGTCCAAGATCCAAACCAAGTCCATATCACTTACCAGTAACATCACATTGCATCATCCCAAAACTAACTACAAGACTATCATTGCCATAAGAAGAATTAACACTTGTCCATGAACTTCAAGGCAGTAATTTATTAATTGCACACTTTATTTTTTACATTTCTTAGAAGTTGCCTACCTTCAAGCATGGGTAACATATCTTTCCAATGACATAGTAAGGTAACACTTATTTTATGCATACTTATAGCTTCGGTTGGAACTCAAGTAGATAATACAACTTAACAATAGGATAAGACTTATAGTAGTAGCCTTAAAGAATCCACAAATCCCCTTGATGTCACATCCTTTTCATTCCCACTTAGTTCTTTACTTTTCTATCTAAGCATAATGATCACAAATTTATTTTAGTTTTATTGTAAAAAGAACTTCATTATGGCCATGGTAAGAACCTCTTATTATTGGAAATGAGTGGATGGATAATGTGGTCTCATTGTATACAAAATGTGTCCTTCAATGATTTGATAATATAGGGCAATTTTCACAT
Source organism: Gnetum montanum (assembly GCA_015680685.1). NCBI lineage: Eukaryota > Viridiplantae > Streptophyta > Gnetopsida > Gnetales > Gnetaceae > Gnetum > Gnetum montanum. The sequence continues at coordinate 1,378,276 of MNCI01018059.1, read as the reverse complement.
TATTAGGACTACATCTTACTTTATTCACTTACACTTTATTGGAATTAATAAAAATATGTATAAAAAGATAATAAAAAATTATAGAAAATGATAAGAATAGTAAAAAATAATAAGAATGAAAAAATATTGAAAGAATTTTAAAAGATATCAAATAATGAAAAATGATTAAGAAATGGAAATAGTATAAAAAATGAAAAAGATATTAAAGATTGAGAAAAATTGGTAAGATAAGGAAAAATTATAACAAAAAATTATAAAATAAAAATTTGAAAAACACTTATGAATTCCTAAGTCAAGATAGGACATCTTCCCCATGATTGAATTCATGGACAAGTGTTTGGAAAATGGACCCTAGATCCCCTGGATCATACACCTTAGGTTTCTTATTTATCATCCATAATGATATAGATTTTCATTTATTATCACATGTGACATTGATGATTACCAAGTTTTGATCTTTTGGAGATAGATATTTTTTTGTACTAAATGGTCTTTTCATTTTAGAAAATCCAATATGTCTTCTTGTTTATTCTTAAATTCAAGTTTTGAGTCTCCATGTCTCTTACTTGTTGGTGTATGATCATGGTTTAGGATATCCTTTTGTATGTTTTCAATTTGGATCATTTTCTTGGGGTAGGAGCTAATAAGTGAGTCAAATGTTTCCATGCATGTGTTGGATAGTTTTACATATTTATTTTTCAACCACGAGATGTCTATTGGTTTAGTGGCCATTATTTCTTCTTGTACACATACTTGTTTCTCACATTTGTTGTGGGTTGGTGTAAGGATCGTCTTGACATTTTAAGATTTCAATCCAAGATCATCTTGACATTTTAAGATTTCGGTCCACAATTGCATCCTTCTTCATCATAAGTAATGCATATAATTCTTTACATCTATATGGCTCCTTGCTCATCTTCCTTGGAAATTTCCAAGGACAAGTCTTTCATTCCTAACTTAGCATCAATTGTGATAAGCCATGCTCTTTCCATAATTATAGGAAAGTTCCTATTATCATTCCTCACATTGATCACCAAAAAATCTGCTGGATAAGATCACCCATTGATAGTGGTCATCAAATCTTATGTATGTCCTAAAGGAATAGTGACTAATTGATCTGCTAGCTCTAGTCTTATGTTGCACTTCTTTAAGGGTGGTAGGTTCCATGCCTTGTGTATTTCTTGAGATATCAAATTAACTTTAAAACCTGAGTCAAAGGATTTCCTTGATCTATTCTTTTCTTTGTAAGATTTCCTACTGTTATCTAGTTTGATACTGTATTAGTTAGCATGATAGTTGTAATATTTTGGTTTAATTTTTTTAGAAGCATGTTGATTGTGGATTTTTCGTTAGGAGAAACTTGTTTAGATGGAGTCCTACTTTACTAGCATTTTTTGTCCTTGTCCTGAAGAAAGGATGTTTCCTAGATTTACCCTTAGTGTTGCTAGTATGATCCTCTCTCTGTATATTCACTGCCCTTGTAGCACTTTTCTACCAAGGTTATGATGACAATTCTCTTTACATAAAGGGTGGTGGCACTAGTCATAAGGAGTTAGAAGGTTGGATTGATGAACCAGTTGTTGGTTAATTTGCATAAGGATTGGGATCCATTCATGAGGTAGTGGGTCTAGGATACTTTGGCAGGTAATAATGAGAGGAGGTGTGGGCTAAAGAATTTCCCAAGGAGATTAGACATTGAACATAATATTCATAAGGATCTGGTTGCCTGTATAGATATTACTACCTTGGCGGTGGCATTCCCCATACTTATGGTTGTTGCTAATGCTTCTGATATTACTCTTATGGTTGAGGGTAGGTTATGCTTGGATAATATAACAATTGATAACACTATCAAAAGTTACAGTGTGAATAGGATAATCATCTTGGCATTTGTTTCTTGAAAAATTTTGGATTGAATGTATATGCCCTAGACTCTTCCAAGTGGGCCATGACAAGGCAACAACCTTTAGGATGTTCATATTGGCACACTTTGCATCCTTCTTCATCTTCTCAACTAGAGTCTATTGATTCTTCCATTACAGAAATTTTTCCTTTATGTTTGTAATTCTCTCATATGTTATCTCTTATTTTCTTCTTTGCTTTGTTCTTGTTTAGAGCTTGTTCGGCTCTTTCCTCCACTATCTTAAGTGTAGTAGTGAATTATTCATCCATAAAGTCCCACATTTTCTCTACCTTTGTTGCAATGTCATTAATCAATTTTTGGATGGTTAGAGTCTTTTTTTAAATGACAACCTCTAAGGTTTCTTCTTCTTATTTATTACACATTCTAACATCTCTTTTTCTTATTACAGGATCTCGGTTATACTCTTCTGCTAATTCTCTTATCTTTAATTCTCCTTCTTCTTTGGCCACTTGGTCTATTAGTCTTTGAATCTAATGGGTTGTCATTTTTGCCTTGGGAATATACCTAGTCTTCTTTATTAACCGATCAATAATATGCCTTAGTTGCTCCCTTTGAGAAAATCCATGGCCTTGGCATCTATGTAGCAATAAATAATATTTGCCCATTATTGTATCAATGGATTCATGTGTCCCTTGCTTCCATCCTTGGATTTGTTTCCTTAAATTAGACACTTAAGAATAGGTTTGATACTTTAAAAAGCTCTAGCATGGTATTCCACCTTCAAATAGATTTTGGTTTTAAGGATTAGTACAAGCTCTCTTCTTCCTTGATGAGTGTTCTAGGAAATAACTTTAACTTCTACTAATCATTCTCAATGTTTTGAAGGGCACAGGCATCATGGAATGCTTGGAGGTGGTGTTGTGGATCTACATTATATCCACCTTCAAACTTGAGAATATTGTTTATATTGAGTCGCTTGATGCAACTATCCCTTACATGCTTGGCAGGGATATACAGTACTTCTCTTATGTTAATAATGCTACGAGTGGCCAGTAGGGGTTCCTCATGATCTTTGAGTTTGCAAACTCTGTTATAGTTATGACCCCTTTGATGCTCATAGTGTTGTTTTCTTTCTTCATGTTTGATTTTGTCTATTCTTTGTTCATATTCTTCTTCTTCTTCATCAGGATACCTTCTTTAATATTCATATCTCTCATGGTCTCTTCATCTTCTACTATCATAGTCTCTTGGTCTTCATTCCCTCTTGTTAGATTCCACTGATGATCATGAGGATGAAGAGGAAGTAGTTGGAAAATGGCGCCAACCAGTTTTTCTTTTGTGACTTTATGATTTATTTCCCTGTTGTTCTGTGGATGTTTTTGGCCTTGAGCTCCACCTAGTTTTGGAGTCTTCTACATCTCTCCTAGGTATTTCCACAAGTGACAAATGCAATTGTATTTGATAGGTTCCTCTAGATGGATGATAGCTGCTTATGAATAGGATCATGAGTTTGGTGAAGTTTTTCTAGTAGAAATGTATCATCATTTATTTCTTCTAGGACAACATTGTAAGTTACTTTCTTTCCTTTGTTGTTATTATGTCTTATTTTCATGGCAACATCCCTTCTTACTTGTGCCTCTGTAGGTTGATACAGCTTGGTCATGTGTCTAGTAACATGGTATCCTTCTTGTGCATGGCCAAGGTTCAACCTCATTAAGGTTGCTTGTAGCATTTATGGTGTCAAACATTCAAGAGGCAAAATAACATTGCCTTGAAAATCTTCCCATTTAGTTGTTCATCTTGGTGAAAAATAAACATGAAATCAAGATCATAGGGATTTGTATGAGCATATGAAATTCTAGTTTGCATGGGCGCACTCCAATCCTCTTCATTATATTCCTTTCCATGACTCTTATAAGTTTCTTTAGTAGGTGGTGACTTTTCCTTAAGTGTAGAAGCCATATTCTATTTTTGAAGCTTCTAAGTGTATGTGTTAAAAGAATTAATTCAAGTGTGAAGGATAAACTTTATAATTCTTAATACAATGAACTCTATAAAATTTACTAAGCAAACATTGATACATCCCTAGCAATGGCACCAATGTTGAGTAGCTGAGCATTTCAACACTCTACCATACAAGTGATGAGCATTCACATGCAACCAAATCGTAATCTGTGGATAGGCAATGTAAGTATGTTAGAAGTTAATAATCAATTTTGTAATCATTGTCTTCTCACTTTGAGTTAGTAAAGTGCAAGTGTATGGTTTAACTCTAAGTAAGGCATGTGATATATTGATGTTGTAGGCTCGTGTTACTCCTAAGTTTATTCATAATGAGAGATGAGAATAAAATCTAAATCTCAATGATAAAAGAAATGTAAATATATCCTATCCTATGGAAATGAGCATTTGTTCCTGCCTTGCTGGACACATCTTGGGCTCATGTAACCATTACTAGTGATAAAGTCCAATTTTTAGAGAATGCAATATTGCAACTATGATATCGTAGCAATGACGTTGTAGATATGATGTCATGATCCATGCTACATCAACATTGATGTGATGTTTTGGAATGTGTATAGCCCTATGAATACCAGCACTTGGGTGCATAATCAACAACTTTTCAAGTCTTAGGAAAATTCTTGCAGTTTTATTTCATAGTTGTAATAGAGAGTGAATGCCCATAGTGTGATGTTTTGTAGTTGTTTGGAATCTTTATTCAAGTGAATTGTACTTGGACACAGTTCATGATGGCAATAAAGATCAAGCTTTCTTTCCATCATTACCACATCCACTTAGTTTTATTTGTTTACTTAGAATAATTTTCTTATCTTAGTAGCTTAATCATTTACATTTCTGAAGCACTTTGTTTTACTTGCTCATTAGTAAAGTGGAATAAGTACGACTAGTTTTCAGCATTAAAGTGTAATTTTTTAGTAACCTAATAGTGGTTTCACTTGATTCCCTTAGTAGTGAACTCACTTGGTAATCCTAATAATGATTACATGAGTCCAAGATGTGTTCAGTAAGCTAGGAATGGATGCTCATTTCTATAGGCTAGAATAGATTTACATTCCTATCATTACTTAGACTTCACACTTAATTCCATTTTCATTATGCCTACACTTAGGAGAAAAATAGCCCTTACAACATTAGTTAATAATATGCCTTACTAAGAGCTAAACCATACACTTGAACTTCACTAGCTTAAGGTGGGAAGATAACGATCATGGACTCAATATTAATTACAAGCATAATAACACTATCCATTTGTGGATTACAATATGGTTATGTGCAAGCACTCGTGACTTGTATGGTAGAGTGTTGGGATTGCTCCACTGCTTATTCTAAGTAAACAAATAAAACTAAGTGGATGCTACAATGATGGGAAGCAATCTTGATCTTTATTGCTATCATGAACTAAGTCCAAGTACAATTTACTCAAATAAAGGTTCTGGAAAACTACTAAACATCACACTACAGGCATTCACTCTCTATTACAACTACAAAATAAAACCGCAAGAGTTTCCCTAAGACTTGGAATGAAAAGTTGTTACTTGTGCACTCAAGTGTTGGTATTTATAGGGATGCACACATCTCAAGATATCGCATCAATAATAACATAGCATAGTTTACGACATCATATCTGTGATGTCATTGTTACAATATTGTATTCTCTAAAAATTTGACTTTATCATATCCCCATGACTAATTGGAAACTTGTCTTTGAGTTAAAATAAAATGAAGATATACTCCCTTATAAAATTAGGAGGTGGATTTAACTTGACATGACTAACTAACTATTTCCATGACTTAGAATACCATAGTGATGTTTTTACAAAATGAGATAGTTACATGACAAAACAAAATTTGAAGTAGCTCGATGTAGTTCATGTTCTAGGTGATAGAGGCTCTTCCATTGGCTTCTTTCCCTTGTTGTCAAGATTTTGAAATTGATATCTATTTAGGAGTGCTTGAAGAATTTCCTATTTTGTCCTTAGGTCATGTACCATCCATGCTTGTTGAGCAATGTTGGATGGAGTAGGTACATCCCATGGACATGGTAACTACAAAAACATTTTGTTGGCTTTCACGTACCAAGTTGTAAATTACCTCTTTTTCTCTTCAAAAGCTCTAGTCATCTTTCTAACTTCTTGATAATTTGACATTTGAAGCACTGAGTTTGCTGCTACATCCCTCTAACCTTGTTAGCTAGCCTTGATAATTTCTAGCTCTGAGTTTTCCACATGTAATTTTTACAATGCATCCTTTGAGTTAGCAAACTGCTTCTCATACATCACGTAGATTGTTGCTACCTACTGCCTGAGCTCATTCTAAGGCTTTCCTACTATTAACATGGCCAGGTTAGCATAGCAAAGTTTTGCTAATGCCATGTATTCTGTTAGGTCCTCTATCTTCAAATCTTTATTCTTCACCTTGGCCTGGTGGACATGGGCAAGACTATCCAAGATGGATTGCCAATCTAGATTTTGAGTAGAGAGGGAACTAATTTTTGTCTTCGCAATTTGTGTTTCTTTGTCATTGATTTACTTATACATGTCCACCTAGTGTTTGAAATGCTCCTTCAATTGCTCATGTTTCTTGGCCTCATTCTACCATGCACTTATTTCAATTATGGACTTTTGATGGATGATGTGGACTTCTTCCAGTGATAACTTTCGATTTTCCCTAGCCAAGCAACTTATATTTTGGTTGACTCTAACAAGTTATTTTCTGAGCTATTAAATGCTTTCTTCAAAAACATTTTTCTACTTTTCTATGTTTGTCAACCTAGCATTGTCAATAGCAAGTTGTTTGTTCTCTTCCTCTAAGGCTATGAGTGCTTTAGCATGTGCTTATGTTTGGGCTTTGGCCATTGATGCATCCCACATTGCCTTCTCCTTCTCTTTTTTCATCTTCATGTTGTGATCAATTAGGTGCCTCACATGGTCGGTTTTTAACTAATTGAGTTGGTTTGGTGCTACAAATTGTATAGGGTTTCTTCATTCTACTCTTAAGGCAACTAGTTCTTCTTGCAACCTCTATACTTCATTTTTAACATGTTTAGCTCTGGTTTCTACCATGACCAACTTTTCCTTTGTGGTAATTAAATCAAACTATACTATAGTGATATTACTTGGAATATCAAACAAATTCTGCATGACCTAGCCTATTTGCAGTAGTTTGTCTAGTATATTCTCCTATTCTGTAGGAATCATTGAGGTACTGGCAAGCATTTGAGCATCTCTTGCTCCAAAAATATTAGTCAGTGGCACAACAAGAATATTAAATGATTCTTTGATGCGGTTTGTTATTATAACTTTAGCTGCACTTGTTGCATCGTGGTGTTGTGTAACCACAACTGTGGCTCCTTCATCTGTTTCTAGCATGACTTGGAACGATGCAACATTCCCTAAGATTTGTTACACACAGTCATCCTCTCCTCCTATTTGCAGTGACACCTACTTGCTTGCTAGATCTATGGATGTGATGGGCCTGACAAAGCTCTCTCTTACTTTATATAGATTGGTTCCTTCCCTTGTTCCCCAACTTATTGTATCTATGATTTTTTTTAGATGGCTCATAGACGACATGTAGTCTTGTGGTGGCGGTAGTGGAATTTGTTGTTGTTGTTGCTGCTACTCAACTTGTGGCTAGCTGCTAGGTCTGTTAGCTAGAATCTTACCAGCAAGAGTGAAACTTGTAACTCCCTCGATGCTTGATGGTTTTTCTACTTGGTCTTTCTTTTGTGGCACCAACTTAAACATCTTTATGTAGGAAGCATATTGGCCCTTTCCTAGGACATCATTGGTATATCGTAGGATTCCAGCTTGTCGACATAACTTTTTGATGAGGCAAAGAAATGGAAGTGTCAACTTCCCTACCTTTTTCTCTTCAAATCGCCTTTGGATTTCAAGGAAGAATAAATGGGTGCTGTTGACATTAAATTTTTCCATCAAAATGGTACTTCCTCTAGCATCATATTTGGATATTCTATTGAGCCTTTTTAGTCATAAACAAATGGTAGGTTCTAATCTTGAAGTATATCTTTTCTTTGATTGTGATCTCATTGTAATCCTTGTCTTCTTTTTTGTATGCCCTTTGTAACCATAGCCTCTTAGCATCGATGTCTGACCTTGTTGAAATGTGTGCCACATTAGCTCCTTTATTTGGAATGTTAAGGGCTTTGGCAATTTCTTCTACTGCATACGACACAGAGACTCCTTCAATTTTTACTATAGCATTAGCTTATTGATTTTGCCAAAATCGGTAGGTTCCTCCCAAATACTATTCAGCACTATTGGATAGTGTGAGCCATAGGGGAGACGCTTGGAGTTGCATCTTCACTTCTTCTAGAGAAAACTCCATAAAAGAACCAAATTTTAATTCCACAATGACCATGGACATGATGACTTTTTCTTGTATGGCCTAGAGGCATTTTGGAGACAACGTGAGGCACTGTCCTTGTTCAAGTGCTCATGGGACTTCTGCCTCTCCTTGGGCTGAATGCTCGAGGACAAGAGTTTATTGATGAATGCTGTATGATTGGGCCTCTTGCTTTGCATATTCTACTTAGGGAGTTTATTCTCTTACTTGGCCTCTCCCGCAACCTCTTGGTCTTTTACTCCCATGTTGGGAAGGTCCTTTAGTTGTTGGTCTCTTTGGGATCATCTATAATCAACAAGAGTTTGAAATTATTAAAGTGTTTAAATTGATGTTCAGTGATTCCTTATCCTTCCCGTCTTCTTGGTTAGATCAAGTTCTTATCTTATTATGATTGCAAAGTTAGAAAAATTTTCAAAATGAGATCCTTTAAGTGCACCCCAAGACATACATCCAATAAAAACTTTAGAAGAATTATATAGGAATATAACAATGCCTTAAGTGTGACTCAAACTAGCAACCCCTTGCCTAACAAGACAATGAACTAACCACTTAAGTAAACTATCATGGCTTTTGTTAAAATTATTATCATAAACTATACCGCGTTTAGAAAGAAAAAAATAAACCATGCCATGTGATTGGGCTTGAAATTCTTTGTATGCGAAAAAGAGAGGTATAAGTTTAACTTGACCACTTTGTTAAATGTTATTAAGTACAAAACTTAGCTCACATGAGTTGTGCATCTACATAGGACATTAGAAGACCATGAATTGTACCATATTTTGGATCTCGTAACAATGAGGTGTTAACCTAGTGGTAAGATCTTGATTTGAAAGTTCCAACTTGTGGGTTGAATTCTAGTAGGCAATGTTGAGTTATATATCTTGCAGTGTACTTATATTACAATTATTTTAGGCAAGGCAGAAATTGTCACCCACATACTTCTATTTGAAATTTTTTGCCACAAAATACATTCAAAATTTTTAAATATCCATAAACAAGTCCTTATTCAAATTACCCCTAATTTAGTAAATGTAAATAAGGTTATTTAAAGTTGGATTTGTTACTTCTACGGTTGATATAATTTCTGGCTTGATTCAATTGCAAGTTGGCAACGGAGGGTAACTATTAGAAATGGATCTTCACTTCCCTGCAAAAGTGCCAAGCACCTTAATCGCTCCCAATCAAAGCCTTACGTACGTGGTAAGATGCAGACAAGCAACTCGTTGCACGGCGGGGCCCACGTGACAACAGAACTCAATTCGGACTCACGAGCTCACGCCTTTACACAAATCATTCATGTTCACGGAATTGGACCCACAACAAGCAGCAGCAAAGGCTTGGAATTTCAAATATGTGATGCACTTTAGCTTTGACCCTTCATGTACCTATAAACTTTGCAGTGTACAGCGGTGCAACTAAGATTTATGCTATCAATTTAATCAGTAGCACACTTTCAACTTGTCGCTTTGGCTTAGTGGTTAAGGCGTGTGCCTGCTAAGTACATGGGGTTTCCCCGCGAGAGTTCGAATCTCTCAGGCGACGATCATTTTGCTGACCTCAAAAATCGAGGCAATCATTTATTTTCATTTTCATTTTGTTTTCACCGGTAAATGTTTGATTATAACCCATAGTCTCACTTCATAACGTTAATTACTGTGATAAAAAATTATTTAGACTCATATGGATTAGATCACTTCATAACGTTAATTACTGTGATAAAAAATTATTTAGACTCATATGGATTAGATACATGTGGTAGAGATGTATTTGGTATAACGTTAATTACTGTGATAAAAAATTTATTTAGACCCGTATGGATTAGATATACATGGTAGAGATGTATTTGATAAAGTGGGTGTTGAATGTGCTTGTTTGATTATAACCCATAGTCTCACTTCATAACATTAATTACTATGATAAAAAATTATCTAGACTCGTATGGATTAGATACACATGGTAGAGATGTATTTGATAAAGTGGGTGTTGAATGTGCTTAAGAAAAATCAATCTAACTCTTTTATTCATAGGAGTTTCATTTTATTTTCATTGTTAAATGCTTGATCATAGCTCATAGTCTCACTATAATGAGAAATAGGTGTTCTTTCAAATCATGGAAAATTGAAAGTAGCACCCATAGATGATAAACTTGAGAAAAGTTATATTAGATAATTTGGTCATGTGTTAAATAGACAAGAATATGCCCTTATTAAAAGAGGTTACATTATCAAAATTGAGAGAAACTAACAAAGAGGTAAGGTAAAACATAGTTGGTTTCCTTGCATAAAGAAAGACAAACAAGATTTGGATATTATTGCTTATTTGTTTCTTAAAAGCAAATGACATAAAATAACTCATATAACCAACCCATGCAATTGGGATAAGGCTAGGATAATGATGACAATGATGGTGGATTAAACACATGTAAAATTGTCTTTATTCCATCAATATTTAATGCATTAAGGTGAGAGAAAGATTTGATGTCTCTAGTAGGTTGTCTATTTGATGTTAATAAAAACCACATATTCAAATCATTATATTAAAGTTGGCTTTCTATTTGATGTTTGTTTGATGTGAATTTTCTCTGATGGACTATCTACAAATGAAATTAATCACTTTGATGAAATGTTGTCCTAGTTGTAATGAACAAGTTCACACTAACTCGTAAACATATAAAGGCCTAAGTAATTAATATTTTTTTTTGAATATTGTAAAATATAAGGTCAATTACTATCCTGAGAGGGTAGGATTGTCAAACCTCAATACAATTTAACCATAGGTACACCTAAGACCTATAGCCAACATGATACTTCTAAACAACTTAACAAGAACATAATGATGGAAACCTGCTCCAAATGTCTTGCCTTCAAATCCTTCTCAAATAATGAGCTAGAAGCTCATTACATTTTGCAAAATAAGTTCTATCTTATATATTTATTTTAAATAAGCCATATTCAATTAAACAATTACATTGCAACTTAATCGACAACTTGCTTGATTAACAACTAGAAAGATCTAGGTTTGAGAAAAAGCAATGGTAAGAGCATTAAAAGAGAAGAAGAATTTCAGTACCTATAAATTTACCAGGAAGGAAATCACAGATTCACCTCATTATATTAAAAATACCTAGTGAAATTAATTCACAAGTCTAACATCCTTTTTACCACTATAATGAAATTAATCTCTTTGGTGAAATGTTTTGTCTTAGTTATGATGAAAAAGTTGGTAGTAACTCCTGAGCTTTAGGGGAATGGAGTATTGGAACCAAAACTAGATGACTATATGTACCTTGAGGATATATAGCCAATACAAAACTTTCATATAACTTAAGTAGAATATAAAGGTGTGTAATGAAGCATCATTTGTTAAGTATATTATTTGGCTACAATATCATAGATGCTAAATCACATCTGTGTCATCACATCCCTCTTGATGCTTCTTAGTTGGCTACTATATCGTAGATGCTATGTCACATCTACTATATTGTAGTTGTTTCGATGTAGCCTCATCAACGCGTCCCCATCGACATAGCTTGAGATGCACCAATGCATATGTGTTGATGCAGTCTCCTTATTTACCTATAAATATGCAAGCATCTGTTGCATATTTGGCACCATTTGTTCAATAGTGTAGCTAAACTCTTGCAATTTTCTTCCATAATCTTAGCATATAGTCAGTGAGTGCTTGCAACATAGATTTGAGTCAATTGTATGACATCTTATTCAAGTGGAATTGTACTTGAATACATTTCATGAGTGGAAATAAGATTGAGATTAATTCATATCCATTGCAGCACTTTGACTTAGAATAGATTTTGTTTCAATGTAATTTGGTTTCCATGTACTTGGTTAATATTTATATTTTCGTGTACATTAATCAATTAGTGAAATGAGCACAACTAGTTTTGAGCATAAACACATGTTCACTTGATAATACCAATAGCATTATTGTTTGGTTTTCCTCGTAGCATAACACTTAGTAATCCAACAATGGCTATGTGAGTTCAATACATGTATGACAAGCTAAGAGCAAATACTCATTACTCTTTGGTTAGCTTAAGATTTATCTTCTTATTATTAATTAAATTAAATAATTAATTTCTATGCTATTATTTAGTTTAGTTCATAGTCCCAACAACATCATAATCATATGCCTTACTTTGGAATAAACCATACATGATAAAGCCAATACAAGTTGAAGTGAGAAGATAACAAATTGTGATCAACACTTAATGATCTAGTTATCACACTAGTCCTATCCATGCAATTCAAATGGATTGCATGTACATGCTTGTGATTTGTATGGATAGGCATAGGGAACACTCATCGCTCATCAATGTTTTATATGAACATACTTGTTAATTCAATATTTCGTAGTCATACCCAACATTGACCCTAGAATTTACATGTATGAGACATGGACACATTGAGCCTAATGCTTCTTTATAGTCTAACATTTTGCATCATAAAGGATTTTAGGTATTATAGCACTTATGTAAAAGTTTTTCCTCTTTCTAGGAGAGATTCTTTTATTATAATGGACACTATTAACTCATTGCCAAATGAAAAATGGTGTTGTAACTTAACTAGTAATTTGATTATGTTTTCCTTAAATAAAGTAACTTAATTAACAACTAAGAGATGTACGTTTGAGCTTTAGTAATGATAAAAGCATCACATGAGTATAATAGCAAGAGAACTTTTGAAATTCATCCACAATAGTCGAAGGAAATCAAGGTTCACAAGTTCTCATCCACATTTGTATTTTTTAAAAAACATGATTTAAAAGAAAGAATGTAAATGCTATTCTTAAAGAGTATATCTATGAAAATATATTAGTTATACATGTAAATATTTTAGATGTATGTCATTTCCTTAAATGTAGCTATTAATTTTCATGAATGCAATGTCAAATAGGTAGCGCATGTGACAACATTACATTGCACTCATGGATTTTTGATAGTTGAGCATATCCACATGCAAGGGTAAAGTTCATGTAACAACATTTTCTCAATGTTGTCTAGCATCCTAAGCAATTCCCTTAAATCCAATGAACCTAGGGTGGAAGACCTCCAAGCAAGCAATGCGTTCACTTCACCATCAAAAAAGGAACACACAATGCAATTGAGTCCTTATAAGTTATGTATATCCTGTAGATACCATTGATGGAGAATGATTATGTATCTATAGGGAGTGTCTTAGCCCTAGACCCCTCACAATCTAATACAAGGTTGGTGCAAAGGCACACTTGAACTATCCAATCTAGGCTAATGTACATATTTGTGATCACTACAAAATCAAGCCCCATGCAGTTCTCCTATATAAAGGAATGATGAGGGGAACAAAGAAGGGGAAACAAGGTGGTGTTCCTTCTTAACACTTGATTTCCATGTATGTAGAACTAAGAGTATTATATGGGGCTTTTCTTGGGATTGCCAAGTCAGAGTGGCTTTCTTAATACTTAAGTGCCATGGATGGAAGACTCAAAGTGTTACATGATCTTCAAATCATGGGAAGTAACTAGGGGAACCACTAATCCTGAGACCTTTTTAACAATTCTCCCCCACACAAAAGAAGCAATGACCTCAGAGCAAAGCCTAGGATAACCTTCAAGAGTACACTTCTTATATAGGTTAAAACTCCATCAAATTATGGAAGTGACCTACCTCAAATGATACCAAGCTTAAAGGAAGGTACCAACCCCAAAGACCTATTACATTCCTCCAACTAAGACCTCGCATGAAATGCAAAGAACACTTGTGAAGCTAAGAAACCATCCCTACTCCATGATAAGAGGGATAAGGCCAACCCAAAGGACTAATGTCACATGGAGATCCTTAGGTTTATTCCTTTATTGGGTCTAAGAAACTTATCCTTCTACATAGTTTCATACCTACGCAAGAGAACATGCTTCTCTCTTACAAGTCCAACCAAGACCCTTTGAAGTTTTACTTGCCACCCATCAATGAGATGATTTTTTGGTAATCAATTTAAATGTTCACCAAGATTTATTTTTTAGCCCTAGTAATGAACTTGCAAGACCTCATCTCAAAAAGATCTTGCTCCATAAAAACACTATTAAAATCTAGAAGAGGTAAATGCTAAATCATGGGATCCTCAAAGTAAAGTCTGAGATTAGATCATACCACAAAAACATGGAACTATCACCCATGAAAGCATACCACCAAGTTTTTCAAATACCATAATCAAGAACATGCCATAGGCCTCAAAAATATAGATTTAAAAACTTGGTAGAATAAGTCAAGAATCTCTTAGATGTCTCATTTTACAAATTGGATACCTACTATAATGGAGCAAGGTAAGTTGTCCATAGAAGGATCCAGCTACACAGGGAACATTGTTTATAGGACTTATCCTCTTCATAAAGTTTAGTGAAGGCCTAAAACATGGGAAATATAAAAATCAACAAAAATGGAAAAATGTTTTTTCTTCATACATGAACTACTCATAACAATGTTATTACATTAGTATGGGAGAATATACATAGAGCAAGAACAATATTAGGTAGATATGGCATGTATCAAAAGGAAAAACTACCTAGGTCTAATAGGTTGGAGGACACATTGCCCAAGCCCATCTTAAGGATAAGGTTTGAGGTTGTCAAGAGTAGAAAAAAAAATGTGCAATTTTGATCTAAAAACCTTTTTCTAAGCATACACTATCATCTAAAACATTGATACCACCAAAATCTACCATCAGAACTTGCAAAGTGAAATGAGTAATGTTAGAGCGCTATTAGAATATCCAATACATACCATAATGAAACCATTGGCCACTCTAAGGCCATTAGTATCCAATACATACCATAATGAATATCAAGGCATTGGCCACTCTAAGGCCATTAGTATCTAGCAAGACCAAATATTTTTTCTCCATGCCTTCTTTTTGCCCAAAATATAAAGGGATTCAAAACTAGCAATAATCCTCTATAAGTGCTTACTCAAGTACTAAGAGGCAAATAAAGCATTATGCATCAAAATTTTCTAATACAACTTTGGTATTGATAAATTCACATCCTAATGTCATGGATCTAAGACATTGTAATTAATTCATTAGGGTCTCAAGAGCACTTATCTTTCCTCAAGAAATAGAACTTACAAAAATAATTAAGGTCTCCACTATTTCAAGATTTCTAAACTTTTGCTACCTATAAGGCCAAGACAACTCAAAAAAAAAAAAAAAGAGTTAGCGGGAGATATATGCAACACATAAGTCATACAATGCATCTAGAGATCATAATCAAAGATGTCAAGGACTAACAAGATGTAATAGTCTACAAATGCTTTAAAGAGTAAGATCATAACCATAAGCATATACATCATTCATATCAAAACACACATGGACAACAAAGATATATTCACACAAATAATCATTCAACCCACTAACAAGGAGGAATTGGAATGCTTTCAACATTCTATAAAACCACGATCATCTAAGGCATTTAATTGTAGACACTTGACCTCATCAAGATAAGAGATCCATAAGATCATAAGAGGGTAAGAAGAGAGTTCACAACATCATCTTACAATAGCAAAGAGGAGATCAAAGTAGATATCAATAGGTCTTAATTACAAGAGGAAGAAATCTCAAAACATGCACATCCAAGTCTACAACCAAGGAGACGTGACCTTAAAAAGAAAGTACTTATTAGAAAAGGTGAGGTCCTAAAATAGAACAAACATAAGAATGACCTACCTCATTAAGGTCCTAGAAGCACCAACTCAAAAATAAAATACCTTAAGGTAGAGATTACAATCTAAAGAGAATGCTAAAGTTACTTGTAGGTCGCAGTTCATTGTCTTCCCACCTAGACTAGTATTAGCTTTGTCACATATGGTTTAGTCCAGAGTGAGGTGTATGATGTGTTCCTACACTAATGCTACTCCTAGGTATGATGGGAAATAATATTAACTAAGCTAGGAGAGAGAGGGTGAGAGAATCTAAACTAGCCTAAGTGCGATGAGCATCCGTTCTTTAATCATCCGTACACATCTTGGACCTTGTGCACAACTACCACTGGGATTACCAAGCGCATGGCCTAGGTATGCCACTGGGTTACCAAGTAGTCACACTTAAATTCTCGTGATTAAGTTGTACTCATTCTACGTTACTAGGAGATAAGGGTAGAGAGATATTAACTAAGAAAGTAATAAATAACAAATAAATAATTAATTAAGCTAAGTTGATGATGCAATGATAAAGTAATCTCGATCTTTATTGTCGGTCATGTGTGTGTCCAAGTATGTCACACTCGAATAAAGGATGTCGTATTATTATAATCATCACACTGCGGGCATGCAATGAGAAATAATTCTAACTCTAAAAAGGAAAAACTGCAAGATTTTGGGTAAGGGACTAAGAACTAATTTCAAAACCAAGTGTGCTACCTTTTATTTATAGGCTCACATAGGAACCGCGATATCGCGGGTCCAATAACAAGGGTTCAATATTGGGACCTATCAGACTTGGTATCTTGTATCAGGGTTTAGATAACAGGGGTCTAATAAAAGGACCTGACAGACCATGACTCATCATACCCCCACGATTGAATAACAACTCGTCCTCAAGTCAAAGAAAGTGAGGAATAAGTTCAATTGATTACACAGTGGATAGATATGGGATTATTAACTGACTAGGAATTTATTTATACCACAATGGAGAATTAAACAAAATTTGGACATAGACACAAAAGATAAAACTTGTGGAACTCATGGGGTTCCCAGTAGTGGTGGCTCCTCTATGGGTGCCTCTCCTTTGTCCTACACAATCAAGCTTCTGAGATTGATACCGTTGAAGAAGCGCTTGATGTTTCTCCTCTTCTATCCAAGGATTATGAGTAGTCCATGCTGATGTTCCAATGTTTGATGGAGTCGACACTTTCCATGAACATGGCAGTTGCAGGAACACTTGATTGGCCTTGACATGTTATGTTGCAAATAGCCATCATTCCTCTTCATAGGCTTGGACCCTGACCTCTCCACCTTTTTTTGGATAGATTATGCAGTAACAGGAGTTCCATGATGGATTCTAAGTGATTATGCCTCTTATTCTGCATGTTTTGCATGAAGTCCTTGGCCTCTACCTCCCCCTGGTTGTTCAGTTGCACCTTGAGAAGGTCCTCCTTGTTGTCTTCTTTTAGGGGCCATCTATAATCACACAAAGATCAATTGTTAGTAAGGTTATTGAAAAAATTTCAATGATTTCATACCTTACTCATTACCTTTAATAAATGTTGAATTCTTTGCATAGTATGATCTTAGAGTTAGAAATTTTTTCAAGGAAGTTGCCCTATAAGTTTAATGTAGGACCTAGTTTGTTTAGGTGACACATAAAAAGACCTGGTTTTGAGAAACCTTTGATAAAATGATGACAAAGGAAAGAATAGATTTGCCAATGAAGTACTTAGAGGGTATAAGATGATGTGGTGGTATGCAACAAGTACAAATTGCAAAAGTCACGCAAATGGGTCCTCCCAAAAGTAGGTTCCAACCTATAATGCCCTTCCGTAACCACACCTTAAAATGTCCGTAAGCACTAGAAGGGTTAAATGTAATCCATACCAGTTTCACAAAACACACACACATGTAGATACCACTAGAATGAGGCAAGAATTCTATGCTATGCAAGACACGAGTAACAATTACATGAATAGCGAGATGAGATGGACTATAGAAGGGATTATAGAGATTGGGACATGAGGTAAATAACCTAGGGCATAGTGAATCCTACGTGTAAAGCATGATTAATGTGTCATTAACCCATCGTTCCAAGATCAGGACCAAGTCCATTCCTCTAATCAGTGACACCACATTATTTCATCACATGATGAGTGACTATGAGAGTACCATAACAACAAGGTGTACGATCACTTGGCATTTTGTTCAAAGGAGGAGTGATTTTTGCTTTGTGGCACTTTCCTTTTTTTTCTTTTCTTTCTTTCTACTTTTTTTTCGATTGTTGAATCTAGAGAAGCCGCCAACCTTCAGGCATTGGTGCATGTCTTTCGAGTGGGACCCCCTAAAACAACATTGGATTTTTGAGTGCCTTTTCATTACTCTTACTCCCATTTTGCATTAGATCTACAAGGATCTTAGTACAACCATGTTGCATGATAACTCTCACAGACATCACCAAAGAGAATCCAAAAGTCCCCTTGATGTCAGACCCTAATCATTCCCTCTTGGTCCATCCTTCTTCATTCTGGGTATAATGAACACAAAATTAATTTTAAGTTTTAAGGATGTCAAGAATATCACTGTACCCTCGAATAGAACCTCTTATTTGTAGAGTGGATGAGTGGGTGTAATGGGCTTACTGTCCAAATAATTGATCACTCAAGACTCAATAACATAGAACACACCTCAACCAATGAGCCACATGAGTGTTTTATTCATAGATGAGATTACTTATAAAAAGATAAAAATACAAAAAGACAAAAAGATAAAATAAGAAATTGAAAAGCGAAAAACTGGAAAATAAAAAAATTGTAAAATTAAAGAAAATGAAAAATATTTATTAATCCTACTTGTTATTAGAATGGGGGATATCCCCCATAACTAAATGGTTGAGCATGGTGAGGATTAATAATTGAAAGATGAGGATCTGTGCATGTTGGAAATATTGAAACTTGGTCATACTTACCCCATTGAATTTCACACACCTAATTATGGTAAGCATAGTGGGGTAATTTATAAGATGTGATTCCTGGATAAAGAGTTGACCCACTATGATACTTGAGATCGTAAGATGGTATGAAAGGATCGAGATGTCATCCTCCATGGCTATATTCATTGGGCCATATGGTTGTTGGAGTGTTAATTGGTGGCCCTGATGAAGTAACACAAGGCATCAGGTTCAAAGAGAAGGATGCACCACAATGTGGGACTTGTGCTAAGTTGGAAAATGTAGTGGCCTTGGAACTATGTTGTCCCTTCCTACGATCATGTCTAAAGAAGGGACACTTTCGATGTTGAGGAGGCCTCTCACCGCTATTGGCAATAGTAGCACAAGTAACGTTCGTAGGTTGTTGCTATGGTGCAGACACTTTAGGAACAATTGGTGGTGATGTAGAAGGAGGGAAAGGATGAGAATGTTCAATTCCAAGAGAAGTGTAAGGTACACAAGGCAATGGTTGTGTTGAGGACATGGGCTAATAGTACTAAGGAGAATAAGAATAATGCGATGAGATAGAGTATGTTGACCTAGTTGGGGAAACAGGATGTTGGACTCGATAAGAGTTTGGATTCGGATGATAAGAAGGGTGTCTCCAGTTTAGGGATGGCTTCCCCCACGACTAGGATTTTTGCCACTATGATTGAACACAGTATCTCTGTACAAACTCTGGGTGTAACGTGTTTCCCCAATGCTTATATAAATGTAACAAGATTGGACATTGGCCCAATGATGAGTGGCGAGGTACCCCTACACTCAACCATACGAAGATGAGCGTTTCACGTGCAATCCGGTCGAACTCCATAGACAGATTAGTTGTGGTATCTAGACATACTTGTAGGTTGCAGTTCATTGTCTTCCCACCTAGACTAGTATTAGCTTTGTCACATATGGTTTAGTCCAAAGTGAGGTGTATGATGTGTTCCTACACTAATGCTACTCCTGGGTATGATGGGAAATAATATTAACTAAGCTAGGAGAGATAGGGTGAGAGAGAATCTAAACTAGCCTAAGTGTGATGAGCATCCATTCCTTANGCATGGCTTAGGTACGCTATTGGGTTACCAAGTAGTCACACTTAAATGCTCGTGATTAAGTCGTACTCATTTTGTGTTACTAGGAGATAAGGGTAGAGAGATATTAACTAAGAAATAAATAAATAATAATTAATTAAATAAATAAATAAACTAAGTGGATGCTACAATGATGAAGTAATCTTGATCTTTATTGCTGGTCATGTGCGTGTCCAAGTACGTCACACTCGAATAAAGGATGTCGTACAATTACAATCATCACACTACGAGCATGCACTCAGAAATAATTCTAACTCTAAGAAGGAAAAAACTGCAAGATTTTGGATAAGGGACTAAGAACTAATTTCAAAACCAAGTGTGTCGCCTTTTATTTATAGGCTCACACAGGAACCATGATATCGTGTACGCGATATCACATGCAAACTGTGATATCACGTACGCAATATCATGGGTCCAATAACAAGGGTCTGATATTGAGACCTATCAAACTTGGTGTCTTGTATCATGGTTCAAATAATAGGGGTCCAATAATAGGGGTATGATAATAGGACCTAACAAACCATGACTCATCAATCAACATGATATTTTAGTCATGTTGATAATTTCATATCTATCTAAAATATTGATATGATGACAAAATAAAAGAAAGAAAAAGTAAAAAAATGTGGCTTTGATGTGAGAACTCATATTGGTAAATTAATGAAAATGAATTTCTATCTATGTTCATTGACATTCTCATGGATTCATGAAAGACCACCAACTTTAGCATTCCTTTTTACAAAATTAATAATGCAAATATTCTGACCTATCTAACCACTTGCAAAATTTTCCTCCTAAATTAAATGTCCTATTTGACCACAATTTTTATTTAGAAATGAAAGCCTTTGTTGCCCTCAATTAAACTTGTTTTACATGAGATCTTGCAGCATTGGTTCTATTGTATCCCAAGATAATGCATGTAATGAACCTTTTACTATTCATGAGACTATAACAAAGAACTCATGCCTTTCAAGAAGAGTATATCTACTAAATAATATTTAGTATTTCATGCATAATACCAACATATTTACTCCAAGTAATCTATGGATTCTATGTTTTTGTTTTCTTATTGCAACACATAAGGAATGAAATTTGGAAGGGCACATGAGTATATATATGCAACATAAGATTTAGTACCAAACTTGGAATTATTTCTCCTTCTCATCATGCGATCATAGCAATCTAACCAAAATTATTATAGAATACATAAAATTTGGTAAAATGGCAACTTTGATATTTTTTTAATGCAATAGATGAACTAAATTTCAACTCTATTTTTACAAGATTATGTTGGCCAATTTACAAATATATATATTAAATATATAACTAAGCTAGTTAAATGGTCCCAATATGACTTGTATTATTTAAGAAAATTTCAAATTTAGTAAATGTGGAGAATCAATTATAAATGAGTATGTCACATATTTTTAAACAAAATAAATGGGAAGATGATATTTAGCTTAACCTATTCTTCCTATGGATGAAACTACACAAGTGTCCATGAAACAATGTCAAAATGATATGTGAAAATTTACCTTGGTAAAATGTGATGCATGAGCTTGGCTTAATTTGAGAGAGATATGTATTGACACATTTCCACCACTACTTGGAACTTGCAAAAGAGATATGTACAGAGTCACCAACAATTTTGGCAACAATAAGCTAGCCATTTGGAACAAAGCTAGGATGAGTACAATGATTAAATTCTCTGCATAAAACAACTTGGAAAAGAAAGAGATCAACCCAAAATCCAGATTCAAAAGTAATGGATATGTTACTTGTATCCCCATTCATTGTTATACCAAAAGACTAGTTTGATAAATTCAGAAAGCAAGCCTATGCCCACGTTGGTATAAAAAATGCTTGACCTATAACTCTTTATGGAAAACTGATGGTTTGTAATGGTTTCATAAATTTGATCATTATAGGAAAACAACGATTTGTAACAGTTCCATAAAAGTGACTGTTATAGAAAAATCAACAATTTGTAACGATTACCACAAGAGTGGTCTCATATTTGTCACTTAAACCAAAAGTTTGATAACTAACATTTTTCTAGCCTATAAAATGTTCTTTATGGGAGAACACAATGGCACCGGAAGAAATCACAATAGTGTTATAGTTTTGGTCCATATCACAAACGTGCAGAATTTGCATACACCATCGTTGTTGAGCATCAGTGTGATAGAAGAATCAAAACACTCATTGCAAAAAGTTCACGCAAAGGCATCAATGGCTAGAGGTTAGTTTTGATTTATTTTTTCATCTTTGATTCCTTGTGCAATTCAGTTATTGTGTCGTCTAGCCAATGTTTTTTGCACAATTTTTTTCCAACATATGGTATTGGACCTAGGTTTGGTCTTTGTCTTGATGCTTAACTATATTTGTTTTGCTGCTTTTATAATGGTGTCAAACTAGAATGGATTTTTCATTTGTTAATGGTGTCAAACTAGGACGAATTTGAGTCAATTCAGTTATTTACTAGAAAATGTTTATTGTGGAATTATGTATGGTGCTTGATTTTGAATTTGTTGTCTAGGATAAAATTAATAAATATTTTAAAATAGATACGTGGCTTATGGAGTGGTTCCTAGCTTGGATTTTATAGTATTCTGGATAGTTGGGTGTTTTTATCTTCTCCACTTTTTTTTCCACTTTGAAAACACTATTGGAAAAGATTATGGAATGGAGAATCAAAATAAGAGGGAGTGGGCAGTGAGGTGCTTCGGCCTCTATCCTTGGAAGGTAAGCTAAGAAAGGTCCCTGGGCCATGTGGTAGAAACTGCCCCACCTGCAAGGGTGGACCCCATGCTTTGAAACAATAGCCTCTCTGTTCCCTACATGGGCTCTCTACGATCAATATTCTAGTATAGCTCCTGCATTATTGTTTGTATTTTCTAATAGGATAGCTCCCTCACATAACCTTTATATTGATAACCACATCTGTGTTCTAGTATGAGAATAAAGTTGTTTATTATTAATATTTCTAAAATAACTAATGTTTATTGCCATATTTTTTAAGAAAATGTTAGAATTTGGCAATTTGTTTTAGAAACAATTAATTTTATGCATATTTTTTTGTATATATCTATAAAGTGACATTGATATATGCATAGTTTTTTTGCATAAAAATTATGACTAGTGATCTATATAATTTTGTATAATTAGAGAGTAGTCACAACATCTTTAATTGTGCAAAATTATATATTAAAAGCTTTTGATCACATAAGTTAAATAAACATTAAATTGTGATTAATTATATGTAATATAATAGATTTTATCCCACAGGAATTTTTGTTATATTTAATATGATTAATCAAAATGATGTATTAAATTATTTTTCTTAATTTTCCCACAAGGATTAAGAAAATGGATATAATTTAATAGTTTCATCATAAGGATATATGAATCTATTTAAATTAAAATTTAGCCTACAAGCAATTTTATGTCATTTGATTCATATTTTTTACATGATTTACATTGGTAAACATGTCATATAGCATTTTAACCTCATTTAGTGACATGAGCATGTTTTAATTTATGTAGTTATACAACATGTAAACTACTTTGATTTTAAGTGTGACATGCCTGAACTAAAGGGTGATAATTATAAGGTGTGAAAGGAGAGGATTCTCCGTCATTTAGGCTAGATGGACATTAACTATGTTATCCATAAGGATGAACCACTTGCCATTATGGGAACCAACCAATCAGATGTTGTTGGTTCTTATGAAAAATAGAAGTAATCTAATCACCTTTGTGTCATGTTCATAAAGACTAAGATCCTAGTTGGTATGTGTGGTTCATTGGAACAGTATTACAATGTATGAGCTTTGATGAAGATAATTGGTAAACAATTCGAGTCATCAAAAAAGGCTTTGGCTAGCACCTTAATAATGAAACTTTCATCCATGAAGCTCACCAAAATCTGTGGTGTGTGTAAGCACATCATGAAAATGAGGATATAGTGGCTCAGCTAGAAGGACGTGAGGTTGAGATGTTAGAGTCTTTCCTTGTGCACTACATCTTGAAAATGCTTCCATAGTAGTACAAACCCTTTAAGATTTCTTATAACACACATAGAGAAAAATGGTTAATCAATGAACTAATGACCATGTGTGTACAAGAAGAGGGTAGACTTGCTATGGAAGTGGGAGAGAGTGTGCATATGGCTACACAAGGAAAGAATAAGGGGTAAGCCAAAATAAGTGGAAGGGAAAATTATCTGCACAAGCTGATATTAAGAAGGAATCTAGATTCTTTTTCTGTAAGAAGAAAGGAAATATAAAGAAGGATTTTCCTAAATATCAGAAATGGCTTGAAAAGAAAGGTACTCAATTCTCACTTGTTTTTTTTAATCTAATATGGTTGATGTTCACCATAACACATGGTGAATTAATTTCAATTCTATAATCCATGTTACTAATTCCTTGTAGGAGGTGCAAAACCTAAGGAGGCTAGTGAAAAGTGAGTTGTGCATCTATTTAAGCAACAAGATGCACTCACATGTGGAGGCATTTGGAACATGAAAATTAGTTTTAAGTAGTGGTTTTTTTTAGAGTTGGAAAAGAAATTTTATATTCCAAGTTTTTCGAGGAATTTAATTTCTATTTCAAGGCTTGTATCATTGGGATTTTTCTTTAATTTTTCAGACATTGTATTCAGTTTATATTATAGATCTAAACTTATTGGAAATGGTACATTAACAAATGGTTTTTTCAAAATTAGTTTACAAAATGAAACCTCTTATACTTCTATATATGTTCATGATAGTGCTGGTGTTAAGAGATGTGTTATGAATGAAGAATCCTCTATGTTATGGCATCATAGATTAGAACATATCTCTATTGAGAGAATAAATAGATTAGTAAATGATGGAGTACTTAGTACCCTAGATTTTATTGACTTTGACACTTGTGTGAACTGCATAAAGGGAAAGCAGACAAATATGTCAAAGAAAAGTGCCAAGAGGAGTTCAAACATATTAGAGATCATACATACAGATATTTGTAGTCCAGATATGAATGTGTATGGTCAAAGGTATTTCATTAATTTTATCGATGACTACTCATGATATATGTATCTTTACCTGCTTCATAAAAAAATGAAGCTTTAGATGCCTTAAAGCTATGATGAGTCGCCATTTTAGTTAACCGCGATATCGCTTATGCAATATTGTAGCCTGTCTCCTCATCTATAAATAACAGGTGGGCAGATTGGAGTTGGGTGTGTTAAGTTTTGATTTTAGCTCTTAGTGTTAAAGTAGGGACTTTCTGCCAGTTTTTCCTCTCAACCCTTTCTCCTAGTGTATACCCGTAGTGTGGTGATTGCAATTGTACGACATCCTTATTCGAGTGTGATGTACTTGGACACGCACATGACTGGAAATAAAGATTGAGATTACTTCATCATTGTAGCATTCACTTAGCTTAATTATTTATTTAATTTTCATTTACTACTTTCTTAGTTAATATCTTCTTATCTTAAACTCTTTCTAAACATGGAATGTGTATGACTTAATCACGAGCATTTAAGTGTGACTACTTGGTAACCCAGTAGTGTACTTAGGATCTACGCTTGGTAATCCCAGTGGTAGTCGTGCACAAGGTCCATGATGTGTACGGATGATTAAGGAATGGATGCTCATCGCACTTAGGCTAGTTTAGATTCTCTCTCCCTTTTCCTCTTAGCTTAACTAAAGATATTTTACATTATATCTAGAAGTAGCGTTAACATAGGAACACATCATATACCTCACTCTGGACTAAACCATACGTGACAAAGTTAACACTAGTCCAGATGGGAAGACAACGAACTACGACCTAAGAATAAATGTCTAGATACCACAACTAGTCCGTCTGCAGAGTTTAACTGGATTGTGCGTGAAACGCTCATATTCGTATGGTTGAGTGGAGGGGTACCTCGCCACTCATCATTAGCACTATTGCTGGGGACAGTTCTAGTTATCTAGATTAGCTATATCATACAAGGTCACTGTACAAGAATTAATGATATATCTTTTAGAAAGAAATAGTTATAAAAAGTCACATATAAATTCACACACAATTGCACAACCATGCCTCTCCTACAAGATTACAATAACGCCACACCTAGTGAGGAAGTTCAATGGAGAACTAACAAATTATATGACAATGAATATTGGAGTACGCAACCCAAGGTGGGGGTTTCTTATAAACATAGATGAAAGCAACATCGTCCCAACGCACGAAAGCATAACTTACCCAATGACTATGGACCCCTACTGGCCACTACAAGCCTAACGTAAATACAAAAGGATGTTCGAATCTCCCGTAGACATCGTAAAGAGAGCCGTCTACCCAGGTTCAATTTAAACAACTTCCCTAATTTCTCAGGAGGTTATGAATTAGATCTACATCAACATTTACAAGCCTTGTATGATGCTTGTACATGGAACAACATTGATAACAGATGGCAAAAACTCAAGCGCTTTCCTATGACACTTTTTGGTCAAGCAAAAGTATGGTATAGATCATTAAAACCAAATTCAATACGATGTTGGCCAACAATGATAGAACTTTTTAACGAAAGATATCAAACCTACGCAAGAGTGTCAACCTTGAGGAAATAGATCCAAGAGTGGAAACAAGCACAACATGAACCCTTGGACATGGCCTTAGAAAGATATTATGCACTGTTAAACAACTGTCCAGGCCATGAGTTCTCCGAGGAAAGGCTAATGTACCATATTATTGATGGGCTACGTGATGAGACAAGAGAGACCCTAGGGATGTATGCCCAAGGTCAACTTTACAAACTACGAACCCACCAATTCCAAGAGCTTATTAAGCAGGTAGCAAAAGAGGAAGGAGAAATGGCTAGATGGGAGAGTGTTGAAAAACACCAACAAGACCAAAATCTCAACTTAACAAAGGTCCATGATCATAAAAAGGAGAAATCAACCTATCATAAGGGGAAAGAACCATCTTTGTTGGTACGACAATCATTAGAGGAAGTTGAGGCAAAGATCAATAAGATGTTGAAATGGATGCATAAAAAGTATGGAGAATATATCAATATTATTGGAGATAGAGTTTTGACAACTCGAGAAGTAGGACAAAATATCATTAGACATTCAGAAAGAATGGAGGAAGAAAATAAGAGCTCAACTACCAATCATATGTATGAATGCAACATTTGCCTATACAATCACCTTAAGGGCTAGTGCCCAATCCTGTTACATTTATATGAGCATTGGGAAAACACGTTACACCTAGAGTTCATACAGAGACACTGTGTTCAATCATAGTGGCAACAATCCCAGTTGTGGGGGAAGCCACCTCTAAATTGGAGACACCCTTCATATCACATGAATCCAAATGCTTATCTAGTTCAACATCCTATTTCCCCAATTGGGTCAACATACTCTATCTCACCGCATTACCATTCTCCTCAATACTATCAGCCCATGTCCTCAACACAACCACCACCTTGTGTACCTCACACTTCTCCTAATTTTCAACATTCTCATCCTTTCCCTCCTTCTACATCACCACCAATTGTTCCTAAGGTGTCTGCACCATAGCAACAACCCCCAAACATTACTTGTGCTACGATTGCCAATGGCAGTGAGAGACCTCAACAACATCGAAGGCATCCCTTCTTTAGAAATGATCATAGGAAGGGATAACACAATTCCAAGGCCACTGCATCCTCCAACTCGACACAAGTCCAACACTATGGTGCACCCTTATCTTCAAACCCAACACCTCATGTTACTTCATCAAGGCCACCAATTAACACTCCAACAACCATATGGCCCAATGAACACAGGCATGGAGGACAACATCCCGATCCTTGCATAACATCTTATTGTCTCAATTATCATAATGGGTCAAATCGTTATCCAGAAACTACATCTTATAAATTGCCCCACTATGCTTACTATAATCAGGTGTGTGAACCCTGATGGGGTAAGTATGATCAAGTTTGAATATTTTCAACATGCAAGGATCCTCATCTTTCATTCATTAATCCTTTCCATGCTCAACCATTTAGTTATGGGGGATATCCCCCATGCTAAATAACAATCAAGGTTAATAAATATTTTTCATTTTCTTTAATTTTATAATTTTTTGTTTTCCATTTTTTCACTTTTCAATTTCTTATTTTATCTTTTTGTCTTGTTGTCTTTTTACGTTTTTATAAGTAATCTCATCTACGAATAAAACACTCATGTGGATCATTGGTTGAGGTGTGTTCTATGTTATCGAGTCTCGAGTGATCAATTATTTGGACAGTGAGCCCATTACACCCACTCATCCACTCTACAAATAAGAGGTTTTGTTCGAGGGTACAATGATATTCTTGACATCCTTGAAACTTAAAATTAATTTTGTGTTCATTGTACCCAGAATGAAGAAGGATGGACCAAGAGGGAATGATTAGAGTGTGACATCAAGGGGACTTGTGGATTCTCTTTGGTGACATCTATGGGAGTTATCATGCAATGTGGTTGTACTAAGATCCTTATAGATCTAACAAAAAATGGGAGTAAGGGTAATCAAAAGGGCACTCAAAAATCCAATGTTATTCTAGGGGGTCCCACTGGAAAGACATGCATCCATGCCTGAAGGTTGGTGGCTTCTCTAGATCTAGCAATCAAAAAAAAAAGGAGAGACAAAAAAAACAAAAGAAAAGTGCCACAAAGCAAAAATCACTCCTCCCTTGAAAAAAATGCCAAGTGATCATATGCCTTGTTGTTATGGTACTCTCATAGTCACTCATCATGGGACGAAACAATGTGGTGTCACTAATTATAGGAATGGACTTGGTCCTGATCTTGGAACGATGGGTTAATGACACATTAATCACACTTTACATGCAGGATTCACTGTGCCTTGGGTCAGTTACCTCTTGTCCCCATCTCTGCAATCCCTTCTATAGTCCATCTCATCTCACTATTCATGTAATTATTTTTTGAGTCTCATATAGCATAGAATTCTTACCTCATTTCGATGATACTTACATGTGTATGTTTTGTGGAACCAGTGCAGATTACATTTAATCCTTCTAGTGCCCACAGACACTTTTAAGTGTGGTTACACAAGGGCATTATATGTTGGAACCTACTTTGGGGAGGACCCATTTGTGTAATTTTTGTAATTTTCATTCATAACACAACTCACACACACCATTTATTACCCTTAGTGTATTTTCAATGATATTCTTTCCCTTATTACTATCCCTCTAAATTTCAATGTTCCTATGAACCATCACATGGCCTTTTTCTCTCACTTACCACCCGAGGCCTTATTGCTCAATTTCACCCACATATCATTATTCGTGCCTTCAAAACTACCTAAATTACGCTTTAACACATGCCCACATGTCCTTAATTTCCATTTTTAATTCCAAAAAAACCTTCAAAATTCTATATTTTTCCCTTGGCCTAAACATCGATAGGCTGCAATATCACGTATGCGATATCACGGCCGACGTGATATCACGTACGCGATATCGTGTCACATTAAACTATATATACGTGACCACCCCCCCCCCCCCCCCCCCCCCCACAACACTTACCATAATTTTCCACTATTCACGCGGGGGAGTTTTTCAAATTTTTCTCTACAACTTGCGATTATGAGACCCTTACTTTTATACCTATATCTTGCTCGTTGGTGCTCCAATTTTCATTTCATCTAAACCTACTTGAACCCAGAGTGTTCAGCTTAGTCGTGGGGGAGGGACACACACCGAATAGCACATAACTTCTTTGGAATTTTTCATCGCCTGAAGAACATTATCAAGGTTAATTAGTTATAATATTAAGGATAATTGTGCCTAAAATAATTTCACCCCTTTAGGTACATCGGGAAACTAAAATTAGAAACCACCTAAGTAAAAAGGACTCATTATTATAATCTTTCAGGAAACATCACATGGATATAAAATAAATTAATTAAGGTAGGTAGTAAGGTATAACTTAACTTCAGAAACAACCTTACTAACACTTGGCCTTGTGTGATTGTAGATGGCCCCAAAATGTGGACAACAAGAAGGTCCTACTCAAGGTGGAAGCAAACGACCTAGGAGAGGTGAAGAACGAGTCCCTGCCAAACCACATACAGAGCAAGAGGAATAATCTTTTAGCATTCATCAAGAAGACCCTACTACTGTACAATCATGGCAGGTAGAAGGAGGAGCTGCTACAGCACCTGAACAGGGACAACATCCCACATTGCCCCAAGATTGTGTCCAGGCTATCCACGAAAGGTCCACATTCACTACGGTGATTGCGGAATTAAATTTTGAATCTTTTGCAGAGTTTGCTCTTGAGGCTATTAGGGATCACCTCAAAGGGTCTCCCTTATGGCCTATCCTCTCTGCAAGCGGTGCCTGGTACCTAGGGGAAATGTACCAATTCTAGCACAATACAGAATAAGGCACCACCATTAACATTTGTGGTGTGATAGTTGATTTCTTTGTACAGGCCATTTCAGAAGTATTAAACCTTCCAAATACAAGGCCAAAGGTTGCTCAATTATCTACTCGTTCAGACCCTGATGCACGACGAGTTTGGTTGGAGTGGGCATATGAAAAGGATAAGACATTTAGAGAGTTAACAATGGAAGAGAGGATCTATTTCAGAATTGGAACGTATCACCTCTTCCCCACGAAGGGCCTAAAAAGGATCTCAACATATGCAGCAAGGGGGTGTGCAATGTTGATGGAAAAGGTTAATGCTAACCTACCTCATCTATATTTCATGGAGATCCCGAGGCGGTTTGAAGAACGAAAAACAGGGAAGCTTGCATTACCCTTCCCTTATCTTATCAAAAAGCTATGTCAATGCGCTATTATCAAAGGATACACTAATGATGTCCTCCAAAAATCCCAAAATGCTTCATATGTTGAATTGTTAAAGCCACTAGCTGCAAGGAAAATCACTTGTGAGACACTGGGACCAGAACAAGATAAATAATAGATGGCAGGGCCAATTGCAACCCAACTTGTAGGACCTAGCCAACCTCCAAGTACGGGACCCAACCAACAATAGGAAGCAAGGCCTAGCATGGGCCAACATAAACCATTGTCACCACAAGATTACAGATCATTGATGAGCCATCTCAAGGCCATCGCTGAGACAGTCAGTTCGGGAAGTTGTGATGATGCAAATCTCTTTTGTGTCATCGACGATGTCATACATCCCATGGTTTCATTGGATTGTGCGAGGGGTGAACTGTCCATCCATACAGAAGGAGGGGAAAGTGCTTGGTCACAACAGATCTTGGAAAACGATGCATCTTTCCAAGTGCAATTAGAAATTGGTGAAGGGGCCACAGTGGTGGTCATGCAACACCAGGATGTAGCGGGAGCTGTAGAAGTGGTCGTGGACCACATTAAAGAATCATTCAATGTACCTGTTGTGCCATCAGAAAATCTCACAAGAGCATGGGACGCTCAAACTTTGGCTGGAACCTCAATAACTCTTGCAGAACATGAGGATGTGCTTGATCGATTACTACAAAAAGGACAAGTAATGACGCACCTGTTTGACATCCCTCAAGATATTATAACAATTTAATCAAACCTCATTTCCACTAAGGGGAATCTGTTCTTGACAAAGGTGAGGGCTGAGCATGTTGAAGCATAGGTGCAAAAAGTGCAAGAAAAGCTCGTGGCCCTACAAGCAGCACAGCAGGACCCTTTGCAATTTGTTCTCACAGACCAACTAGATAGTTTCAAAACTGAGCAACTGACCAAACTACTAACGAAGAATAAGAAGGTGGTAGAAGAAGAAGAGAAGACTGTTTGGGATGCCTCTGTAGCACAAGCGCAAACTTATTCGAATACCAAGGCACTCAGGCCTTACAAGAGGAAAACAAGCAGCTTGTTGTTGAAAACCTTCAATTGACCTCTGTGGAAAAGCAAAAGAATGTTCTCAAAGAACACTTTCATCAGTTATGAGAACAATTCATCTAGGTCAACCAATACATGAGCCATTTAGCTAGGGAAAATCAAACCCTCTCAATGAAGGAAGTACGTGCCATCCACCAAAAGACAGCTATCAAGAACGTGGAAAATGAGGCTAAACAACATGAAAAGCTAAAGGAGCACTTCCAGGACCACTTAGGGATGTACAAATAGATAATTGAGAAGGAGATCCATATGGCCAAGGCCCACATCAATGCTATTAGTGCTCAACACACTAACTGGTGGGCCATATTGGACACATGCATTTGCCCACTAGGCGGAAGTTAAGAACTGGGACCTGTAGATCCAGGATCTTACAGAATACATGGAGTTGGCAAACCTGTAGTATGCCAACCTTGCCATGTTAATAGCAAGATGCCCGAGAACAGATCTTGAGTAACAGGTAGCTACCACCTACATCAAATATGAAATAGAATTTGTAGAACGCAAGAAGATATTGCAAAAATTAGAGATTGCAAATTCTAAACTTGAGGTGATGAAGGCAAGCTACCAGGGACAAAAAGTTGTTGCAACAGATTTGGCTCGACAGCTTGCAGATTTTCAAGAATATAGAGATAAAGCCAGAGCATACGAGGAGGAATGATGGGTGTTTGCGGCTTGGTATGTCAAGGCAAATCAAATGTTTCTGCAACTACCCTACCCATGGGAAGTGCCAACTCCATCAAACATCAGAACATTAGCATGGACGACGCAAGACCCCCAAACCAAAGAGGAGAAACTCCAGGCCATACTTCAATGCCATCAATTCCTAAGACCTAGAGCATAAGACAAGGGGAAAGCACCTATGGAGGAGTCACCACCACCAGGAAATACATGAGTTCCATCAATTTTGTAGCTATAGGATTTTCTTTCACATTCTTTATGTTGTGTCTCAATTTTTTTTTGATTCCACACTGCGGCATGAACCCATTCTCACCATTCAATAATCCCATACCTATCCACTATGTAATCAATGGAGCTTGTTCTCACTGTAACTTGAGGACGAGTTTTCATTCAGTCGTGAGGGCATGATGAGTCACCATTTTAGTTAACCACGATATCACGTATGTGATATCGCATACGCGATATCGCAGCTTGTCTCCTCATCTATAAATAAGAGGCAGGCATATTGGAGTTAGGTGTGTTAAGTTTTGATTTTAGCTCTTAGTGTTAAAGTAGGGACTTTCTACCAGTTTTTCCTCTCAACCCTTTCTCCCAATGTATGCCCGTAGTGTGGTGATTATAATTGTACGGCATCCTTATTCGAGTGTGATGTACTTGGACATACACATGACCAGAAATAAAGATCGAGATTACTTCATCATTGTAGCATTCACTTAGCTTAATTATTTATTTAATTGTTATTTACTGCTTTCTTAGTTAATATCTTCTTACCCTAAAATCCTTCTAAATGCGGAATGAGTACAACAATGTGACTACTTGGTAACCCCGTAGCATACCTAGGATCTGCGCTTAGTAATCCTAGTGGTAGTCATGCATGAGGTCCAAGATGTGTATGGATGATTGAGGAACGGATGCTCATCGCACTTAGGCTAGTTTAGATTCTCTCTCCCTTTTCCTCTTAGCTTAACTAAAGATATTTTACATTATCTCCAGGAGTAGCAACAGCATAGGAACACATCATACACCTCACTCTAGACTAAACCATACGTGACAAAGTTAACACTAGTCCAATGGGAAGACAACGAACTGCGACCTAAGAATAATTGTCTAGATACCACAACTAGTCCATCTGCAGAGTTCAACCAAATCATGCGTGAAACACTCGTATTCGTATGGTTGAGTGTAGGGGTACCTTGCCACTCATCAAGCTGTTTAAGGCTAAAGTAGAAAAAAATGGGGTAAGTAAATAAAGATAGTGAGGTCTAATAGAGGTGGTGAATACTATGGTAGATATAATGATGATGGACAAGCACTTTGTTCATTTGTTAAGTTTCTTCAAGAGCATGGGATTGTTGCCTAGTACACTATGCCTGGTTTTCTAGACTAGAATGGTGTGGCAAAAAGAAGAAACCAAACATTATTAGACATGGTGCAGAGTATGCTTAGTAGCTTCAAGCTTTCTAAGTCCTTGTGGATTAAAGCTCTCAAGACAACTATGTATATATTAAACCAAGTTCCAACCAAGGCTACCTCAAAGACATCATTTGAATTATGGAAAGGTTGGAAACCAAGTTTGCTACATATACGCATTTGGGGATGCCTGTTTGAAGTTCAAGTCTATAATCCATAAGAAAAGAAGCTAGATTGAAGGACCATAAGTGGGTATTTCATTGGATATGATGAATGCTCTAAGGAATACAGATTTTATTTTCCATTACATATTACTAAGTTTTTGGAATCAAGGAATGCTAAATTTCTTGAGAATGACTTGATTAGTGGGAGTAATCAATCCTAGAACACTATTCCAAAGAAAGATCATGCAAGTGCCCAAACCTCTACTTCAAGTGAAAGACTAATTATTATACACAACATGCCTAGAGTAAAAATGTGTGATGAACAACAACTAGCCATTAAAGTTCCACAAACTGTTGATCAAGAAGTAGTAGATCTAGCTGAACAATAGATACCAGAACTTGTTGAACATCATGCTCCTCAGGAGAATGATGAACCAACATTAAGAAAATCTACTAGAGTAAGGGAACTAGCAATTTCTAGTGATTATATAATGTATCTACATGAGTCTAACTATAACATAGGAGTTGAAAATGATCCCGAACCATTTTCACAAGCCATGAGTTGTAAGGAATCTAACTTGTGATATGATGCCATGAAAGATGAGATGAATTCTATATCATCTAATAGAGTTTGGGATCTTGTCAAGTTGCCTAATGGTGTAACAACCATTGGATGCAAATGCATCTTCAAGATAAAGAAAGACTCATTAGGAAACATTGGAAGATATAAGGCAAGACTTGTTGCTAAATGGTTCACTTAGAGAGAGGGAATATATTACAAAAAGACCTTTATCCCTATATCTAAGAAGGACTCCATTCATGTGATTATAGCATTGGTTGCCCATTTTTATTTTGAATTACATTAGATGGATGTGGAAATGACATTCCTCAATGGTGATCTAGAGGAAGAGGTTTATATGAAACAACCTAAAGTATTTTCCTCTAGCAGTGGTGACTAATTGGTATGCAAGCTTAAGAAATCCATATATGGATTGAAATAGACCTCGCGTTGGTGGTATTTAAAATTCCATGATGTCATCACTTCATTTGTTTTTGAAGAGAACATAATGGATTAATGTATATACCAAAAGGTCAATGGGAAAAAATTTATTTCCTTGTCCTATATGGGATGATATCCTTCTTGTAACCAATGATAATGGATTTCTATACAAGGTGAAGCAATTTCTCTCTAAGAACTTTGACATGAAGGATATGGGTGAGGCATCTTATGTGATTGACATTAAAATCCATAGGGACAGATCTAGATGTATTCTAGGATTTTCATAGGAAACCTATATCAATAAATTTTTAGAGAGGTTTTGAATGAAAGATTATTCACTAAGTATAGCATCCATTGTGAAGGGTGAAAATTTCAATTTGAACTAGTGCCCTAGGAATGATTTAGAGAAACGAAAAATGAGCAACATTCCATATACTTTAGTTATTTGAAGCCTAATGTATGCTCAAGTTTCCACAAGACCTAACATTGCATTTGCTATGGGAATGTTGGGTAGATATCAAAGTCATCTAGGCATTAACTATTGGAGGATTGCAAAGAAGGTGATGAGGTACCTTCAAGGTACAAAAGATTACATACTTATGTATAGATGAACTAACAATTTGAAGGTGATTTGCTACTCTAATTCAAACTTTGCTAGCTATGTTGATTCAAGGAAATCAACATCTAGTTATATTTTTATGCTTGCTAGAGGAGTTGTGTCTTGGAGGAGTGGAAAGCAAACCTTGGTTGCTACTTTTACAATGGAGGCAAAGTTTGTTTCTTGTTTTGACGCTACTTCACATGGTGTATGGTTGAAGATTTTCATGTCAAGTCTTAGAATTATAGATTCTATATCTAGGCCATTAAGAATGTTTTGTGACAATTCAGTTTTTGTCTTTATGACTAAGAATAATAAGAGTGGTAGTCAAAGTAAACACATCGACATAGAGTACTTAACCATAAGGGAACATGTTAAGGGGAAAAAAGTGATCATTGAGCATATAAGTATTGAATTGATGATAGCTGATTGATGGGACATGACATCGCATGGGCCATGATATCGCATCCCTCACAATATCGCTTCTTCCCCTGCGATATCGCATATGCGATATCGCGGTGCGTCGTCATATCTATAAATAAGAGGCACTCTCCCTTATTTCCTGATCCTAGGCTAGACAGTAGTGAATCTTTGGTAGATTGATCACTCCAGAGATAGAATATTTTCTATGTGCCTGCAGTAGGAGTCCTAAAGTGA
This sequence comes from Gnetum montanum, assembly GCA_015680685.1. Taxonomy (NCBI): domain Eukaryota; kingdom Viridiplantae; phylum Streptophyta; class Gnetopsida; order Gnetales; family Gnetaceae; genus Gnetum; species Gnetum montanum. Next base: position 1,341,853 of record MNCI01018059.1, on the reverse strand, counting down.
ACGGATCTTTATTCGAGCAAACATTGTACCTGAACACAAGTTTGTGTACGGCAATAAAGACGAGCTTCTTGGATAAACCTTGTAGTGCATGGAATAGGCTAATTAGGATTTTATTTATTGTTATTTATTATCTATTATTTACATGCTTTATTAGTTATTTACTACTTTCTCTCTCAACCCTTCTCTCCTAGTTAAGTGCCTTAATACGACCGCTTCGAGCACGTGCGTTACGCATGGTAATCCCAGCAACGATTAGCGTTTGGTAGCCATGGTTGCATCAGTTCAAGGTATGAACGGTAAGTGGGAAAGGATGCTAACGCTAAGTTAATTTAGACTTAGTTCATTAGTTAAAGTTAGTAATTAGTTTCTCTACCCTGCACCTTTCAGCATAGGAGATAAAACCGAAAAAGATATAAAAATCATATACCTCAAACTTACTTAACCATACACCATGACAACTACAAGTAAGTTTGGGAAGACAACAAATGATTAACCCTAAGTGTTGCATGAGGCGTGTAGGCACTGAGTCTGTAGACAATACTAGAGACAGTCGGCAATCTAAAACGCATAACCTAAATCAGCCAGTTCCTCAACAATATAGGGTGATATATACTCATCCTGATGAGTATATACCTAATTTTACTTTTATCCTCCATTAAGATGAACAGATGCGCTAGAGAGATTTGCAAGGAAACATCGTGTTACCTCCAGATCGATTAGTCCCCAGCATGCTCCTCCATGCTTTGGCACAAATCGATATGACATAGCTCTATGCTGAATACGTTATAGGTGACTTTGACACAAGGGATTACCATCCCATAAAAACACAACGTATTAGTGACTCAAGGTAGGAGAGCCAACATACACTATTGAAGGGCAAAGAGGTCCCGCACGTCTTAAGTGAAATAGGAGATGGTGAACCACTCATAACGGGTACTCTATTGAAAGATGTTTCCCCTCCTAATGATAGTGAGAAGGTGGGGTATTAGAACCTACAATCCACGATACACAACCCTGGTTCTGATCTCTATGAACACCAACCATTCACCGAGGGAACAACAACACATGACAAGGACGGGCACTTAGATCGTCATCACGATTGGGGCCGAAGCCATAGAAGAGAAGGCAAGAAACATCGTCATGGCGATGGTTCTCCTTCTTCTTCCCCTTTTTCACATCATTTACCCTCTCCTTCCACCTTTGGGCGTAGCCATAAAGAGCATAACAGTGAGGATAGAGGTAGGAAAAATGAGAGACCTCAACAAGAAAGTTGAGAGAGAGGACAAGGGAATGAACGAAGGGAAAGTAGGGAACAACGAAGACACCATAGAAATCATAAAAGAGATGATCAGGATGAGCCCCTACTTTCCACCCGAAGTATGCTTGATATAACGGAGGTAGTAAGAATACCAACAAGGCATCAAAGAGATAGTTGGATCAAATGCTTAGACATGAATAACATCCCACGATTTGAAGGGGGATACAACGCGGATCCGCAAAATCATTTACAAGCATTCCATGATGCTTGCGCCTTGCAGAACATAGAAAACAAGTGGCAAAAACTAAATTTGTTTCCTAGGGCACTCACCAAGGAAGCAGAGAGTTGGTACCGGTCCTTGAAACCGAAAACCATTAGGAGGTGGAGTACGATGTTAGAACTGTTCAACGATAAGTATCAAACGTACTTTGGAGTGTCTAATTTGCGTAAGCAGATCCAAGGATGGAAGCAAGATAATCATGAACCCTTGGATGCTCTCATGGGTCGCTACTATGCATTGTTACATCATTGCCTGAGCCATGGTTATGCACAACGAGACAAACTTTGCCACATCGTAGATGGGCTAAGACATGAGACTAGGAGAACCCTTGGGACTTATGCCCAAGGGAGACTATCAGAACTTAGAGCCCATGAAATACATCACTTGTTGGAGCAACTAGCCAAAGAAGAAGGTGAGTTACGAAAAAGGGAAAGTGCGGAAGAATATAACCGTGATCCCTCTCTTTGAAAGAAGGGAGTGAAATTTTGCGATGAAGAGGATGAGTCACCACTCGAAGAGTTGGTGAACAGAAAAACCTTGCCGATTCAAAAACTAACAACCAAAATATCGACTAAGGTAGATCAATTGTGGGATTCCTTAGACTCTAGACTTGAAACTATCTTGAAAATCGTAAAAGAGTCTAAGGAGGAATGAAGTAGTGACAAGAACAAGGAAAAGTGGAGTGATTTAGGCCTTGCACATAACAAAGGTAAGGGAAAAATTACTATCTCTGATGAGGTTGCAGATTCAGACACAGATGATGACGGTGGATGTGAGATCTGCCATAATGACCATCCTAAGGGATGTTGTCCAATCATCTCACATCTACAAGAGTCTGGGGTGTATGCACTCAACTCGAGACTCAACAAACGGTAGACACCCCGTAGGTTACATTATCCTTAAGGTAACCCAAGACAGTTCCACCAACCATTGACATACTATCCAAGTGGAACTCCACCACAACCCATCGGACAACATCAGTAGTGGAAATACCCACAGTCATGGGGGATACCACCACCGAAACAACAATTCCCTTACCGGCAACCTGATCCTTATGGCTATTATGTGCAGCAGCCGGTTTCTCCAAGTGACTCTATGGGTCACACAACTCCCCAACGTTACTACCAAGTTCGGGAGTACTTTAGGAGGACTCCTTCTCCTCTGAGAGGCACCCCACATACCTACCATCCTCCTAATCTATCCGCACCTCTTCCATCAGTAGTTCCCATAACACCTCCTGCTCCAACAATGCAAGGGAAACTCCCCACTCAACCGTAGCAATGTCACGTTATGAGAGCCGTAAACATTCAACCCGCTGCTAGTTCTGACAACCATAAAAAGAGAAGACCTTTCTTCAGAACCAAAAGCCCAGATAAGCTCTCAAAACAATAAGCGGTTGAGTCTAGGTACACTTCTCCATCATCCAAAACTTCGGAGCACCCTTTAGTCCAACAGAGCTATATGCATATGGTTATGTTAATGCATACTGTAACCGACTGGATCAAGGTAGGCCACCTTCCCAGGAAACTATCTGACCCTAGGAGTCCCTTAATCTATTTACAAATCGTTGAGAATAAACCACATAAGGCTCTTCTTGACTCAGGTTCTGGAGTCAACTTAATTTTACAAGAGATGTATCAAGCTTGGAACCTACCCCAAATTAAGAAGAGCAACATCCAACTAGAGCTGGTAGACTAATCCATCACCATTCCCTTGGGATTGGTGGAGGACATAATTACCATTATGTGTGGTTGGTCCTACCCAGCTGATTTCCTGGTGATCAAAGTCAACAACAACGAAGGGGACTTCTCTATCATAATGGGAAGGCCATGGCTAAGTACAATAAACGCATACCTAGGGATCTGCAATCTTTCCTTGGAGATATCTAAGATAAACATTTATGGAAAGATCAAGAAGAAGAAAGTTCCGTGCATCACATACAGTGACTCAGAGGGTGATGACATGGAAGAATGCTCAGCATCTCTTCCATGTAATCGGTGTGCCCAAGAAACACAAATTCAAAGGTGCCTATATGTAGCAACCACACCAGTAGTAGACACCCCATGGTTGACAGCTACTAGAAAGAGCAACCCAATATGCACGAAATGAATTAGGGGTACAACTCATGTTAACAATGAAGGCATAGACACATTGGAATATGAGTGTCACCAACATCCACCCCTTAATCTAAGAACATCAATGGGGAGAAGTTGCACACTTTTGAAAAATTCAAATAGGCATTCATTACTTTGGATCTCTCCCTTGCAATTCAGTCATGGGGGAGATGGCCACCTATGCTGATCATTGGAGGCCCTCAGTTCTCTTTAGTTTTTTTACACGTTTTTGTTTTACACGTTTTTTTTACAGTTTTTGTTTTATAGTTTTTGTTTTATACATTTTTGTTTTACAAGTTTTTGTTTTACACATTTTTGTTTTACAATGTTTGTTTTACACATTTTTGTTTTATAAATTTCTTTAACTTTTCTTGTTTTTGTTTTACAACATTGTTATACTTTTTCATTTTGTGTGTGTGTGTGTGCGCATGTGTGATCAACCTTGTAAGTTTGTCACCCAATAAGTGTTCTTCCCGATGGTATGAACTATTTTTCATTGATTGCTAATGTTTGGTTTTTACCTTTAAGTTACGATGTTATACTAAGGTATGTTTCTTTTGGTATGGTAGGCAATGAGTTCACTTCATCCATCCATCCACCAGTTTCTATGGTCTCTCTCAGCTTGGAAATGTACAGTCCTTTTCTAATAAGAACTTTAATGAACCAGTGACTGGGCATTTCTCAAACTAAGGAAGGACTCAAGGTTTGAAAATGGTATGACTTCAAGGGAACTTGATGCTTTTGTCTTGGCCTTTCTCTTGGATGCTTGGATGTTTTCTTCTTGAGTTTTCTTACCGTTCCGATGTCACCTAATTATCGGAAGCTGAGCAATAAAAATAAGAAGTCTTTGCATGGTGTGGTTCTCATGCACAAACACATAAAAACACAAAACAAAATAAAAAAGAAAAAAAAAGTAAGAATTCAAAGTACATCCCTTAGACAAAATAATCCCTTGGGGTACAAGCACTGGTTATGGAACTAAAAACGTTCCCTCTAACTAAGGCCCTTCTTGCTTCCCATTCTTTCCTTCTTTGTTTCATCAGAATGGTGTTGGCTCTTGGGGGAAGCATTCTTATTATTCAAGGGGATGGATTAGCCAAATGCATTGATGTGAATTCACTGGAAGTGGTTGGTTTAAGGCTGAACTTGGAATGAGATTTGCCAAGTCACATTAATCATGAAACACACAAGGGGCTGTAGACCACCTTGTTATTGGGATTCCATTCCATTCTCTTCTCTCCACCCTTCTCTCCATTGTTCACCTCATTGCCGATTGTATCATTAGTGTATATTTTGATTGACGCATTGTTTTCTTTTTGGTAAATTCTTATGGTTAGGACTTTATCTCTTGTTCCAAAGGACATTCCCAGAGCCTACGGACTCTTTGAATGTGGGCTTGTTAGGGCACTAAGGGCATGAGCTTGCTTTGGGGATGACCCACTGACATTCCTATTTGGTGCACCAGTTAAATTCTTTCCCCTGACATTTTTGCAATCTATATTATTTTGTTCATTTCCATCTTGACATCCATTTCATCGATGTCATAGTTGTCCCTTTTTATCTATCTTTCTTATTCCTTTTCTTTCTCCATTCTAACGCTACCAGAGGTTCACAATTAGTCATGGGGGTACGGGGCCCAATTTTTTTAATTTTCTCCTAACCCCTACACCTTCAATAGTCGTCAATATTATATCTCCAAACCCACAATCAGCCATACCACAACTCAGCCAATGGACTTACACTGAAGCAAGGTATTAATTGCATTGAAATTCAATTACCCTTGCTAATATAAGATTGTGTTATGTGTAGATTATAATCATGCAACAACGGACCCGATCTGGAGGGAACACTTGGAATGGAGCGATGTTGAAACAGCTATGCAAGGAGCAAGATCGATGGCATGCTTACGGATGGACAATGAAAGACGTAATCTTGGCGTTGGTAGCAGCAAAACTTCTTTCTCTCTTTCTTTCTCAAGTTGCCAAATGAGTCCTAATGTCAATGTAATAAGGTGTTCACCCTTGTTGTCATGAACACCAGTTTTATTGTGTCTTGTAATGATGATATGTTCACATTTCATCCCATTAGTTCCATTGAGTCAATAATCCCATACCTTCCCGATATTATTGTAAAGAACTCGAGGACGAGTTTTTATTTAGTCATTGGGGGTATGATGGGACGTGATATCGCATTACATGATATCGCGGCCATCACGATATCGCGTACGTGATATCGTGGTGCATCATCATATCTATAAATAAGAGGTAGCTCTCCCTTGTTTCCTGATCCTAGGCTAGACAGTAGTGAAACTCTAGCAGATTGATCACCCCAGAGATAGAATATTTTCCATGTGCCCGCAGTAGGAGTCCTAAAGTGAACGGATCTTTATTCGAGCAAACATTATACTTGAACACAAGTTTGTGTACGGCGATAAAGACGAGCTTCTTAGATAAACCTTGCAGTTCATGGAATAGGCTACTTAGGATTTTATTTATTGTTATTTATTATCTGTTATTTACATGCTTTATTAGTTATTTACTACTTTCTCTCTCAACCCTTCTCTCCTAGTTAAGTGCCTCAGTATGATCGCTTCGAGCACATGCGTTATGCATGGTGATCCCAGCAATGATTAGCGTTTGGTAGCCATGGTTGCATTAGTTCAGGGTATGAATGGTAAGTGGGAATGGATGCTGACGCTAGGTTAATTTAGACTTAGTTCATTAGTTAAAGTTAGTAATTAGTTTCTCTACCCTTCACCTTTCAGCATAGGAGATAAAACTAAAAAAGATATAAAAATCATATACCTCAGACTTACTTAACCATACACTATGACAACTACAAGTAAGTTTGGGAAGATAACGAATGATTAACCCTAAGTATTCCATGAGGTGTATAGGCACTTGGTCTATGGAGTTCGACCGGATCGCACATGCTACGCTCGTATTTGTATGGTTGAGTGTAGGGGTACCTTGCCACTCATCACTGATCCTTTGACAAAAGGAATGCCACCAAAGTTATCTAAGAATCATGTAGTTTAGATGGGACTTGATTCCATAATGTAATTTGAATGTACAATTTTATAGTTTGAATGAAACTATTATTCAGTTGTGATGTTTTCTCATATTCAGTTCATGCATACAGTTATTAGAGAAAATTCACATATGGTAGGACCTAGAATGAACATTGGGTTTATTTATAAATTTTAGTTATCATATAAGGAATTAAGTTTAAGAGATAATACATTATAATACATGGAAGATAATACTCACATTTAGAGGAACTATTGCCATGATTTATGTATTCATCTCTTAAAATTTGGGTTTGATGGATATTAATCTAAGTATGTGATGAGCGATGAGGTATCCCTATGCTCAATCATATGAATACAAGCATCCACACATGATCTAGTCGAATTCCAAGAACTAAGTGCTTATGCGCCTTTCTGGAACAAGAATGGATTGATCAATTGTTGTCTTCCCAAGCTTACTTGTATGTCATGATTGTATGGTTAAGTAAACTTGTGGCATATGATTTTTATACTTTTTATGTTTTTATGTCCTACTGCTAATGAGGTAGGAGAGAGATAACTAAGTAAATAATTTAATTTGACTACTTATTAACTAGGATCTAACTGATCCTAACACCAGTATTCGTTCTCACTTGTCGTACACATCCTGAACTAGTGCAACACTACTGAGATTACCAAACGCTAATCGTTATTGGGTTACCAAGTGTTACACACATGCTCAAAGTGATCGTACTATGTGTGCTTACTTAGGAGAGTTGTAGGATGAGAGAGAATCATTAATTAACTAGGGAAAGCATTAAGTAATAGTAATTAACATTAATTAATATATTTTGAATGCTGCAAGGTTTATCACAAAGTTCATCTTTATTGTCATACATTAGGTGTGCTCAAGTACACAATGCTCGAATAAAGATCTGTTCACTTTATGACTCCTACTGTGGGCACACAAAAATAATTCTAACTTTGAGAGGGAGAAAAGGCAAGAGTTTGGATAAGGGACTAAGACTAACTATGCAAATCAAATGCGCCTGCCTCTTATTTATAGGCAACAAGGTAGGCCACAATATTGCATACGTGATATCGCATAGAAGGATGCAATATCACGGCTCATCATACCCCTATGACTAAATGAAAACTTATCCTTGAGTTCCTTACAAAGTATTGGGAAGGTATGGGATTATTGGCTGAATGAGAACTGACAGCAACAGGGAATAACAAACTTAAAGTGCCCAGTGAATGGATCGACAAACATATTACAACATTGGTGTTCATGCCCTTTGTGGTGAACACTATACATGGATGACATCCAGACCTTCACTTGACAGCTTGAAGAGAAAGAGGGAGAAAAGAAAATGAGGTGTGTTGCTGCCAATGCCAAGATTGCACCCTTTGTTGTTTATCCATAGCCACGTGACTAGACTTGTTCTTGGCATAAATGTTCCAGCTCTAGCCCATCCTGAGTGCTTCCTCCTATTCTAATCCATAGTTTGTGTAATCACCATCTGCACACACAACATAGTCACAAATGAGCAAGGATAAGTAAGCTACAATGCAATTGATACCTTGCCTCAATATAAAGTGCATTGGGTAGGTTGTGATTATGGTAGAAACTGGGTTAGAGGTTTATTACTAATAACTACCCAAGGTGTAGGGGTTAGGCAAGTAGTAAAATGGAGAAATTGAAAAATTTGTGCTAGGGTCCCCATGACTAAGAGTGAACCTCCAGTAGTAATAAGATGGAAAAAATATAAGGAACACGAAAGATGGGAAAAATAACAATGGAAATGCTAATAAAGTGGATGTCAAAAATGGGGATGAAACAAGAAATGGTGGATTGCAAAGAATGTTTAAGGAAAAGAACTTAACAATTGCACCAAAAAGGAATGCTAGTGGGTCCTCCCCAAAGCAGGCTCATGCCCTTTATGCCCTAACAAACCAACAAACCAAAGAGTTTGTAGGCTCTAGGAATGTAAGTTGGAAGCAAGAGTTAAAAACTTACCCACAAGAATTTACCAAGGAAAAAAAATGCATCAACCAAGATATGGACTAATCATAAAACCAGAAATGAGGTGGAAATGGAAAGAAAGATGGAGAGTAGAAATGGAATGGAATCCCAAGAGCAAAGTTATGTAAAGTTCCTTGTGTGTGTTATGGTTTATGTGACTAAGTAGAACTCATTCCAAATATTGACTCAAACCAACCACACTCAGTGACCTCACATCAATACACGTGGCCAATCCATCCTCTTGAAGCAGCAAGAATGCCTCCACAAAAAGTCATTGCCATCCTAAGAAGAGCGATATGGAGAAGCAGGAAGCAAGAAAGGGCCTTAGTTAGAGGGAACCTTCAGGCATGGGTAACATGTCTTTCCAGTGCCATAACTAGTGCTTGTAGCCCATATTACTTTATTATGTCTAAGGGGTATGCTTTGAATCCCCACATTTTTTTTTTTTGCATGAGAACCACACCATGCAAAGACTTATTTTTATTCACTCAACTTCCTGATATTTGATTGATGGCAGAATGGTGGAAAACCCAAGAAAAAGCATTCAAGAACCCAAGAGAATGATCAGTAAAAATGCATGAAATCCCCTTGAAGTTACATCTTTTTCAACCATTGAGTCCTTCCTTTAGTTTGAAAAATACCAAGCCACCAATTTATTAAGAAGTTGATTAGAAAAAAGAGACTATACAGTTCCAAGCGAAGGGAGACCACAGAGTTGAATGGATGAATGGACGACATGGATTCATTGCCTATTTTATCAAAATAACCATATCATAATATTAGCATCATAATTCAGAGGTAAAAAACAAACATTAGCAATCAATAGTACATACTTCAATCCACCATCAAGAGCACACTTATTGTATGAAGAATGAAAGTAAATCAATCAAGCAAAGAAATAGTAAAAATGTGAATGATGATGTCAAACAAAAATAAGAAATATTGAAGAAATGTGTAAAAAAAAATACAAAAAGGGCTGAGGGCCTAGAATGGTTGGCACAGGTGGCCATCTCCCCCACAACTGAGTTGGAAGGAGGAGATCTAAAATAGCGAGCAAGGTTGTCCACGAATAGAGGTAGTATGCGTACTGGCTAATCTAAGCTCATGGAAAGGTTTGGTTTGTTGGACATTGACCAACAATTTCTTATCTGGGCTCTCAGGTTTGTATATCATCATGGCCCCTAAAGGAAAAGTTGCATGAATGACATAAGGTCCTTTCCACAACGATTGAAATTTGGTACATTGTGGCACATGTATTGGATTCTAGTAGAGAGCCTTATCTCCCAGTTAATATTTAACTTTCCTAATTCTTAGGTCATGACATTGTTTATTGAAGGCCTTGTACAATTTGTTAGATGATAGGGCAGGCAATCGATTCTCATCTAGCAGGTTAAGGATCATCAACCGTTGTTTTTGTGCTAGATCGAGGTCAAGGTTGAGGTCACATGCCATGGATAGTGTACAAAGCTTAGTTTTAATGGGAAGCTTTGATAATTTATCGTACACTAACTCATAGGAGAGTAGCCTATAGGGAGTTTCCATGTGGAGTGTTATGCCCAAAGAGCATTGTTCAGTTTAGTGCTCCAGTCTCGCCTAAACTTGTTAATGGTTCTTGTCAATATCTTCATAATCTTCCTATTGGTGACTTCAGCTTGACCATTCGCTTAGGCAGTGATATGGTGTAGTCAATTTGTGCTCAACCCCTAAGCGTTGCATTAATTTTTGAAAAGTTGCACCTATGAAGTGTGTACCATTGTTTGAAATAAGTGCATGAGGCACACCAAACCTATTTATGATTTTTTGTTGAACAAATCATCCAGCTGTAGATGATGTAAAATCCTTAACAATAGCTGCTTCTGCCCATTTTGTAAGGTAATCAATAGCAACAATTATATAAGCTTTTCCATTGGACATTGGTGTAATCGGCCCCATAAAATCAAGTCCCCAAATTNCCCTCATGAGCATCTTGGAGAACTCACAATTGATCTACATCGGGAACACACCATTGGACCAAGCCATCAGAACATACTTTGTAAAGTTTTCCATTGATTTCCATAAAATACTTGGCTTGGTGAAGAAACTGTTATTTCATTTTAGCGTCAAACCCTTATGGTGTTTGTTGTGTACGGAGATAGGTGAGAATACTACTATACTAGTTTGTCTCCATGGTTAATTGATTATTCACTACACTTGCAAAGAGGAGTTCATCTAGAAAATAAGTAGAAATTGGGTACTCATCCTCTTTTTTGTCCCATCGCAACTGAGATAAATGATCAACAACTACGTTCTCAGTGCCTTTTCGATCAATCATTGTAAGATCAAAATCTTGTAAGATTATGAGCCATCGTATGATGTGAGGGCTTACCGTTGGTTTATTCATTAGAAACCTTATTGCACTATGATCTGTATGTACAAATACCTTATAGCCCAAGACATAGTGCCTAAATTTTTCTAGTGCAAACACTATAGCCATTAATTCTTTTTCGGTTGTAGTGTAGTTAAGTTGTGCATCAGTGATACTCCTACTTGCACAGTGGATGTAATAAGGACATTTTTGATCATCTAACTATGTAAGTATGGTTCCTAAAGCATAGTTGGATGTATCAGTTATTATGTGGAATGGTCTATACCAATTAGGAGCTTGTAGAATGGGTGTTTCTACAAGCTTATGTTTTAAAGTTTGGAAAGCTAGTTTGCATTCCCTGGTCCATTTGAAAGGAACACCCTTTTTTGTTAGTTCAACCAATGGTTTTGCAACCTTTGAAAAGTTCTCAATAAACATTCTGTAGTAGCTAGTGTGTCTAAGGAATGACTAGATATCTTTTATAGTTTTTGGTTGACGAGTAATTCCTTGGATAACTTTGATCATTTCGGGGTCTACCTCTATCCCTGTTTGTAAAATTTTATGTCCTAGTACAATGCCTTCTTGGACCATCAAATGGCTTTTCTGCTAGTTGAGCCTTAAATTGGTTTCTACACATCATTTTAATACTTGCTTTAACCGGTCCAAGGCCTGATCAAAGTTTGCTCCATAGGTGGAGAAATCTTCCATGAAGACCTCCACACCATTTTCTATCTGTTGTTGGAATATGCTTAGAACTAATCATTGAAACATTGCAGGGGCATTGTACAAGCCAAATGACATCTGTTTGTATGCAAATGTTCCCCAAGGACTGGTGAACGTAGTCTTGGCTTGGTCTTTTGGGGCTATTTGTATTTGGTTGTACCCACTGTACCTATCCAAAAAACTATAGTAGCGATGCCCGACAATGGTGTTTAAGACTTAGTCAACAAATGACAACGAAAAGTGGTCCTTGAATGTTTCCATGTTTAGTAGCCTGAAATCTATGCACACCCTCCATTTGCCTCCTCTTTTAGGCACTATAACTAAGGAGCTAACCCATTCGTTATCAGAAATGGGGTATATGAACCCAGCTTTTAGAAGTTGTTCGATTTCTTCCTTAACCACTTGCTTAAGCTTTGGGTTCAATTGCCTTTGTGGTTGTCTTCAAGGCTTCATGGAGGGGTCTGTGTAAATTCTATGTTGGCATATCCTAGGATATATTCTAGTTAATTCAAGATATGACCAAGTGAAGGCTTTTGACCATTTATTTATCACTTTCAGTACTCTTTCTTTTTGTTAAGAAGCAAGCTTCATGTTAATAATTACTACTTTTCCATTTTTAATAAACATGTATTCTATACCGGTGGGCCATGGTTTTAGCTCAAGGGTCTCTTGCTTAAACTTATTAGGGATTTCCAACTTCCCCCAATTGATATTTTCAAGGTCAAGACTTGGAAGTTGGCAATGGACTTGCTCTAATGTGTCTATGCTATCGATGTAAGCACAAGTCAAACCCTCAGTTGGTTCCATGCATATAGTTGAATTACTCTCTTGATCAGTTATCAGCCACTAGGTGCCTTCTTGTCTTATGGCTACTGCATACAGACATCTTTGTATATCAATCACTTGTGCACACTAGTTGCATGTAGGCAATGTTAAACGTTGTACAAACCATGACTTCTGCAAGTAATTACACCCTGTGTCACTGTATGCAATGCATGGAACTTTCATCTTCTTGATCTTTCCAAATGTATTTTCCTTTGATATTTCCATGGAAAGATCGCGGATTCCTAGGCACGCGTTAATTATGCTTAGCCATGCTTTTCCCATTATGATTGGGAAGTCCCCCTTATCGTTGTCCACTTGAATCACTAGGAAGTTGGCTAGATACGACCACCCACAAATAGTGGTGACAATGTCCTCCACTAGTCCCAATGGAACAGTGATGGACTGGTCAGCTAACTCTAAATGAATGTTACTCTTTTTTAGCGGAGGCAAGTTCCAGGCCTTGTACATTTCTTGAGAAATCAAGTTGACACCAGAACCTGAATCCAAAAGAGCTTTGCATGGCTCATTTCCAATGATCTGTAGATATATTAGAGGACTCCTAGGATTAGAGAATTTCTTAGAAAGATGGCCAACTTTTATCCAATCGATGACAGCATGAGTTAACATGACCATATGCATTGAGCGTGGTTTTTGGGTTGAAAGGAGCTTCAAAGCTTTAAGTGATAGTGAGGCAGTTGAAGAATCAGCCACTTGTGGTTGCAAGGGCATAGTTGGACTGTTGGTTCTAAAGAAAGGTCTTTTCTTCATATGGTTGTCAGAACCAATAGTAGGTTGAGGATTAACAGCCCTTGTGGCATTACGTTGCTGTAGCTAGGTAGGGATTTCACCCTACATAGTTGGAGTAAGTGGTAATGGCATTAAGGGTGGAAGAGGTGCAACCAGATGAGAAGGATGGTATGTTTGTGGAACATTGCCCCTAGGAGAAGGAGTCCTATAATACTCATGAGCTTGGTAGTCAGGTTGAGGAGTAATGTGACCAGTAGAGTCACATGGAGAGACTGGCTGCTGCATGTAATATCCATATGGGTCAGGTTGTCGGTAAGGATACTATTACCGTGGTGGTGGAATTTCCCATGATTGTGGGTATTTCCATTGTTGATACTACTTGATTGGTTGTGGTGGAGTTCCACTTGGATAATATGTTAAGGGTTGGTGGAACTGCCTTGGGTTACCTTGAGGAAAGGTAACCTTTGAGGTGTTTTCCTTTTGTTTAATCGTTGGTTGAGTGCATACACCCCAGACTCCTGCAGATGTGAGATTATAGGGCAACATCCCTTAGGTTGGTCATATTGGCATATATCGCATCCACTATCATTGTCTGTATCCAAATCCACAACCTCTTCAATGATGGCAACTTTGCCCTTACCCTTGTTACGTGCATGTTGAGTTTCTCTCTTTTTTCTTTTTTCGTGATCACTACCTTGCTCTCTAGACTCCTCTACTATTTTAAGAACAATTTGAAATCTTTCATCTAGGGAGTTCCACATTTGGTCTACCGTTGCCGATACTTCCGATGCTAATTTTTGGATAGGCAAAGTTTTTCTATTCACCATCTCTTCGAGTGGTGACTCTTCTTCATCCTCACAGAATCTTACTTCCCTCTTTTAGAGGGAAGAATCTCTGTTATATTCCTCTGCACTCTCTCTTTTCCTTAGCTCACCTTCTTCTTTAGCAACTTGCTCCAATAATCTTTGAACATGATGGGTCCTAAGCTCAAATAGCCTCCCTTAGGCATACGTCCTAAGGGTTCTTCGTGTTTCATGCCTAAGCTGATCTATGAGATGGCATAGTTGATCCCTCTGCGAATAACCATGGCTAGGACAATGATGTAACAGTGCATAATATCGGCCAATGGAAGCATCCAAGGGTTCATGTCCTCCTTGTTTCTAGCCTTGGATTTGCTTTCGCAGGTTGGACACTCGGGAGTACGTTTGGTACTTATCATTGAACAATTCTAACATGGTACTCCACCTACGAATGGATTCTGGTTCTAAGGACTCGTACCAACTCTCTACTTCTTTGACTAGTGTCTGTGGAAACAACTTAAGTTTTTGCCATTCGCTTTCTATGTTTTGTAAGGCACATGCATCATAAAATGCTTGTAGATGATTTTGAGGATCAGCATTGTACCCCCCTTCAAATCATGGGATGTTGTTCATGTCTAATCTCTTGATCCTACTATCTTTTTAGTGCCTTGTTGGGATTTTGATAGCCTCAATTATGTCTAGCATACTTCGAGTAGCGAGTAGGGGTTCATCGTGATTGTCCTGTCTGTGGCATCTATGATGCTTATGTTGTTCCCTACTCTCCCTTCTTTCACGGTGTGTTTCTCTAGAGTGCCCTCGTCTCCTTTCTTGACTATTTTATATATGACTTCTGTTTTTCTTACCCTTATCCTCATGGTCTTTTTCTTTGTGACTGCGTCCAAATCCTGAAGGAGAGGGTGAAGGAGATGATGAAGGTGAAGAAGAAGGAGGACCATCACCATGTTGGTGCCTGCTTCCTTCTCTTCGGTGGTCACGGCCTCGATCGTGGGTACTATCAGAATGTCCATCTTTGTCATGTGTTCATGTTCCTTTTTCTGACCCTTTATATCTATCGGTACCAGAATCTAGGTTATGGATAGTTTAGTAAAGATTCTGATACACAACCCCTGGACTGAAGTTAATGGGAGGAACATCATTGTATGGGCGATTGCCTGTGGCAGGTTCACCACCCTCATTTTCTCTTAGGACATGTGGGACATTATGCAATAACTTTCCCTTCATGGATTCATGGCATCTCTCCTATTGTAAATCCCTTTGATGTTGTGCCTCTATGGGTTGATACTCTCTCGAGTCATGATCATGCACAACGTACTCTACTTGTAAGTGCTGCATACCAATTCATGTGAGATCACAAGGAAGCATGCCCAGGAGAGAGCGATCAAGAGGTAACACTATGTTACCTTCAAAAACTCACCAAAACAGTTGTTCATCCTGGTGGAGGATAAAGGTAAAGTTTAGTACATATTCATGGGATGAACATATACCACATGAAATTGTTGAGGGACTAGCAGATTATTATGTGTACTACGCCTCCGATTATTCCCTGTATTAGACCTAGGCGGTGAAACACTTTCATACGAAGAAGGAGACATGATTGTCTATTCAGTGTGCAATGTATTATTATTTATTATTTTTCTTCAACCAACCCCAAGGGTTCGTTCCAACAATGTGAAAGATTTCCTATGTTCTAGTTAGCACACAAATAACAAAATCCCTGACAATGGCGCCAATGATGAGCGGTGAGGTATCCCTACGCTCAACCATACAAATACAAGTGTCCACGCACGATCCGGTTGAATTCCAAGGACTAAGTGCTTATGCGCCTTTATGGAACAAGAATGGGTTTATCAATCATTGTCTTCCCAAGCTTACTTGTATGTCATGATTGTATGGTTAAGTAAACTTGAGGCATATGATTTTTATACTTTTTATGTTTTTATATCCTACTACTAATAAGGGAGGAGAAAGATAACTAAGTAACTAATTTAATTTGACTACTTATTAACTAGGCTTTAACTAATCCTAACACCAATATCCGTTCTCACTTGTCGTACACATCCTGAACCAGTGCAACACTACTGGGATTACCAAACACTAATCATTACTGGGTTACCAAGTGTTACATGCATGCTCGAAGTGATCGTACTATGTGTGCTTTCTTAGGAGCGTTGTAGGGTGAGAGAGAATCATTAATTAACTAAGGAAAGCATTAAGTAACAGTAATTAACATTAATTAATCTATTCTGAATGCTACAAGGTTTATCACAAAGTTCGTCTTTATTGTTGCACACAAGGTGTGCTCAGGTACACAATGCTCAAATAAAGATCCGTTCACTTTATGACTCTTATTGTGGGCACACAGAAATAATTCTAACTCTGAGTGGGAGAAAAGGCAAGAGTTTGGGTAAGGGACTAAGGCTAACTATGCAAACTAAGTGTGCTCGCCTCTTATTTATAGGCAACGAGGCAGGCCACGATATTGCGTACGCGATATCACGACTCATCAATATAGAAACCAAGTGGGAAAATGCAACCGTTTACAAGAAAACCAACGATTTGTAACAGTTTCATAAATGTGATTGTTACAGGAAAACCAAAGGTTTGTAACAATTTGAAAAAAATGATTGTCACAGGAAAATCAACGGTTTGTAATGGTTGCCACACAAGTGATCTCATATTTGCCATTTAAATTGATAGTTTGGTAACTAACATTTTTCTAGCCTATAAAATGTTCTTGATAAGAAATCATGGCAGTGTTACTATTTTGATCCCTATCACAAACGCTCAATGTCTGCATACACTATTGTTGTTGAGTATCAATGTGATAGAAAAATCAAAACACTCACCGCAACAAGTTTACACAAAGGCATTAATGATTAGAGGTTAATTTCAATTTATTTCTGCATTTTTTGAATCCATGTGCAATTGGGTTATTGTTTTGTCTAGCCAATGTTTTTTGCACAATTTTTTACAATTTTTTTCACAATTTTTTACAATTTTTTTCGACATGCATACACTAAAAACTTTGGAAGCTCGAAATTTTTTATTTAAGGGCTTCTGTCCATTTAGGATTTTCTTTAGCTGCGGTATGGATTCCAATGGAACTGTTTCCTAGTTGTTTAACCTTAGTACATGATGCCGATTGCCAGGATAAGTATGCCATGGCATGATACATGAAAACGTTAAATGTTGGTAACGGAAAAATAAACCCCCGGTAAATTTGATGCGTTGACTTCCGATTAAGAAGTTCGTAGTCTCTTCGGAAACATAGTTACATGCACATATGTTTTTTACCGACGCTCTACGCCGTCCACGACCACAAACTTAATGCTACCATCCTATTTCTACCATAGCCTTTAGTACCACTTTCACCATGACTTGCGAAAATTTTGGTAACGTCTGTGCTTATTTTGACCTATCTTGACACGTTTTTCGTGCCCATAAAAGCACGGCAGAGGCTAGAGTTTCAAACCACAGCCCTAGAACTCCTTCCTGCCTTGAGCATCAGCAGGCAAGGCTGTGAGAGTGCTAACAAGCCGACCTTAGCTTATTTTGCAGAGCCTTAGCAATGGTGGGTTTTCTGTGCGGTGCAGACATTGACATAGTGAACCCAGCAACGGCAAAAAAAAACTAAGCCTTACAAGGCCCATGATGAGGCCTGGGCGGCCATGAGAACAGCCAGAAGCCGAGCTCAAGGCCAGCTCGGCCTGCGGGACTTTCGCATTCTCTGCAAACTCGGCAGCAGCCACATAGGCAAGGTTTTTCTGTGCCAACTGCGTGGCTTCGGCGGCCATTACTACAGCATGAAGGTCGTGAACAAGGACGCGCTCCGGCGTCAGAACAAGCTCCACCTTGAGCCTGAGATTCTGGGTTTGCTGGATCACCCGTTTTTGCCCACTCTGTATGCCCAGTTCGACGTCCACCATTACTCCTACACCGTGACGGATTACTGCCCCGGCGGTGACCTTCATTCGCTCCGCTCCGGCCAGCCAGGCCGGCACTTCAGCCTGAGATCCGCCAGGTTTGCATCGTAGTATCCTTTGTCTGTGTTTTCTGAAATAAATCATAATAATAATAAATCAAATTCCCATGCTATTGCCTTTGTGTTGGCGTTGTTGCTATTTTGGTCATGGTGATAATTATCAAAGGAAATTTTGTATTTGGCCTTATGACTACAACCTGCATCAACGTGTAGCCGATAAATTAAATAAGATCCGAAAAATTTCTTTGGTTGTTTAAAATCAAAGGTGTAAACATGAACTGAATTAAGGAAAAAAGGTGTAACGAATGCCACTACTCTAAAATCAATTCCAAACAACCTTATTTACACGTACTAAATCCCAAGTAACTTGAAAAAGAATGGATACAAATATTTAAATATTTTGAATACATTTTGTGACAAAAAATTCCAAAACATAGAAATACAGGCGTCAATTTTTAATTTTTTATGTTTTGCATCATCTTCTTACGCTGCTTACATCCTTTTCGCTCTGTGGCCAGTGGTGTTGAAGTTTAACGGGGTTGTTTCCATTCCAACACTCTCAATCTTGTCAAGGAGGTCTGTTTAAGCTTGGCTTAGAGGTTGGAAGAACTCCCTTTGAATTTTCAGTGGCTGTGTATTATGAAAAGTGATTTACCAAACGGTTACAGGCAGGCCTATTTCTCATTAAAATATCATTTCATTTGAATGTGCTCAGGTTGTGGGTTAATGAGCTCAATTACTTGACCTGTCTTCTCATGCCCCAATCATATGATGGAAAAATTGAGCTCCAACGGAGAGCTGTGATTGACCTCGAATAAAGAGCACGGTCAAGCCAAGGTTCAAGGTGAGTTGCAGCGGTTACCAGTTATTGTGGTATCTGCACATTTTTAAATGCAGTCAATAGTCAAGCCATAGTTCAAACTGAGCTGCAGCAGTTACAAGTTTTTTTGGTGTCTGCACATTTTTTAATGCAGTCAATGCTTTGACTCTATGACGGGAATTTCGAAGCTGTATTTTTGAAAACGTTTACTCTTCGAAACTAGTGCCATCATGCAACTACAATCCACAACTAACTGCAGTAATGTAGGAAGTCGAGCCCAGTTGCAAAGACAGTCACTATCCATTTTGTGGTAATACATAGCATACTTCATGAAGAGAGGTAACGTCAGAGTTGTTAAAGAGTCCAGGTAAAATGTCAAATCCTCAATTTCAAGTGCTTTAAGCAATGATTCATAACTAGGAGGCGATCGACCGCGGCTTCATCTTTTCTTCCTAACCGAGTTGATTCGTGGACTCGGCGCGTGATCATCTTATTAAAAAAACATAAATGGGAGGGACAAGCAACCAAATCTACTTGTTAATAAGTGGAAGCCGTGCTAACAAGCAGAAAATCCTATGGTGTGCTTTTAGGCGGTTTGTAAAAACCAATTTTAAATTATCAATAATTTTTTAAATTCTCTTTTCCGTCCTTTATTTTGAAGTTCTATACCAGCCGTTGCATTAAGGTTAAAACTTAGCTGGCAGCCTCTTAAAAACCTTCCAACAAAATGATGATTAAAGAAATTTAACAATCATGATCAGTACGTTAAGTGGTTTAACATGTACACAGTTTTTCGACCGAGTTATCCGGGTTGCCAGTTTTTACGATTCGTTATCCTGCAGAGGAGAGCTTTTTTATGATTTTTTAATCATTGATTTTAAGTACCATATTATCGCCACGGAGTGGATCCCTGGGCGCCTTAACCTTTTTACATGTGGCATCCACGTTGCCCATTTGGAATTCAATCATCATGTCCATCATGATCCGTGCATCGATACATACCATTCCATATCATCGTCACTTTTTTCACCGCAACGCAAGCCACTTTTACGGTAAAACATCAAAATTGGAGCATCTCGATTTTTATTTTTGTCAAATTGGAGATGAATGTCTTTAAACCTAAACATACTTATTCGTTCACAGCGTTTTGTTCACCGGAGTAAAAGAAGAAGTACGAATAAAGTGAAAGCTTCCTTTTGGCCCTTACCATATTCCACCTACTTTTATTTATGCAGTTTCTCCAAAATTTAAACAATGATTAAGTCATAGTACTTTTTTGCACGGCCATCAGAATTAAGTAATGGCTGTATCTTTCACTGGAAACGGAGATGGTAATTATGGTACACCCGAAGATTATAAGTACATCCTACACATAATATAATGATGTTTTTAAGTATGACTTGAATTAGTAACCCCTTACATAACAAGACACTACTTAAGCTAACTATCACTAGTTAAATCAACAAAAGATCAACAAAGAAAGAGTCTTAAGAAAATGCCCAATAGTTTTAGGATGTCATTTTTAGGTTTTCATTCTTACAACCAATCTTAAAAACCTCCCCTCTAAGGTAAGAAAAAGATGAGACGTCACCCACATTTGGAAGTGTTCTTAGAAGTGCTCTCCCAAGTTTTCACTTCTTACTAAAAGGTTTCTTATAAAAAGAAGGAAAATTTTCTTTCTAAATTAATTTTCAGCTTTCATTGGAAGCTTTTTTTCTTAAAGATGTACTTAAAAAGCATCATCTTTAAGAATATCATATTCAACTCTTGAACAAAGGTCACAATTATGTTCTTGCCACTAACTACACATCAAAGCTTCCAAATAGAATAGAGAATAAGTAGCCACGAAACATCTATATGGTATTTAATGTTATATTAATCCACTCTGATCAACCTCTTAGAAAGTCTTGCACAATTTCCAATGTATGCATATTAAAATAAAATCAACCAAAGAATTCAATATAAGAAATTTTTCTATTCTAAGAAAAAGTTTTTATAAATAAATTTTATTTTTTTCCACAACCTATTATTTTTTTATAATTTTGTGGTCTTCAACTTCTTAGTTTGGCCACTTCATTGACGACATAGGGAAGATAAGGATCTTTTTGAGGTAATAGTTTTGTCTATAGTAATGCATGAATTAAATCATTGTTAGCACTCATTAAAATTGGTAAGAATGTAAAATACTTTTCCTTTACTATAATGTATAATGCTTACATGTTGTGCATCAACAATTGCGTTAAAAGTGTACCAAGGAAGTTTGTATGCTCTTATGGCAAACTAGAGTGAAATTGTGTTACTTCTTGCCTCCTAGGGTTTGAGCAACTTTCTATCGATGGAAAACATTGTTTATGAGTACATCCCACAATTTTGAAAAGCATCCAAAACAACATTGATTGCAAGAACTCAACATAGTATAATAGGTATAAATCATACAAAGTTAATACATAGTTCCATAGGTATAAACTAATCTTTGAACACAATTACACATTGGTTAAAAAATATTAAATATTGAGGGACCCAAAATATTAGATGTTGGTTAAAAAAATAATATTAGATAATGACTCTTACCATGAGAGATGATGACATTCCTAATAAAGATGTAAGTGACATGGCGAAAAGGAGCTGATATATCTTTCAATTTAACTTTAGAAAAGAAGCCTTTAATAATCATGAATGAATATTTATAAATAGGGTAAAATACTAAAGCATTTGCAGCTATTAAAGTGAATATTGAAAAAACAATTCAAGAAGCATTTGAATACAAAACTTTAGTAGTATTTACACCTATACTAATATAGTTTGTGATTTTATATATTGATTATGCTTTTTGTTAATAGGTTGTTTAGGTTTTATATTTGATAATGTTTATCATGCATATTTATATGATGATGTTGAGTTTTTTATCACTAGTACACCCAAAGATATATAGTCAAATTAGAACTTTATAAACTCCTCAATGCCTACAAGAATCAAATTGGAGCTTGGAGCTTTATAACTTTGCATTGCCTACAAGAATTGAACTCATATCTTGAAATTTCCCGATCAAAAGTCTTACCACATCACATTACGATGATAATTTCTTGCTATCTTGGGATATGTTTCTGAAGCCTTACGCCATTAGCAACTCGAACAGTAAAATTTAAATTTGGAAATGGTATCAAATTCCCTTATCAAGGCCCAAAGGTATTTTTGGAAAAATGTCCAGCAAAATGGCACATGGTAATAAAACATTAGCAAGCATGTCTTTTGCAAAATTTTCCAATTACCCGAGGCAGATAATTTGTCATGTTCCCCTCCTGCATCGGATTTGAGCCAACATTGTTTCTCGTATCGTAGTCTACGGATTCTTGGTAAGTCAAGTTCAGCTCCAGTATCAGATTTGAGGAGTTTTCAAATTTGTCCTTTTTTTTTTCTTCCGCTGTCTTCCTGAGAGTCTGGAACGTTGTTAACGCAAGAGGAGTTAGTATCCTAAGAGCAGCAAGCACATTGCAAAAGTAATCAATGTCAGCTGACAACTGCAAAGCTCCACGATCAGCTATCGGCGTAACTGTTCAATGTACAATGCAGTCTATGCATCAAAAGAATTCGATTTGTGGAAGCGAGGAATCGAGGATTCGTGATTCTGAACGTGTTGGGTACGTGTGCCTCAAAAAAAAGTGGGGACGGGTTCGAGAAAATTTAAATATATGGGTTTTTTCTAAAAATTAAATCTCATATATTTTATAAAAAACGTTGTAGAAAAGAGAACAAGTACAATGTAAATTCAAAATATTGTTAATGCTTAAAAATTGCATAAAAGATTGCAATGAAACATTAAGTATTGAGTCTCATGTGTATTATAAAATATTTTAGCATTATCATATATATATATAATAATGTTACAAAATTATCTCTGTTTAAATCACAAAAGAGTTTCTTGC
>MNCI01018059.1:1276936-1309234 GCA_015680685.1 Gnetum montanum | reverse complement strand
AGGGATAGTAGATGAAGGTAAAGAAATATTAACTAAGAAAGCAATAAATAACAATAACAGTTAAATAATTAAAACTAAGTGAATGTTGCAATGATGAAGTAATCTCGATCTTTATTGCCAGTCATGCATGTGTCCAAGTACATCACACTCGAATAACGGTTCTGTACAATTACAATCAGCCCACTGTGGGCATGCACTGGGAAAAGAGTTGAGAGGAACTAAAAATGAACAAAAATGACTCTATACACCTATTGACTCTACTGACTTCCTCTTTCTATGCGCCTAAATGTGGTATTTATAGGCTTACACAGGAACCACGATATCGTGTATCCGATATCGTTACCCAGGCCATGATATCGTGTACCCGATATCGGGGGTCCAATATTGAGGGTCCAATGTCAACCACTTGACAAACCACAATTCATCACAAAGCAACAAAAAGAAGTAAATAAAATTCAAATTTTGTTACAAAACTTGAAATGATTGGCCATATACCCCACTGAAGTAAGTTATATTACACTGAAGTAAGTTATATTACAGAAACAGCACAGAAAAAGAACTAACAATGAATCATTCTCAGAAAACAATGGCATCTAAGGATTACAGCAAAAAGTGAGTGTTTTACTGGAAGGAAAGCAAACTACCATAAATTAGCACTCCACATCGGTTTGACCATTTTTCAGTTTAAAAAAAATAAAGTAAAAACTGAAATGCAGCATGGCATACCATAAAAGCAAATGGTTCTACATCCAGCAAATTATAAGAAAGGCTTCTTCAAAAAAAGAATTTAACTTACTGAAAACTGAAATTATAAAGCACTAATTCAGCTTTCAAATATTTTGGGATCCATGAAAGGAATCAAGTTACAAGATGTAAGAATGTACCATTTCCATTCCTCCTCTGATTCAAGCAAAAGCCCATCGTAAAAATGAGGCAGACAACTTGAAACCGAAATATTAGCATTGCTGCCCGTTGTGTTACGATTGCCAAGCCTTCATACGGAAACCTCACCAACAACAGAAGGCAGTGCCTCATTGTGCCCAATGTTTCAGCAGCTCTTGGAAGATCACCACTTGCAAAGACATCCTCAACAGTGGAGCTAAGCTTTGTGGGCCCTACAGCATCCTGTATAGTCTGATAGGCGGCCTCCATTCCGCACTTAATCTTGTCCAGCCTCTTGAGCCTCGCTACTGATTCCACTACCAGTGAGCCCTCCGCCCGCAGTTTCCAAACCCAATTACACTCTAATTCCAAAAGCTTAGAACAAGAACATCATGACATTAATGGAAATTTTGGCAGAACAAATACAACCAGCCCAACCCCAATTATTTATGATGCAGGGTCATTGAGGTATAAACTATAAAACAAGGATTGGATAATGGCAATCAAGGAATAAAGGGGAAAACTGATTAGATTTTCTTATGCTAAACCAACAGAACACAACATCGTTGCTTTACCGTACTTCTAAAACCCTACAGCGACAAATATATCCAATACATCCAAATTTTGGCAAAAATCGATCACAATGCCAGCAAACTCTAAATGCGCGACTTCCAAAATTCCAGAGAAAGATATTCATTCATCTTCATTGATGGATAGAAATTTCACATAGCCATCCCCATTCCTCTACGTCCAAAATCGTAAAACCGAACACTGGTTCACATTCCATGAAATATTTTTACTCCACTCCAATTACTCCACTTCAAAACAGTACACTAAAAAATCCATGCACATTCATCCATGGAAACTTAGGCCTCATAAAAATCGGCTCAACTTACTCTCCTTACCGAAACTCAAAACAAAAAGTTCGGCAACATTCGTCTAGATATCCTCAGAAATTCAGGATCATCACACTCGGCTCCAATAACTCCACCTCCAAAACCCCAAACACCACAAATCCGTTCACATTCATTGCAACTTCCATGAAAATCAACAAATACACTGCTTCCAAACGCCTAGGGCCAGAATTCGGTCACATTCAACGAAATTTCCACAGATCGAACACAAAAACAGAAACAAAAATACACATACCGACGAGAGCGAAAGAGATTGCATAGGGAAGGAGAGAGCCAAAGATATCGCGATTCGAGCGGAACTTTGATAATTGCAGTGGCGCTCTGTTCTTCCAGAGCCGCGGAAATGTCGTCCGCCATGAGCTGCGGCTTCATCTCCAGATCGCTCAGCTTCTCCACCTCATCGCGTCCTTGCTCACGCCCAGGGCCTTGCCGGCAGAGATCATCCATGTTTTGGCATCGAATTTCTCGTCCGAGAAAACACTTTCAGATCTGAATCCAGCGCCATTTCTTATCCCTTTTCACCCGTTGTTCCATCTGTGGATTTTGCGCTGAAGCTGCTCTGACTCTGCAATGCGATTTCATGCATCTGTGGCCGATCCATGTCTGTGTTTGTTGGTGTTTGAATCTGGTTCTGCGCGTTTCTGTGCTTTGGTTTCCTGTTCGTAATTGTTGCATTGATAATTGCTGTTCAGACCTGCCACAAGTCCTTGCTAATTCACAGCCTTGCCAATTCACAGCCTTGCCAATTTGCAACTCTTGAATCAAGTCATTGCTAATCGTTGTTAAGAGGTAATAAAGCTTCCGTTCAGTTTTATATTTCTCTAACGTAAATGATAAATGATAACATCGCATACCGTATTCAGTGATCCAGAATATTTATTATTCCGTGCAATACATCTTGTAACAGATCGAACAAAGGTGATAAAAGATTCAGTTCAGCTTCATGTTTCTTTAACGTAAATGATGCCGCATCTTTAATTGGGCTTTTTGAAATAGTATTACGGAAACTACGTAATTTTGTCCAAGAAATGTTCACTGCACATACCATGTATATTTCTTTTTTAAGGGTCTCACAATGGAAAAAAATTTCCGTTTTCAATTTCAATTATTAAATCCATTTTCATTAATGGCTGAATTCATTGTAGTAGACGATGGTATTAAATGCTAATAAGGAAAATGCTAACATATTTTGATAAGGAAAACGTCCTCAAGGCAAACTTCGGAACCATCGACGAATGGATCTGTCCCCATGAGCTTATTTGCCCTGAGGCTATAAATACCTAATGGTTCTCACCATCCATTCATCTCGTAGTCTGGAGCAAGTTTTTTGGATACGAGGTGGTGTTCGCTCGGTTTTCTGTGTTTTTGCTCGTCTTGTTAGTGTTTCAGAGTTCTTGAATTACTTTCATCTTTCATATATATGCTGAAGGAAACATAATATCCGAGGGAAACATAATATCCGAGGGAAACATAATATCCTAGTCAGCGTTTAAGTTGTCAGGCTTGGTTTTCTGTGTTTTTGCTCTTGTCTTGTTAGTGTTTCAGAGTTCTTGAATTACTTTTATCTTTCATATATACGCTGAGGGAAACATAATATCCGAGGGAAACATAATATCCTAGTCAGTGTTTAAGTTGTCAGATTCAGGTCATAATCGGCATCTTCATAAACAAGTCGGAGTCAGGTTGTAGTCGGCATCTTCATAAACAAGTCAGAGTTAACTAGTTGTCAATTAGTTGGATTTAAAAGATTTAAAATAATTATAAATGCAGTTGAATATACAAAAATCCATGACCAACAAACTGATTAAAATAGGTTAGGTTAAAATAGTTGGTAACTATGTAGGCCAACAAAACCTTTGTGGCACATACACACAAACTCTACAAAAAACCCCAGCAGGTAAATCTCACTAAGCAAATGCATATTAAATACTTTATTGAAAAAATTCAATAAATTGGTAGTTAATTGCTCTACAACAAAATGAGATTCAGTAAGGATGGATGTTTGATTATTGTGAAAAAACTATCAAACTTACAGAGTTAAAATGTGTGGCAATTAGTGCTATCCACTTATATAAGATTGTTGCAGTAACTAAGAAATTTGCTTTGGATTAATTTTGCTAGAGGCCAAGTAATTATTTTCCAAAGATTTAACCAAGAATTTCTTGTTTCATTGAATTTTTTTGGGAAATGTGTCAATTGACACAACTTAGAGCAATAACAGAGGACAGAATTCATAATTGGAAATTTAAGAAAATGATAAGAAAATAACACATTTGTGATTTTAACATTATATTGATGATAACCTTTGATTGAATTTGATTAATGACACTTGAAAAGAAATTTCAAGGCATTTATGTAAGGCATTGATCAAGCTTCTTATTAAAACTAAACAGAGCATTAACTGTAACATACAACACTGGCAGCATCTGTTAAATTGTGTACTTTATGATCAGTTCATCAAAGTGAAATTTTGGAACATAGAGATGGACTCTCCATTCAATTGAAGTGATCCATGATGTCTTGGTGTGTTGCCGTTGAACTCAGTGATATCTTAGGTATTGCCGTTGAACTCATATCAAAGCTGGCAGTTACATTCATATTAAAATTCATGTACGCCTTTCATATTGGGTAGTTACCTCCAGCAAAACTCATGAGCCATTTTTTAAAGTTTAAGGTGACTTTGTCTCAGGGCAAAGATTGAGAGTCATGGTAAAAATGGCAGTGCTCTAAATCCATTTGGTCTCTTCTTAGAATTGCGATTAAGCATCCATTCGGTCTTTTCTTAGAATTGCAATTAAGCACCAGATAAGGCACATAAGCGCCACTTATTCAATCACTGATCCTAGGCATCCCACAATTTTTATCTTCAAACCTTTTTCTTTTAAGAATGCTTGAGGAATTTTGTTTAAGAATGGTTCATTTTCTAAGTTTTCAACCAATGGATTTACCCATCAACAAGGTTATGTAATATTATTTGCATGAACAGGATAGCAAGTTGGGAAAGAAATGAGAATGGCTTTACAAAACAGCTATGTTTATGGCTAAATGTTTTTTCCATCCTAATGCTTAAGCCATAACCCTAAATCCCCTTCGATAATAAGAAACAATTCATTCCTCAAGCGTATAAATGTCAATCAGATTTATTCTCAGCATATTTGGAGCACTAGTATTGGTCAAGTTTAATGGGATTATTGCAGAAGGAGGTCCTTACCTATGTGAAGATGTACCCCAGAAGCATCCCTACTCAAATGACTTTTCTATACCTGCACCTGCATCTGAAATATCAGGAGGGAGTATAGATGATGATGATGATAATGATGCAACAATGGTAGCGTTGTTTGGCCTGATGTGGTGGATCCTTCCTCGGCACAGAAACAAAAAGCTGAGGCATCTTCATCTGTATTTGCACCTGTAATTTCAAGCCAACATGAAACCTGCTACTGTCCTCTTGCAGAACCGCTTTGGGACCCCTCATGCTTTGAAGATTGTAAGAGATTTGGAAGAAACTAATAACCGGCTTCTGTCTTAATTATTAGCTGTGTTAAGCATACCATGATTACTTAATCACAATAAACGATAAAACACAAATGATACTGTTGTGAGGGGATTATCTGTGTTCGTTGTGTGCTTTATCTGAGTTTTATTTTTCATCCGCTTTTTGGTTTTATCATCTGTTGCTTATCTGTGAAACTTTACCATTTTCGGCGCTCCATCTCCGGCGAATCTTGCCTTAACATCCAGCATCGCAATAACATTAAGCAATTGGATTTTAAAATGTTTTCGTAAACATATATATAGTGTATCTTGAGACCTAACAAATGCTGCAGAGAAAGTCCACAGAAAGAAGAAGAAGAAGAGAAGAAGAAAAGCATGTATGCCGTGGAAAATGGAGTAAAAAGAATTTTTGTCTTTTCTTTTTTAAATCTGTAGGAATTGTTTCTTTCTGCAAGTTCAGGGAATTCTAGTTTTCCCATTTTGCTTTAGAAAAGTATTTAAAAAGGTATTTTGAAATTTCAGCTATTTAACGATTATTTTGACTTTTTACCTCTTGGAGTAATTCTAGTTTCCCAAAGTGGGAAAAATTCAAACTAATGATTATTGTTACTTTTAATGTTGCGGAGAATTTCGGTTTTAATTTTTGTTACTTTTAGATGCTGTGCAAATCCAAATTCCCCAAAAATTGGAAGGTAATTTTTTTTAGTCACTTTGTGCAAGAGATGAAAGATTTGCATTCCTAGTGGTTGGAATGTGCCTTCTCCTAGTGGTTGGGATCGGAAATTCAACCTTTGAAAATATACTATCGTTAGTGTGAAACATGATGGTAATGGGCCATAGATATCCTAGACAATTGAATTTACCATCCCAACCATCTAGAGAAGGCACACCTCCAATTCGTCAATTCGTCTCAAGGAAAAATACAACTAGACACTATAGAGACATTGATGTGGCCATCTTGTCTTCGTTCATTCGTTGAAACCATTTCCAATTTCATGCTAGATTGCTAGTCACTAGTACAAGAGCCACCTATACCACTATTAATGATAGCTCTCTTACAACTTTAGCAGAGAGAGTTGGGCATAAGAGAGGAAAAGCCCTCAACCTTTCTCTCCTAAGTGAGAGAAAGTTTGATTAAGAAGGTTTAAGTTATGCCTTAAAATATGGAGGAGGAAAAAAGGAAGTCTAAATTTGAGGTTAGTGAATTGGCATGAATCCATTTGAAGAAAAAGAGGATGACATAATTCAATCTATCGAAATTGGAGGTAAAAGAGAATGAGGCTTTCAAAATAAAGGTTAAAATCAATGACAATACTATTGAGATTTTGATGCTTAATGATGTTGGCATTGTTGGTTCTAGTATGCACTTTAGTGACTCACACCATTCACTCACCTCAAGCCAAATTAGGTATTTTGTAACATAAGGACCAAAGCTATGTAAAGTCTATTTGGAATCTTTTGCCATAAAAGACAATTTATGAATTTTTATTATTTTTTCTCTTCAAAAAAGATTGATAGGAAGATGTAATTAGAGAATGACCCCAATCTCTCAAATCTCTTGAATTTTTAGCCCAAAATTTCATCAAATAGGCTTGTCCCATTATATTCTATTATAGCCCCATCATTTTGGCTATAAATATGGGGGCAAATCATGTTTGTAAGAGATGACATTGAAGCCATTAAGACAAATTGATGCTACAATAATAATACAACTTATGTTACAAAATTTTCCACTCCACTAGCTTTCATCATCCATCATCAATTCATCATATTCACCAATTCATTGATCTAAGAAGTTGACCAATCACATTTGGGACCACTTTTGTATAACAAATTCCAAATTTTGTAGGCTTGTGTTGATGCATAAATATTGGTCACACAACAACAGCCACGAAAACTTGTTTTAAGAGACTATTGCCTAGGGCACCTCTTGTATGGGTATGGAAACCCAGGAATAGGCTCAGTTGGAAAGGGCAACGTGGGGCTTTAACATTGATAATTTTAAATAACTTTAACAAAGAAATTTAAACAAAATATTTGTTCTAATTGGTAACTTAACCAGAAAAATAAAATGGTTGTTCATTAAACAAGCTTAGCAAATGAAAGTTTAAAGTAACTGAAATCTCATAAACTTCAAATACAAATAGAGGCTTTATATTTGAAACATTTATTATACAACAAAGATTAAAGCTCTTAGTTGCAAGAATAACAAACAAAAGGTTTTAGAAAAAGACTTAGCTCAAAATTGAGCATCGGATTTGATTAGCAAAATGAATAGTTGCTTGTATAAGCTTGTCTACCTGTGCCTCTAAGAAGCATACCTCCTCCAACAAGTCTGCACCCTCTGGCTCTCAGATCCATTCACAAACTTCTCATCAAACTTCTTCTAGAAGGACCTCCAAGACTTGTTCAGTAAGACAATCCAAGAAAGAATTCTTGGGATTTCCCCTTTCTAGTTGCTGAATGTCCCCTACATCTAACTGCTGAATGTCCCCTACATCTAACTGTGAAGAGGAGGGTTTTATTAGTTCTGATTTTTCCTCATCTCCCTCTATTGCCACCTCAACTTTCGCCTTTTCCACTCCCCTGCAAACTTGCACACCCAACCTCGCAAAAATGTAAGCGAAACTACCTGAAGAAAACAAAGAATATCAAACATTTTATCTATTTATTTATTTATTAAAACATAACATAACGTAGTTATAGTCTTTGACAAAAGAATAAAAAATAGATATACAACAAAAATCCTTTCTACAATAGGGTTTATTTAAAGGGCGGCAGTTCTGATTAAGTTGTGGAAGCCTAATCAGGGTTTCAGTGCGCCACACGTGGCAACGCAAGAGGTTTGCATCACCGCATGGCTGGATCCCACGTGGCGGGAAGCAAAAAGCTGCGAGAGTGGGCAGGCAGCCGTTACGTTATAGTTGATGATGATGATGCTACCGAAGCCAACGTCGTAGGTGGGGGCAACAAACGATGCCATCTGTGGTCCGTACACTACACTGCCTGGATGAGCAAGCAAGCAAGCACACACACATTCCTGGGCACCGCTTCATAGGCTTGCCCACCTGAAACAGAAGGTCCTCGCAAATCATGCACCAACCTTAGGGCTCGCGTAAATTGGGTTTTCCAAACACGGAAAGCCGTTAACATTCTGTGGCTTCCATAAACTTGCCCACAAATTGCAACAAGCAAACTCGATCATGCATAGACATGCTGGGTGTATTAGATGGAACACGGAGGCTATTCGGTACAGTGTCCACCAATTGCAGTTGGTGCATTATTATCAAACTTTATACTAAATTGTACTGTAAACTCGTCTTCAGTTGGTTTAAGCATCAATTAGACTTTACTAGAACTTCCACTGCATTTTGCAATTCTTAACTGCCATGTGTTGAATTAAATTATATTGAATATTGCTAGAAGTCAGGACTGATTTTAACATGCATAAACCAAATCACGTGTCAGCTTTAATGCCGTGATCTTCTGAAGCTGAAACCAAATTTTCTATTACATCCCTGAGATGTAGTAGAGTTAAAATTCTCTTTACCCTATACATATGTATATATTTTTTAAAATTCATAATTAAATTAATCAAACTAATAAACAAAGGAATTTTCATGTGTAAAGATGTTGTTTGCTTAAAGTTGATTCTACGATGATTTTCAAAGGTGGGGATGGTACTTTGTCTTTTAAACTAGCATGATTTCTGTCTGTTTTGTTTAAACTATGCAAAATCATCTGCAGATTCAATGTTTTTGGTTTATACGTTTCCCACTCCATCAACTTGTCACATTTTATCCCTGTTACGGTTCATAGATGTTTGTGACCGCAGAAACCTTACAGGATGTAAAAATTTTCTTTACTGCCAAATTTTTCTTCATCTATAACTGAGAAATCGAGAGATTTAATAAATGGAACCAGTATTAACTTCAATGAAAGATTGAAAATAGGGTTACATTACGCTATTCATTCACGTGACTTGTCTATTCATACTTGAGTAAAATGAAAGCGCAGGATGGAGACGTAATTAATATTCTGCCGACCTTAAAAAAATGAGACATTTACTCCCCACCGCTGTCTGGCTTCAAGTAGCACAAACCCTCTTTGGGTAGCCAACTAAGTCTCCTAGGCACGCTGATACTATTGTACTTCAACTAGAATCCTGTATTGTAAAGTGTATTATAAACAAAATTAGCGCAGATATTATTGTTGAGCTTAATCTATGCAACTCTTGTATGAGTTAAAACCATACGATTTCTAGTTATCATGGGACTAAAACTTATTCAAACATGGCCCAATGCTAGCATGGAAGTGTTGATATCAACACTTAGCTACTAAACTTCAAATTGCATGCAAGTGTAGGATAGCAAAAACATAGAAATTTTTTTAAAAAGAAAGAATATGTAAAGAATTCAAAAGATTATAAAATAAGGGCAAAATGAAATTTGCACAAGTAAATTATAATGTTTTAATCATGATTAAAATAATCACATAATCAAAAGAGCACTAAACATGGGCACCCCTTGTCACACCATCTTGTTTAATTAAAATTTAATATATAAACTTTATAGATATAATTTTGACTACATACATGTTGTAATTTATAATTAAGATTTCAATCTCAATCAGCTCACAAGCAAAAGTAATTAGTATGAGGATACTTTTAAGCACAAGACTTATGCCAAACTTTATGAAGAGGACATGCTTTTTTTAAATTATAGCTAGCCACAACTTTCATATTTTTCCTTAGTTTTTTTTTTTTTTTTTGAAAATAGAAAGGGGATGATGAAAAAGGGTAAGGGAAAATGAGATGAATTGAGGAAAATTAGGAAAAGATAGGAGAATATTATATATATAGGAAAATGGGTTAAAAGGGAAGGGAGGCTAGGGTGAGGATTGCTGCCAAATCCCATCACACTTAACACTACCAATGAGCATGGTCTTTTGTTTTTTTCTTTTTTCTTTTGAGGAAACTTTGCTCATAATTCATGATGAGTGGCAAGGTACCCCTACGCTCAACCATACAAATACGAGCATGTACATGTAATCTGGTTTAACTTCGCGGACGGACTAGTTGCAGCACTTAGACAATCATACGTTGATCGCAGTTCGTTGTCTTCCCACTTGGACTAGTATTTGCTTTGTCACGTATGGTTTAGTCCAGAGTGAGGTGTATGATATGATTCTAAACTAGGCTGCTCCTAGAGACAATAGGAAACAATCTTGATTAAGCTAATAGGCAACATAAAGTAAAATTTAAGCTAGCCTAAGTGCAATGAGCATCCATCGTTAATCATCCATACACATCTTGGACCTCATGTACTACTTTTGGGATTTCCAAGCACACATTACTTGAGCACTACTAGATATGCTACTGGGTTACCAAGTAGTTACACTTAAATGTTTGTGATTAAGTTGTACTCATTCCGCATTAGCAACAAGAAGTGTAATTGATGATAAAGGAAATATTAACTAGATAGACAACAATAAATAATCAACAATTAAAGTAAATAAAAGCTAAGTAAATAAGAATAAAAGTGAGAGTAATTAATTGCTAAGTAGACTATGGTCTAATCTAGCCTAACATAAGTAACCATTCCCACTTCCCAAACACATCCTGAACTTCATGCAAATATTGTTGGGCTATCAAACGCTAGTCGTTTCTGAGCTACCAAGTGTCACACGTATGCTCGAAGGGGTCATGCTTGTGTAATTTAATGATTTTCTTAATTGATAAAAATGAATTGCTACACTAATAACATAAATGTAAAGTGCATAAAATAAAATAAAATAAAATAAATGCATTAGAAAATAAAATAAAAGAAATGCGTAAGAAAACAAATCTCAAGTGCTGCAAGGATGAATCAAAGAGCTCATCTTTATTGCCAACACAATGGTGTGCTTAGGTACATCAATGCTTGAATAAAGATCCATCCACACTTAGACCTCCTACTATGGGCACTTGAAAAATATTCTATCTTTCAAACAGACTACAAGAGTTTCTCTACTTGACTGCTAAAAACTTTCCCTTAATTGTGCGCCTGGGCGCTATATTTATAGACTTGGGAGTAACTGCTCTAATAATTAGAGTAACCACTTTAATAATTAGAATAATTGCTAAAGTAATTGCTAGAGTAACGACTCTAATAATTAGAATAACTAGTAGAGTAGTCGCTAGAGTAACCACTCTAATAATTAGAGTAACTACTAGAGTAACCACTTTATCATACCCCCATGACTGAACAAAAACTCGTCCTCGAGTACAGAAGAAGAGGAATAAGTTCTTTACAAAATATATTAGGGGGATGTGGACTTATTTGACTGACATGTAGAGTGACATAGAGAAAATAGACAAATACAAAAGTGCCCGAGCATACGATATTATAATTACGTACAAAAATGGTGTTCATGAAAATCAGGAAAGAACACCAACGGATCCAAAGGACATCCAACCCCTCTTGGCAATAGAAGAATGAGGGAGAGGTAAAAGAGATCCAGCGGTCATGAACAATCTCTCGCAAGTGGGATGGTTGCATCCTCCTTGGTGACGACAGTCCTGCTTCCAATCCATGCTTCCCATTACAATCACAACAAAACCAAGGATTAGTATAAATAGTACATAAATAATGGTTGAATACCTTGTATCATCGATGATTTTATCTAGCCAAGTTGTGATTGTGATAGATTTCTTGCTTGATATTGTTGGTGAAAAGACTGCCGAATGGGTTAAATAATAGAATCGATGCATAAAATTCAGAGAAAGTTTGACACAAGGAGTAGTGGAAAGAGGGTATTCACAACAATAAAAAGGAATTCATTATAAACAATTGTGAAGGTGCATACAATTTGGATGACATAGATGGGGTAAATAAAAAAAATTGACTATAACAATGTCTAAGGGTAAAGAACTTAACTTAACCAAACCAGAAGATATGCAAGTGGGTCCTCCCCAAACCAAGCAAAGGCCTTTTATGCTCTTGCATAACTTCAAACCAAGGAGTCTGTGGGCTCCATGGATGATTAATGATTATAGAAAGTTAAGTGCAAAAACCCGAAAGTAACTGACTGAGAAACTAAACACATCAAACCAGAACATTGAATCAAAACATGAAACCGGCAGCGAGGTGAGACATGGAAAGCATAGATGGATGACAGAGAGAGTGGAATGGAGTTCCTAATTATGGTCACATACAGTCCCTTGTGGAGTTTGTGATTAAATGACTTGGTAGGATTCGTCCTCAGTCCAGATCAAAACCAACCACTTTCAGTGACTTCGCATCGACATTCTAAGGCAAGTCCATCCCCTGAGACACAAGAATGCTCCCACAAAACAACCACCGTTCCAAATAGGAGAGAAGGTAGGAAGTGTGAAAGGGCCTTAGTTAGAGGAGACAAGACAAGTCTCATAACCAGTGCTTGTAGCCCTTTTATTTCATCTAAGGGGTGTACTTTGAATTCCCATGTTTTTTTTTTGCATGGGAACCACACTATGCAAAGATCCATGTGATTTTTGCATTTACTTTATCCAAGGGGTGTGTTTTGAATCCTCATCTTTTTTTTTGTGATGAGGACCACACCATGCAAGGACTTATTTGACTTCCTATTTTGAAATAATGTGGAACAGTAAGAAGCTGACGAGAACACTCCTACACATAGGAAAATAGAAAAACACAAAGAACAATGCATTCCTTTGAAGTCACACCCTATCCAAACCTTTGATTCATTCCCAATTTTGAAAACTACACAAGTCACCAATTTATTAAAGTTGCATTAATGAAAAAGAGATTGCATGCTTCCAAAACAAGGAAAATCATAGAGTAAGTGGATGAATGGATGATGTGGACTCACTGCCTATTACATGAAAAGAAACCATGTCCTAGTCATCAGTAACAACCATCAAAATTAGAAACTAAACATCAACAATCAAATTACAAATGAAACATACCACCATCGAGTAATGCATTACCATGATACCTAGCACCTTATTAGCAAAAAGAATATAGAATTATACCAAACATAAGAGAATATAGAAGAAAGTGAAAGAGTATCCAAGAAATATTAAATATACTAATGATGGTGTAAAACAAAAACTTAGAAAAGATCAATAATCCTGAACAATAAAAAGATGTAAAACAAAGAATATGAAAATAAAAAGTTTTAAAACCAAAAATGTGTAAAAAGAAAAGTCAAAACACACTTAAGGATCTTAGAAATTAGAATGGGGGGTGATCCCCATGACTAAACATTTGGTCAAGGCTAGGATTAATAAGTGGATGAATAGGATTCATGCATGTATGAAATGTTAGGGGTCTATCATGCCCCAACCACTGGGTGTCTATTGGTGGTACGGTGGCTAGGTAGAGAAATTTTTGATCACACACTTGATTATAGAAGGCATAGAGGGGCAGGTTAGATGATATGTGTACATTATGAGGGAAATTTGATCCACTATGACACCCTTGACTAGATGGTAGTATGCACGGATCTGTGTGTCCCTTCACATTGGTGAATTCACTAGATGTTGGAGTGTGAGGTGGAGGCTTGGATAAGGCAATAGAAGGCATTGAGTTTGAAGAGGAAGGTGCATCACAGTGTTGGGCTTGTGTTGAGTTGGAGGATGTAGTGGTTTTAGAATCATGCTGTCTCTTTCTATCGCCATGCCTAAAGAAAGGACGTTTCTAACATTGTGGAGGACTCCCACTGTTGTTGACAGTAGTAGCACAAGTAATGTTCGTGGGTTGGTGTTGTGGTGCAAAACCTTTTGGTACTATTGGTGGCGATGTAGAAGGAGGTGAAGGATGAGTTATTGAGAGCAAGGAGAAGTATAAGGAACATGAGGTGGTGATCTTGTAGGAGAGAACATGGGTTGATGATACTTAGGAGAGTGATAACAATGAGGTGAAGTAGAGGATGTTGATCTAGTTGAAGAAATAGGGTATTGAACATGATAAGCGCTTGGTTTCGGAAAGTATGAAGGGTGTGGCCTGTTTGGTGATGGCCTTCCCCACGACTAGGGGTTTTGCCATAGCAGTTGAGCATAATAATGAGGCTAGTAAGAATTTGCCCACAGATAGTACGATGAGTTATGGGGTTGCCCATAAAGTTATGGAATAGGAATGCACCCAACCATGTACTTCTGTACAAAATCTGGATGTAACATTATTCCCTAATGCTCATGCAGATGTGACAAGATTGGGCATTGGCCTTTTGGGTGATCGTACAGGCAAACATCACATTGATACTTATGTTTTGTGGTTGAGCCCCTATCCTCATTTTTTAGCCCTTCTTTCTATTTGTTGAATGGTGTTTTGTCCTATTTCTAAGTCTAGTATCCTCTGTTTGTTTTGGTTGTCAAAGTTATCTTGCGTGGGTCTCCCTCTAATAATGTCTACATATTCTCTACATTTTTCATGTACCCACTCTATCATCTTGTTGACCTTTGCCTTGATTTCATTTAGTGATTTTAGTATTGGCAAAGGTAGAAATGGTTCCACCTCCTCAAGGTGAGTTGATTTCTCCTCTTTATGATTATGGACCTTTGTTACTTCAAGAGTTTGGTCCAGTTGATATTTTTCAACATTCTCCCATTTGGCTAGTTCTCCTTCTTCTTTTTCTACCTGCTTAATAAGCTCTTGGAATTGATGGGTTTGTAGTTCATATATTGGCCTTGGGCATACATCTCTAGGGTCTCCCTTGTTTCAGTATGGAGCCCATCCATGATGTGATACATTAGCCTTTCCTTGGAGAACCCATGGCCTAGGCATTTGTTTAACAAAGAGTAGTATCTTTCTAAGGCCATGTCCAAGGGTTCATGTTGCCCTTGTTTCCACTCTTGCATAGGTTTGATATCTTTCATTGAAGAGTTCTACCATTGTGGGCTAACGATGAATTGATTTTGACTTTAAAGACCTATACCATACTTTTGCTTGACCAACGAGTGTCATAGGGAAGAGCTTAAGTCTTTGCCACCCATTATCAATGTTTTTTCATACACAAGCATCGTAGAAGGCATGTAAATGATGTTGCGAGTCTAAATCATAGCCTCCTAAAAACTTGGGAAAGTTGTTTAAGTCAATCCTAGGTAGACGACTTTCCTTATGATGCTTATGAGATATTTGAATAGCCTCTTGTATATGCATTAGGCTCTTAGTGGCCAGCAGGGATTCATCATCACTAGGTAGGTTATGAGTTTATGAGTTGGGAAGATGTTGTCTTTGTTCATGTTGGTGTTCTTGACTTTGCCTGTGGGTTTGATTTTTATTTATATGCCAACCCCTTGAGGAATAGTCATTCGTGTCACAACTTGATGTTGAAAGAGTAGAGAAAGAGAGGGAATTGAAAAAATTTTCATGAATTTTGTAAGTCTCCCAATCATTCCATGATGTACTCTTGTTACCCATTAAGAAGGTCCTAGGCCTTACGAGCCTACTCATTCTAGAGGATGTCCCATCTTCATTAGAGGTGTTTGAGTTGGATGACAAAAGTCCTTGAGTAACGTTGGGGTGTCTATGAACATATGAAACTCCTGCATAAGATTGAGTATTCCACACTTCTTCGTTGATTCTTCAATGAATTGCCTTGCTAGATGTTGTGTTATCACTGTCTTGTGAAAGAGACATGGTTGTGAATTATGTGTGACTTAACTGAATTTAATTTCTTTTTCTGAAAGATATATTGTTAGTACCCTATTATAGCGATCATGTATGATATAACTAATTTAGATAATTAGCACCATCCCTGACAACAGCGCCAATGATGAGTAGCAAGATACCCCTATGCTCAACCATATGAATAGGAGCATGTATGTGCAATCCGGTTGAACTCTACAGATGGACTAGTTGCGACACCTAGAAAATCATATGTTGATCACAGTTTGTTTTCTTCCTACCTGGACTAGTATTTGCTTTGTCACGTCTAGTTTAGTCCAGAGTGAGGTGTATGATGTGATTCTAAACTAGGCTACTCTTAGAGACAATGGAAAACAATCTTGATTAAGCTAATAGATAACATAAAGTAAAATCTAAGCTAGCTTAAGTGCGATGAGCATCCATCCTTAATCATCTGTACGCATCTTGGACCTTGTGTACTACTTTTGGGATTTCCAAGCACACATTACTTGAGCACTACTAGATACACTATTGGGTTACCAAGTAGTTACACTTAAATGTTCGTGATTAAGTTGTACTCATTTCGCATTACCAACAAGAAGTGTAATTGATGATAAAGGAAATATTAACTAGATAGACAACAATAAATAATCAACAATTAAAGTAAATAAAAGATAAGTAAATAAGAATGAAAGTGAGAGTAATTAATTGCTAAGTAGACTATGGTCTAATCTAGCCTAACATAAGTAACCATTCCCACTTCCCAAACACATCTTGAACTTCATGCAAATATTGTTGGGCTATCAAATGCTAGTCGTTTCTGAGCTACCAAGTGTCACACGTATGCTCGAAGGGGTCGTGCTTGTGTAATTTAATGATTCGCTTAATTGATCAAAATGAATTGCTACACTAATAACATAAATGTAAAATGCATAAAATAAAATAAAATAAAATAAAAGCATAAGAAAATAAAATAAAAGAAATGCGTAAGAAAACAAATCTCAAGTACTACAAGGATGAATCAAAGAGCTCATCTTTATTGCCAACACAATGGTGTGCTTAGGTACATCAATGCTTGAATAAAGATCCATCCACACTTAGACCTCCTACTGCGGGCACTTGGAAAATATTCTATCTTTCAAACAGACTACAAGAGTTTCTCTACTTGACTGCTAAAAACTTTCCCTTAATTGTGCGCCTGGGCGCTATATTTATAGACTTGGGAGTAACTGCTCTAATAATTAGAGTAACCACTTTAATAATTAGAATAATTGCTAAAGTAACTGATAGAGTAACGACTCTAATAATTAGAATAACTAGTAGAGTAACTGCTAGAGTAACCACTAGAGTAATCACTTCATCAATTCACTTCACTCTTAAGGTAGGAATTTCAAATGAGTCTGGCAAATTAGCTACACTGCTAAAGAATAAGATCCTCTCGAAAACTTTGCTTATGGTGTAGTGCAACCCTCATGCATTTACCGTTACTTACAAATGTTGAAGCATAAAATTTGGATGCACCAACACTTGGGGAAAAAAATTGTTTGAGGAGACTATTGCTTAGGGCACCTCCCATATGGGTACGGAAACCCAGAAATAGTCTTAGTTGTAAAGGGCTATGTGATATTTTAAAACAGTGAACCAATCTAAAAATCAGAAACTTAAATTAAATGATTGTCTTGAATTCAAAAATACAATAAGTAACTATAAATAAATAAATTTTTCCTAATCTCACTGGTGCCACTGGTCCATCACTATTGGTGGTACCCACTACTAGGCAGGAAAACTGCGACTGTGGCTTGATGAGGGAGAGACAGGGGGATGTCGTTGTTGTTTGCTCTATACTATTATGTGCTTCTGTTGTGCTGTGTACTAGAGAAAGAGGGAGCAGATCCACACACTGTTTATGCACTTGCTACACTGTTGTGAAAGAAAAGAGAACCCTATCACTGAGAGAGATCACCTACTACAATTATTGACTACCATCGTGTGTTGGGGGAAAGAGAGGAGGATGCCTGCTACTATCTACTAGACATTACCATGTGCTTCTTTCATGTCACATAGTGGAGAGAGAGGGAGTAGATTTGTGTGTTGTTTGCACGCTTACTACACTGCTAGGAAAGAAAAGAGAACCTTGCCACCAAGAGAGATCACTTGTTGTAGTTGCTGACTATTGTTGCATGTTGGTGGAAAAGAGAGGAGTTTGCCCGTTACCCTATGAAGAGAGAGAGTGTGTGTGTGTGTATGTGTTGTCATCTTTCCCGCAGATGCCACCATCAGCCAAAAAGAGAAGAAAGAAACCATTACCTATAGGTTTTCTCCCTACTAATTCTCCAATATCTAAGGAAGGGGAGGCCCTAGGTATACCATACATCATCGCTGTTACATGAACTGTGTAGCAAGAAATAGCTGTTGTTGTTTTGCCATGATTGCTGCCATGTTTGCTACAAACCTACACCATTGTTATCATCACTTACAAACATTGTTAGAGAGAGAGATTACCATGGGTCATCGTTTTGTGCAAGGAGAGAGAAAAGGCTATCGACTGCACCAAGAAAAAAAAGGAAGGAAGAAACCACCATCTTCTCCTCTGATTTTCCTGATAGAAAAATGCACCCGCTCTACCTTGCCATTGCTGGTGTCCGTGCATCATTGTTACTAGTGAGAGAAGACTACCTACTATTGTAGAGGAAAAAGAAACTACCATTTGTTGGTTTCTTGGCTGGCCCTGGATCTCGGCTAGTGCTGAGTGTCCCCCCTCCAATGTTTGCCATGCCTTTTATAGCCACTATAGGTCAGTAACACCCATGTCTAGCATGTAAGGCCCCATCCATGAATGTCACCATGTTTGGCATTAGTTATGCCCATAACACTTGCCACCACCTACATTAGTTACGACCCTTTTGTAACTCCCACTACCCATGTCCACCTCGTCAATTTTTCTCCCTTGACAGTTACTTGTGCATGTCCATTGTGAATGTAATGCCCACCCTCGTAATTGCCATTATAACTGTAGCCACGTTTAGCCATGAACGCCACCACGATTTCTAAATATTATAGACCAAGTTGAATTCAACATAGCCATTGTAGAAGACTTTAAGTCCAAACCAAGCAATGGCTGTTAATTTTTTTGCCAGCTACAATTTTTTGCAAATTTCCCCCTTTTTCAGAAGTGTGCCATTGGAAGAAAACACCTGACAAAGCCCTAGATCCTACAAAATTTTAGGGCTAGTGGAGTTTATTTGATATGCAAGGTAAGGTCTAACAGTCGTTCTTGGCCAAGCTAATTATAGGCGTTATAAGGCTTTTCTGTGGTAGTTTTCCATACTTGAGCTAGGCATTGTACAATCCTACGAGTTTCCCTAGTATAGATATGGAGAGAGGACCCTTTGATTTTGCTACAACATTATTGGCATACATGTTTTACCGACAGGATGCATGTAGTGCATTATAATTCACAAAGAAATCTAACCATCACGTAACCCAACCAAATATAAATGCTAGATAACAGAAGCACACTTAAATGTTCATGTTTCTCAACAAGCCATGAGGACAATCGATGGGTAGAATTTAGAATTACTTGAAGAAATCAACTAAAGTTTTCTAATGGTAAAATAAATAGATTGTTTGGACATTTCATTTTCATATACTTTACCAAAAAATAATAAAGACCAAAATATAACTCTCCAATCACTAGAATTGAGCATTATAGTCATTGCATGACATTCTAGATTAAAAGATTGGTCAACAAGATCATTATGTGATTGAAAGTATCCAGGAAACAAGGCTTAAAGGCCATTATCAAACATGGAAAGATTCCACACCATTGCAGATAATGGTTCAAGTACGTTATATTTGATTTCCATTTCCATATTTTGTGGTGGTCTTTAGGTACAAAGATAAGTGTGCAATTTAAAATTAAGCCAAGGATTTTGAGAAAAAGAAAGCAACCATTAGATGTTTATAGTGTACTCATAAAAGAAGATATTGTTGAAGATTGATACTATTTATTATGGCCCCATGCCTAGCATGAGTGAGGTTGAGATCAACACTTAGCCCCCAAGCCTTAATTGCATACAAGTACAAGGAATAGCGAAACCATAGAAATTTTAAAATAATGTAATAGATAGAGAATCAAAAACATTATAAAACACAAACAAATTAAAACTTGAAAGCAAACTATAATAATATAAACATGATTAAGATAACCATATAATCAAAAAAGA
Source organism: Gnetum montanum (assembly GCA_015680685.1). Classification (NCBI taxonomy): domain Eukaryota; kingdom Viridiplantae; phylum Streptophyta; class Gnetopsida; order Gnetales; family Gnetaceae; genus Gnetum; species Gnetum montanum. The sequence goes on along the minus strand of MNCI01018059.1, from coordinate 1,289,107 downwards.
ACTACACATGGGCCACCCTTACGACACCATCTTATTTAATCAAATTCTAAATATATAATTTTTATATATTATATATGTATAATTAAAATATAACTAAAATCGCATTCCCAATCTTCTCACAAGGTAAAAGTCAAAAGCATGTGGACTACTTTGAGCACAAGACCTATACTAAAGTTAATGAGGAGCATAGGCTCATGTTAGATTGTGGCTGGTCATAACTTTTAGATTTTTCCTTGGGTTTTTTAAAAAGGGAATGGGTGAAAAAGGGATTATTTTCTTTTCTTTTTTTTTTAATGAATTTTAGGAAAATAGATTTAAAAAGGAAAATGGAGGCTATGGTGAGGATTGGTGCAAGACCTAATCACACTCAAGAACTTATTACACTGCCAATGAACATGATCCTCATTCTTTTTTTTTTCTATTTTTTTCTTGAGAAAACTTTGCTCATGGTGTACTTCATTCTTAAGGTAGAAATTCCAACACGAGTTTGGTTGATTAACTACACTGCCAAAGAACACGGTCCTTTTGGAACTTTGCCCATGGTGTAGTTCAACCCTCATGCATGTGCCTTTAATTACAATCTGATGACATCATAGCAGGTCTTTTGGGTGGCTAAGGGTTCACAAATGGAGATGAACACACTTCACCCCATTGATCACAGGGTAGCCATGGATCATCACACTTGAGGGCTAGGGCTTAGGAGAGGGAAAATGAAATTTTCCAAGGTTACCTAGTGATTGAGGCTAACCATTCTCCAACTTCACATATCCTACACTCACATGATCATGATGATTACATGATAAGTAGCATAAATCCCATCCTCCATAATCCAACGTAACTAAAAAACTAAAACCTTGAAATTGACTGGGAAGAATCATAGCATTATTGAAATATACCATATAAAGGAGATAGCAATAAGAAATATTATATATAACATTATGCTTACATTATTTTCCAATGGTGTTATGATGACCCAACACCTAGTAACTCAAATGACCATAATGATTACTAAAATCATATGAAAAGTGAAACCAAACTAAAACCAATATGCTAAGAAAGAGTTGATGAAAATGCAAAGAAAATATGAAAATGAAACTATATACAAAAGAAATGCATGGTAAAGGAGAAGAAAGCATGCAACTAAGAATCTACCAAGTGTCCACATTGGGCACCCGAGTAGAAATACTTTAGATGAAATGCATTGAAATTTCTATGTAACCTAAGTCCTTGCACATCAGCAATTTTGTACACATTAGGGCCAATGACCTCTGTAACTCGGAATGGGCTTGACCACATAGGGGAAAACTTAGTTTGAAGACTTGTTTGACCAAATGCTCTACCTCTTTTTAGGACTTGATATCCTACTTTAATGATTTTACCTACATGTTTCTTGTCAAGCCATCATCTAACAATTTATTGATGCTTAAGATTACGAAAATCAAGACATAATCTTGGTTTTCTTGTTCATTTTCTATCAGGAACTAAATTTAAATGTTTTGTAAGATGAATAATTTTAGACCCTAGAAGTTCATCAAGTTCTTCTTTTATCCTAGTTTCAATCTTGGGTCTAATAGGTTTAAGTTTTTGTAAGTCATATAATAAAACTTCTCCAGAAATATGTTCAAGGGATATGTCATCATCAAAATCTAGCACACCTTCTAATGTTTTGATGGTTGGGATATCATTTGTATCTTTGTCCTCCCTTAAAGATGGTGGGTCATCCAAAAGAAATCCATTGTGTTGATGATAAGGTAATGTGTCTTCGTAGATTTCTCCACCTTCTTTAGAAGTTTGATAGGGTTGGGTGGAATATGTATGAAAGACATGATTTATTTTTGTAGTTTCACTCACATGGTCATTTATAACATGTTCGCCATGCTCAACCTCAATAACTCCAATATAAAGGCTAGTGTTTTGGTTTTCCAAAGATTGACTTTACTGATAAAAGTTTATAACTACTTGTTTGTAGATAGGCTCTCTTGGTATGATCATGTATTTAAATTTTCCTTTGATAAGCATTAATAATTCTAAGAAATTTTACCTAAAAAAGCTCCCAAACTTGGCTCCAAAAATTCTAGATAAGAGCACACCATAAGTGGGTGACATGTCAACTACTAAGATATTTGTATAACATTGCACTTTCAATTCTTTTAATGATCCTACTACAGGTACGTTAGACTCATCAAGTTGTATCACACTTTTCATTTGTGGTAGCATTTGTGCTCTTAAAGCCTTACATACCTCAAGTGGCATGACACTAATAGTTTTTCCAAAATCCATTAAACAATTGTAGACATTATTTTCTAAAATAATCAACATTGTTAGGAAAGGAGGTTGCTCTTTCTTGCTCATCATGAAATTGTTGGAGTCTTGTATTGGTAATGTGTTAGGACTTTTTGTGAAGTGAACTTGTCATTTGGGGGTTGGGGATTTTTCTTTTTCCATTTTAGGTGTATGAACTATATTCTAAATCACTTCTTTCATTTTGTTAAAATGTATAACGTCATACATTGAAATGTTAGCTTTAATTTTCTTCAAATCCTCAACTAGATTGCAAGTCTTGTGTTCATCTTTTGCTTCTTATTGAGGTGAGGTTCTTCTAAGTATAGAGGGTGGGTTTGATCATTGTGGAGTGTTTGTTTGGGATGAACTAGCTTGAGTATTTGTGTTGCTTTCACTAGGAGCTCTTCTGTTTGGAGGAGTGTAAGGATCATTCTTAGTTTGTTGTTGTGTGGTATTCACAATGTCGCTAAGTCTACAGTAGCGAGTGTTATGTCGGTTGGGGTCACTTACCATAACTTGTTCTAATGAGGAAACCTCTTCATTTTCTATTTCATGGGGTACATTAAGGACCATAATAAGGGGTTTCCCATTTTGTTGACTCTAGGTATGGTCACCATATAATGCTAAGAATTGAGGACAAGTCCTCTTAGAATGTTGCTTCGTGTGTTGGAGACAACAATAATCATTATTAATTGATGAACTTGGCTTTTCTGGTTGTATAGCACCCTTGTTATTTTGCTTTAATTCAACTACTTTATTGGAAAGTTTTTGAAGCAAAGTTAATATCTGGGTCATTTGCTTTTGAGTTTGAGTTGAGGGTTCAACAATATTAGATATCCTGCTTGGGTTTACGATGGATTGAATTAAGGCCTTCGATTGGTAATCATTTAAACCAATGTTAAATGGTAGGAATGAAGAAGACGTTGAACTTTGAAAATGATCGTTTGAAAGTTGAGTCAATTGAAAGGAAGTGGGAGTTTGGAACATAGCGTTGGTCATTAGGAAAGTTGGTATGGGTAGAGGGTTAGATTGCATAGGATTACTAATGCTTATCATCCCAAATTGGGTTTGGATGCTGTTCATGAGGGTAATTTGTTCTAACTCCATAGCTTTAGCCCTCGCTCCTTGTATTTCTGTTATGTTGGGATTAGATTTGATGGCATAGGCAAAGAATGGATCAATGATGGATAGGTAAAAGTTGAGGATACCATAAAGTTGCAGACGCATCTCATTTGGTACATAGGCAAGTTGATGGAGAAATCTTAAGTTGTAGTCCTAGACATTCTTTATAGGTATTTTTCTTAAGCTTGTAAAACTACTTGATGGCTAGGCTAGTGAACTTGTCAAACTGAAGTAAGAACTTATTTTTGAATTCTTGCTAAGAGTTAATAGAGGAATTAGGGAGCATCAAAAACCATTGGGTGGCTTTGCTCTTGAAAGTCATCACAAAGACCCTACATGCTATATCGTTTTGGACAATGTTGTGGATGCTTAGCAAGCTTTCGAAGCATTGTATATGTTGGCGGGCATCACTATTAGGGATTGTGGGATTGTAGAACAAGTTTATGTTTTGAAGTGACTTTGGAATATCATGGTAGTTGGTGAAGTTGAAGGGGTTGCTCACTAAGGGAGTTGGGGGTTGATTGGCTGCCATCTTAGTTTGAGTTCTCTTAGGGATGGAACTTGGGAAGCGTGAAGCTCATCATTTCCTTAGTGTAAAGTGATGGGTAATTGGTCAATTATGAGTAGAGGAGAGTTCGCTCATAAAACAAAAATTACAGAATATAAATGTTAAAATAAAACTATAAAATTAAACAAAAGGAAAAGAAATATTGCAATAATATTTTTTTAAAAAAATGGTAAAATATGCTATTTAAATTTTTTAAAAAGAAAATAAATGCATGAAATTGCAATATTTATTAAAATTTAAAAGAAAAATAGTAAAATGAAAGATTTCAAAAAAATAAATTTAAAATTAAATAAATGAAACCACCTTACCAAAGTCTAAACTTAGGTAAGGATTGCTAAAAAAAATGGGATTAGGAAAATGGGGTTTAGAAATTTAAAAATAGGATCCCGGTAATAATAATTTATAGATGATAGGAAGGATAAATTTTTCAAAAAAAGGCAAAAAATAAAAGGGTTTGAAGATAAAGGTTTTAAGCAAAAAAAAAAAAAATTCAATAAGTTTTAAAACAAGATCGGAAAACAAAATAGTCATAAGAAAAATGACAAGAAAATTGATATGGGAAAACAAAAGGTTAGAAAAATGGACCCTCCTTTTACTGCCAAAAGGGGTTGATGCATAAAATTTGGATGCACCAACACTTGGGGAAAAACTCATTTGAAGAGACTAGTGCCTAGGGTGCCTCCCATATGGGTATAGAAACTTGGGAATAGTCTTAGCTAGAGAAGGCTATGTGATATTTTAAAATAGTAAACTAAATTAAAAAATCAAGAAATTAAATTAAATGATTATCTTGAATTCAAGAATACAATAAGTAACTAAAAATAAATAAATTTTCCCTGGTCTTGTTGGTGCCACTAGTCCATCACTGCCGATGATACCCACTATTGGGTAGGAAAACTACGATTGTGATGAGGGAGAGAGGGGGGATGCCACTGCTATCTGCTTTGCACTACCACATGCTTCTGTTGTGCTATTTAGTGGAGAGAGAGGGAGAGATCCTTGTGCCATCTGCATGTTTGCTACATTGTTGGGAAAGAAAAGAGAACTCTGCCATTGAGAGAGACCACTTACTATAGTTGTTGATTGCCACTACATGTTGGGGGAAAGAGAGGAGGCTACTTGCTGTTATCTACTCTGCAATACCATGTGCTTCTATCATGTCATGTAGTGGAGAGAGAGAGAGTAAATACATGCACCGTTTGCATGCTTGTTACATCGCTGGAAAAGAAAAGAGAACCCCATCGTCCAGAGAGAGACTGTGTGCTGCAGTTGCTAACTATGGCTGCATGTTAGGGGAAAGAGAGGAGATACCCGCTACCATGCATAGAGAGAGAGAGAGATTGCTACCGTCTTTCTTGCAACTATCGTTGTTAGCCAAAAAGAGAAGAAAGAAACCACTACCTACAAGTTTCCTCCCTGCTAATTCTCTAGGATCTACAGAAGGGGAGGCCCTAGATCTACTGCACATGATCACTGTCACGTGCACTATGCAGCAAGAAATAGTCATTGTTGTTTTGTTGTGATTATTGCCACATTTTCTGCACACTTGCACCACTGTTACCACTGCTTACAGATGCTGTTAGAGAGAGAGATTTGCAGGTTACCATTTTGTGTAGGGAGAGAGAAAAGGCTACTGGCTGTATCACTAAGAAAAAAAAAGGAAGGAAGAAACCATTGTCATCTCCTTTGATTTTCTTGACAAAAAAACACACCTATTAGCATTTATGCGTCACCATCATTGGTGAGAGAAGATCGCCCACTGTCACATAGGAAAAGGAAAAAGAAATCATTATTTGCTGGTTTCTATTAGCTAGCCAAAGATCCTAGTTGGTGCTGAGAGTTCCCCCTCTAACGTCTACCATGCCTTTTATAGCCATTGCAGGTTAGTAACATCCACGTCTAGCATGTAATGCCCTAGCCATGAATGTCACCATGTTTGGCGTTGGTTATGCCCACAACGCCTACCACCACCCATGTTAGTTACGACCCTTTCGTAAGGACCACTGCCCATGTCCACCTCGTTGGTTCATCTCCCCTGATGGTTACCTATGCACGTTCATCATGAATATAACACCCACCCTCATAACTACCATTATAACCATAGCTGCATTCTGCCATGAACACCACCACGATTTCTAGATATCACGGACCAAGTTGAATCCAATAGAGCCATTATAGAAGACTTTAGGTCCAAACCAAGAAATGGTTGTTAAGTTTTTTTCCGGTTGTGGGTTTCTGTAAATTTTCCCATTTTTCAAAAGTGTGCCATTGGAAGAAAACACCTGATGAAGCCCTAGATCCTACAAAATCTCAGGGCTGCTTGAGTTGATTTGATACGCAAGGTAAGGTCTAAAGGGAAAGATCTTCTTGGCCAAGTTAATTGTAGGCGTTATAAGGTTTTTCCATGGTAGTTTTCCATACTTGAGCTAGGCACTGTATAGTCCTCCGAGTTCCCCTGGCATAGCTATGGAGAGAGGACCCTTTGATTTTGCTGCAGCATTATTGACATCCATGTTTTGTTGACAAGGTGCATGCAGTGCATTATAATTTACAAAGAAATCTAACCATCATGTAACCCAACCAAATCTAAATGTTAGATAATAGAAGCACATTTTAATGTTCATGTTTTTCAACAAGCCATGAGGATAATCGATGGGCAGATTCAGAATTGCTTGAAGAAATTAGATAAAGTTTTCTAATGGTAACGCAAATAGATTGTTTGGAAATTTCATTTTCATGTACTTTACCAATGAATAACAAAGACCAGAATATAACTCTCTAAACACCATTATTGAGCATTACAATCATTGCATGACATTCTAGATTAAAAGATTGGTCAACAAGGTCATTGTGTGATTGAAAGTATTTAGGAAACAAGGCTTAAAGGTCATTATCAAACATGGAAGGATTCCACACCATTGCAGATAATGGTTTAAGTACATTATATTGGATTTCCATTTCCATATTTTGTGGTGGTCTTTCAGTGTTACAAAGATAAGTGCGCAATCTAAAATGAAGCCAAGGATTTTAAGAAAAAGAAAGTAGCTATTATATGTTAATAGTGTGCTCATATAAGAAGATTCTGTTGAAAATTGATACTATTTATTATGGCCTTGTGCCTAGCATGGGCGAGGTTGACATTAACAACAAGCTAAATAGCATCATAGCAAGTCTCCTTGGTGGCTAAGGGTTCTTAAGTGGAGATGAACACACTTCACCCTGTTGCTCACAGGATAGTCATGGATCATCACATTATAGGGCTAGGGGTCATGAGAGGGAAAATGGAATTTTCTAAGGTCACCTAGTGATTTTGGCTAACCATTCTCCAACTTCACATGTCCTACATTCACGTGACCATGGTAATAACATGATAAGTTAACATAAATTCCATCCTCCATAATCCAACATACTTAATAAAATTAAAGCCTTAAAATAGATTGGGAAAAATCATGAAATTATTAAAATGTGTTATATAAAAGAGATTTTATACAATATTACACTTGCATGATTTTCAAATGGTGTTATGATGACCCAATGCCTAGCAACTCAAATGATCATAATGATTATTAAAATCATATTGAAAAGCACAAATAGATCAAACTAAAACCAATATGCTAAGTGATGGGATGCGATATCGCATGGGTTGTGATATCACGTACGCGATATTGCAGCCATTGCCATATCATATCCCTCGCGATATCGTGGTGCGCTGTCATATCTATAAATAAGAGGCGACTCTTCCTTATTTCTCATCCTAGGCTTAGACCGTAGCAAAACTCTGGTAGTTTAATCCCTCCAAAGATAGAATATTTTCCATGTGCCCATAGTAGGAGCTCCAAAGTGAATGGATCTTTATTCAAGTAAATATTGTACCTAAACACATGTTTGTGTATGGCAATAAAGACGAACTTCTTGGATAAACCTTTCAATGCATGGAATAGGCTAATTAGGACTTTATTTATTTTTATTTACTATTTATCATTTAAATGATTTATTAGTTATTAAATCTCTCTCAACCCTTCTCTCCTAGTTAAGTGCCTTAGTATGACCACTTCGAGCACGTGTGTTACGCTTGGTGATCCCAGCAATGATTAGCATTTGGTAACCAAGGTTGAATTGGTTCAGGGTGTGAACGGTAAGTGGGAACGGATGCTGACGCTAGGTTAATTCAGACTTAGTTAGTTAGTTAGAGTTAGTAATTAGTCTCTTCAACCCTTCACCTCTCAGCATAGGAGATAAAACATAAAAGACTATAAAAATCATATACCTCAGACTTACTTAACCATACATCGTGACAAATACAAGTAAGTTTGGGAAGACAATGAATAATTAACCTTAAGTGTTCCATGAGGCGTGTAGGTACTTAGTCTACGGAGTTCGACCGGATCGCGCGTGTTACGCTCGTATTCGTATGGTTGAGTGTAGGGGTACCTCGCCACTCATCATTGGCGACGTTGCCGGGGACTAAGTGTTTGTGCGCTAAGTAGAACATAGGAGATCACTCACATCGTTTGGGAGCTTAAATGAACCTTAGGGTTAATTAAACAGAAAATTATATAACAGTTAATTAGCACACCGATAAGACACAATGTCTTCTTCTTCTTCTCACAAGAGCATTACACCACCTAGGGATAATACAAGAAATAGTCGGCATTCTAAAACACATAACCAAAATTAGCTAGTTCCTCAACAACATCGGGTAGTATATACTCATCTTGATGAATACATACCAGAATTTACCTTTATCCTCCATCAAGATGAATAGCTGTGATGGAAGGATTTGCAAGGTAACATAGTGTTACCTCCAGATCGGTCAGTCCCAAACATGCTCCTCTGTGCTCTTGCACAGATCGACATGACACATCTCTATGCTGAATACGTTATAGGTGACTTTGACACAAGGGATTATCATCCCACATCAGCACAACGTATAAGGGACTCAAGGCAGGAGAGCCACCATACACTGTTGAAGGGCAAAGGGGTCCCACATGTCCTAAGTAAAATCGAAGATGGTGAACCACTTATAATGAGTTCTCTATTGAATGATGTTCCCCCTCTTGATGATAGTGAGGAGGTGGGGTATCAAAACCTACGATCCATGATACACAACCCTAGTTCTGATCCCCGTGAACGCCAATTGTTCACTGAGGGAACAACAACACATGACAAGGATGGGCACTTAGATCGTCATCATGATCGGGGCCGAAGCCATAGAAGAGAAGGTAGGAAACATCATCATGGCAATGGTTCTCCTTCTACTTCCCCTTCTTCACATCATTCACCCTCTCCTTCCACCTTTGGACATAGTCATCGAGAGCATAACGCTGAGGATAGAGGTAGACAAAATGAGAGACCTCGACGAGAAAGTAGAGAGAGAGGACAAGGGCATGAATGAAGGGAAAGTAGGAAATAACATAGACATCATAGACATTATGAAAGAGATGATCATGACGAACCCCTACTTGCCAGTTGAAGCATGCTAGATATAACGGAGGCTGTAAGAATACCAACAAGGCATTTAAAAGATAGTCGGATCAAGCACTTAGACATGAATAACATCCCACGCTTTGAAGGGGGATACAACGCTGATCCAAAAAATAATTTATAGGCATTCCATGATGCCTGCACCTTGCAAAACAGAGAGAACGAGTGGCAGAAACTAAAGTTGTTTCCCAGGACACTCATGAAGGAAGCAGAGAGTTGGTACCGGTGCTTAGAACTGAAAACCATTAGGAGGTGGAGTATGATGTTAGAACTCTTCAATGATAAATATCAAACATACTCCAAAGTGTCTAACTTGCGTAATTAGATCCAAGGATGGAAGCAAGGTACTCATGAACCCTTGGATGCTACCATGGGCCACTACTACGCATTGTTACATCGTTGCCTAGGCCATGGTTACGCACAACGGGATCAACTACGTCATCTTGTAGATGGGCTAAGGTATGAAACTAGGAGAACCCTGGGGACTTATGCCCAAGGAAGATTATCAGAACTTAGATCCCATGAGATTCATCGATTGTTGGAGCAAGTAGCCAAAGAAGAAGGGGAGCTACGAAAAAGAGAGAGTGTGGAAGAATATAACTGTGATCCCTCTCTTTGAAAGAAGGGAGTGAGATTTTGCGATGAAGAGGATGAGTCACCACTCAAAGAGTTGGTGAACAGAAAGACCTTGCTGCTTCAAAAGCTAACAACAGAAGTATCAGCTAAGGTAGATGAAGTATGGAGCTCCTTAGACAATAAAATTGAAACTATCTTGAAAATCGTAGAGGAGTCTAAGGAGGAATGAAGTAGTGAGAAGAACAAGACAAAGCGGAGAGATTTTGGCCCTGCACGTGACAAGGGTAAGGGGAAAATAACTATCTCTGATGAGGTTGTGGATTCGGACATAGATGATGACGATGGATGTGAGATTTGCCAATATGACAATCCCAAGGGATGTTGTCTAATCATCTCACATCTACAAGAGTCTGGGGTGTATGCACTCAACTTGAGACTCAAAAAATGACAGACACCTTGAAGGTTACCTTATCCTCAAGGTAACCCAAGACAGTTCCACCAACCGTTGATGTACTATCCAAGTGGAACTCCATCACAACCCATCGAACAACATCAATAGTGGCAACACCCACAGTCATGGGGGATGCCACCGCTGAAACAATAATACCCTTATCAACAGCTAGACCCATATGGATACTACGTGCAGTAGCCGATTTCTCCAAGTGACTCCATGGGTCACACAACTCCCCAACGTCACTACCAAGTTCGAGAGTACTTTAGAAGGAATCCTTCTCTTCCGGGAGATGGTCCACACCCATACCATTCTCCTAATCCATTCGCACCTCTTCCACCAATAGTTCCCATACCTCCTGCTCCAACAATGCAAGGGGAACTCCCCACTCAACCGCAGCAACGTAACGCTACGAGATCCAGAACCATTCAACCCACTGTTCGTTCTGACAACCACAAAAAGAGAAGACCTTTCTTCAGAACCAAAATCCCAAACAAGCTCTCACAACCACAAGTGATTGAGTCTAGGTATGCTCCTCCAACACATAAGGCTTTGGAGCACCCTTCAGTCCAACAACAGAGCTTAACGCATATGGTTATGTTAACACATACCGTAACCGACTGGATCAAGGTAGGCCACCTTCCCAGGAAACTATTTGACCTTGGAAGTCCCTTAATCTACCTCCAAGTCATCAGGAACGAACCACATAAGTCTTCTTGACTCAGGTTCCGGAGTCAACTTAATTTCACGAGAAATGTATCAAGCCTGGAACCTGCCCCAACTCAAGAAGAGCAACATTCAACTAGAGCTGGTAGACTAGTCCATCACCATTCCCTTGGGATTGGTGGAGGACATTGTTACTACTATGTGTGGTTGGTCATACCTAGCAGATTTCCTGGTGATAGAAATTAACAATGACAAAGGAGACTTCCCAATTATAATGGGAAGGCCATGGCTGAGTACAATAGATGCGTACCTAGGGATCTACGATCTTTCCTTGGAGATATCTAAGGTAAATATTTATGGAAAGATCAAGAAGAAGAAAGTTCCATGCATTACATCCAGTGACTCAGAGGGTGATGACATGGAGGAATGCTCAACATCTCTTCCATGCAACTGGTATGCCTAAGAAACACAAATACAAGGGTACTTATATGTAGCAACCACACAAGTAGTGGACACCCCGTGGTTGACAGCTACTAGAAAGAGCAAACCAACATGCATGGAACGAGCTGAGAGAATAACTCATACCAACAACAAAGGCATAAACACATTTGAGTATGAGCGTCGCCAACTTCCACCTCTTAATCTAAGAACATTAATGGGGAGAAGTTGGACACTTTTAAGAAATTCAAATAGACATTCATTATTTCGAATATCTCACTTTTCATTCAATCATGGGGGAGATGGCACCTATGCTAATCATAGGGGGCCCTCAGTTCTTTTTAGTTTTTGTTTTACACGTTTTTTTTTACATATTTTTGTTTTACACATTTTTGTTTTTAGACATTTTTGTTTTACACATTTTTTAACACATTTTTGGTTTTAAACATTTTTGTTTTACACATTTTTGTTTTACATGTTTTTGTTTTACACATTTTTGTCTTACACGTTTTTGTTTACACATTTTTGTTTTACACGTTTTTGTTTACACATTTTTGTTTTACAAATTTCTTTAACTTTTCTT
>MNCI01018059.1:1181424-1276919 GCA_015680685.1 Gnetum montanum | reverse complement strand
TGTGTGTGTGTGTGTGTGTGTGTTACCCACCTTGTAAGTTTGTCATTTAATAAGTGTTCTTTATGATGGTATGAACTGTTTTTATATTGATTGTTCATGTTTGGTTTTTACCTTTAAGTCATGATGTTGATACTAAGGTATGTTTCTTTTGATATAGCAGGCAATGAGTCCACTTCATCCATAAATCCACAATTTTTCTATGGTATCTCTTGGCTTGGAAATGTACAGTTCCTTTCTAAATAAGAACTATAACGAATCGGTGACTTGGCATTTCTCAAACTAAGGAAGGACTTAATGCTTGAAAAGGGTGTGACTTCAAGGGAACTTGATGCATTTTTGTTGGCTGTTCTCTTAGGTGCTTGGATGCTTTCTTCTTGAGTTTTCTTACCATTTCGACGTTACTCAATTATCAGGAAGCTGAGCAAATAAAAATAACAAAGTCTTTGCATGCTGTGGTTCTCATGCATAAACATATAAAAAATAAAATAAAAAATAAAAAATAAAAAAAAATTGTGAGAATTCAAAGCACACCCCTTAGACGGAATAATCATTTGGGCTACAAGCACTGGTTATGGAACTAAAATAAAAATGTTCCCTCTAACTAAGGCCCTTCTCGCTTCCCATTCTCTCCTCCTTATTTCGTCGAAATGGTGGTGACTCTTTGGTGAAGACATTCTTGTTACTCCAAGAGGATGGATTGGCCGAATACATTGATGCAAAGTCACTGAGTGTGGTTTGTTTGAGGTCAGACTTGGAATGGGATTTACTAAGTCACATTAATCATGAACTACACAAGGGGTTGTACACCACCTTGTTCTTGAGATTCCATTCCATTTTCTTCTCTCCATTCTTCACCTCATTGCCGATTGTATCATTCGTGTATATTCTGGTGGATAAATTGTTTTCTTTTTGGTAAATTCTTGCGGTTTAGACTTTAACTCTTGTTTCAAATGACATTCCCAGAGCCTACGGACTCTTTGAATGTGGGTTTGTCAGGGCATTAAGGGCATGAGCCTGCTTTGGGGAAGACCCACTAACATTCCTACTTGGTGCATCTGTCAAATTCTTTCCCTTAACCTTTTGCAATTAACTCTATTTTGTTCATTTCCATCTTGACATCCATTTCATCGATGTTATAGTTGTATCTTTTTCTCCATCTTTCTTATTACTTTTCTTTCTCCATTCTATCGCTATGAGAGGTTCGCTATTAGCCATGGTGGTAAGGGGCCCAATTTTTTTGATTTTCTCCTAACCCCTACACCTTCGGTAGTCATCAATATTATATCTCCAGACCTGCAATTAGCCATACCATAACTCAGCCAATGGACCTTTCACTGGAGCAAGGTATCAACTACATTGTGATTCATTTACCCTGCTAATAGAAAGACTGTGTTGTGTGCCATCATGCAACAATGGATTGGTTCTAGAGAGAACACTTGGAATGGAGCTGTGCTGAAGCAGCTATGCTAGGAGCAAGATCGATGCCGTGCTTACGGATGGACAACAAAAGGTGCAATCTTGGCGTTGGTAGCAGCAAAATTTCTCTCTCTCTCTCTTTCTCAAGCTGCCAAATAAGGCTTGATGTCAATGTAATAAGGTGTTCACTCTTGTTGTCATGAACACCTGTTTTGTTGTCATGTAATGATGATCCATTCACATGTCATCCCATTAGTTCCATTTGAGTCAATAATCCTATACTGTCCCAATATTTTGTAAGGAACTCAAGGATGAGTTTTTATTTAGTCATGGGGGTATGATGGAATGTGATATGACATGGGCCATGATATCGCATCCCACGTGATATTGGGCACACGATATCGCGTCGTCCCCCGCGATATCATGTATGCGATATCGCGGTGCATCGTCATATCTATAAATAAGAAGCAGCTCTCCCTTGTTTCTCATCCTAGGCTTAGACCGTAGCGAAACTATGGTAATTTGATCCCTCCATATATAGAATATTTTCCATGTGCTCGCAGTAGGAGCTCCAAAGTGAATGGATCTTTATTCGAGCAAATATTGTACCTGAACACATATTTGTGTACGACAATAAAGACGAATTTCTTGGATAAACCTTGTAGTGTATGGAATAGGCTAATTAGGACTTTATTTATTGTTACTTACTATTTATCATTTAAATGCTTTATTAGTTATTAAATCTCTCTCAACCCTTCTCTCCTAGTTAAGTGCCTCAGTATGACCGCTTCGAGCACGTGTGTTACACTTGGTGATCCCAGCAACGATTAGCGTTTGGTAACCAAGGTTGCATTGGTTCAGGGTGTGAACAGTAAGTGGGAACGGATGCTGACTCTAGGTTAATTCAGACTTAGTTAATTAGTTAGAGTTAGTAATTAGTCTCTTCAACCCTTCACCTCTCAGCATAGGAGATAAAACATAAAAGACTATAAAAATCATATACCTCAGACTTACTTAACCATACACCGTGACAAATACAAGTAAGTTTGGGAAGACAACGAATAATTAACCTTAAGTGTTCCATGAGGCGTGTAGGCACTTAGTCTGTGGAGTTCGACTAGATCGCGTGTGTTACGCTTGTATTCGTATGATTGAGTGTAGGGGTACCTCGCCACTCATCACTAAGAAAGAGATGATGGTAGATATGGCATGCAGGAAAAAAAAAGAATGATGGAAATGCAAAGAAATTATGCAAATGCAATTATATACAAATGAAATGCATGAAGAATGAGAAGAAAACATGTAATTAAGGATCTACTAACTGTCCATGAGGGGCACCTAAGTAGAAATTCTTTAAATGAAATGCATTAAAATTTCTATTTAATTTGTATCCTTGCACATTAGGAATTTTGTACACATTAAGGCCAATGACATCTATGACTTGGTATGGGCCTAACCACATGGTAGAAAATTTAGTTTGGGAACCTGTTTGACCATGCTCTATTTCTCTTAAGGACTAGATCACCTAGAAAAAATTTAGCTACATACTTCTTATCAAATCAACTTTTAATGGTTTGTTAATGACTAAATAGGTTTTTGACTGCTTTAACCCTTTTAAGTTTTAAATTCCAACTGTCATGAGTATGTGAGACTAAATGCTCATCATTTGGTAAATAATCCAATAAAAACTGATATGTAGGATTTTGCAAATTTATTAGCAATATTGGTTCTTGTCCATATACTAAATCATAAGGTTTAGTTTTGATTGATTCCTTATAACAAATTTTATCAGCCAATACTGCCCATTTTAATTGTTCATGCCATGTTCATGGATTTTGAGTTATCATCTTCTTAATTCCATCTAATATAATTTTATTGGATGACTCGGCTAAACCATTACCTTGTGGATAATATTCAATTATAGCTTTGACAATATTTGACAATAACGTTATGTTCTGTTCTCACATCTGTGCTTAAAAATTATATCATTCTTTAAAATGCGAATAACCTCATGAGATGTTACAATCTTAGGTGCTTTCATCTCTAACCAATGTGTGCAATAATTAAGAATCATACAGCCACCCTCACCGGCACCATGTATAGAAAGAATGCCATTGAGCAGCATACTGCCAGGAACATGCCAGTGGTGCACTGATCTCGCCAATTGAGCAGAGACTAGGCTCGTTCACCTTGAGGAACTACATCGCCCAGAACGATCTAGATGCAAGTTGCCACCATTCTGAGGTAGTCATAACGTGAGCGTACAATGCCATCGTCCTTTGCCTTTGCCTGCTATGGCTTCTCGTCCAACAACAACTGCTGCTCCTCCTCCGGATCATAGTAAAGTGCAGGTATCGGTAGGGGCGTAGGAGAATGGGGGCAGCGGTAGGCCCAGCAGCCAAGTAGAGAAACATAGAGAAGTAGAGTGGGCATGCGAGATCAGCGGAGGCATGGACCATAGAAACCTCAGCGCTACAATTTTCATGTCCATGTTCCACAATAGCTCTTGCATGTGCCCGCAGTATGCTATGGTGGCACCTTCACCCGTGGCCTCCACCTGAGGCCTCTCGAGGTCCAACCACCTCGATGCCACCGTGTGCTCATTCATGTGCCGCTCAATTGCCATGGGCAGCACCTTAGAATGATCAATGTGCATAGCCTCCTGTTGATTATGGTGCCCAATTGGCTTGCAGCCCTTGATTCATCATTTTTGGCAACATGACGACGAAACGGGAAAGCTTGTAGGACGGCTAACACCACAATTTTAGCTACTGCCATTTTAGTATAATGTCTAGCTGGGATCACGGTAGGGACAGAGACAAGACAAGGAGTTTCCCACATGCAAGACAAAGATTATCGGGTTGCAAATTTGATTGTTCCTGCACACAGTTTGCATGGCAGTTGCTAGAGAAAGAACAATAGGTGTAAAACCACCTTGCATGGGCAGTTACTATTGTATTTTTCGAAGATTCTTAGTTTGTATGCTCATTGATCAGTAGGAGAATGGCAGGTCATCGTAATCAGCACTTTATTACTTATATTAATTTAATAAGAACCATGCCAAAGTCAAAAAAATATTTATTAATGGTATAAATAACGATCTAACGGGAGTGATAATCTTAATCATTATTTTAGTCCATTTATTTAATTCAATGATTTGGCAAAAGGTAGTAAAAGATTTGGTGATGATTTAACAAAATTAGCTATCTTTAAAACATTATGTTATGTTTTCAATCCTTTGCTTGATTTTTGATATCATTACAAGTAATTTGCATGGGTTAAAACCTCTAGGATTTCTAATTGTCATGGGATTAACACTTATTAATCATAGCCCTATGCTTAGCATAGAAAAGTTGATATTAAAACATACAATATCACATGTAATACTTGCATAATCATCACTAAAGTGAATAGATGACCATCACATAGTTGTAGATACAATCACTATCAAACATAATCAAACATACATCTATTACACCCTATCACATACATCTCCACTATCATGCCCTGCTATCATACCCACTTCATACCATTAAACAACACATGTACCACATAATCATAGGTTAATCATAAAATATATTATCCATGCTATGACTCATAAACCAATATATCATATACACTTGGCCTATGTGGTTGTTCGCATATCTACACTCAAGTTTATCATGTGAAATATTGCCATGAGTACTTATAATCAATTATTACATGCAAGTCTTTTATCTCATTGGTGCTAGGATCTATCAACCTATGGCCCACAACCACTAGCCTTTTGGAGGACTAGTTATTAAAATGAATATGCCTTTGCCACATACCAACTATTGGGACGAACACACTTGCACTCTCCCTTTTTCAAGATAAGGCTTGAGACAAGAGCCTCACTGATGCATCACAGTGGAAAAATAATCCATAACTACCTCCAGGGTGCCTCATCACTGACCAGTCTACACCCTTATTCTAGCACAACTCACCAACAACCATTATAAGCGTCATTACGAAGACATGTGCAATTCCAAGCTAACTTAAGCCAACACATGTCACAAGCACAACACATCCTAAATAAACATAACATGACCACATATATCCATGCTTAATAGTTACATTCATTCCATAAGAACACTACCACAACTTAACAAAAAAAATTTTTGCGCTACAACCATGCTTCTTGAACGACATATAATTTTGTAAAAATGATCTCTATTGTAACCTCCAAAATGATATATGCCAAAAGAGAAAACAATTTTCTTGATTAGAAAGTATGTCTCAAGACGATTCCAATGATACTAATTTCACCTAAGTTGAACTTCTAGAAGCAAAGTTATGTGCATTTAAAATTTAATTAATAAAATAATAAATAATAATAATTAATTACAATTAGTAATAATTGAAACTCTTAGAAATTCCTGGGCAACAATAGGTCCATAAAATATAATATTTTAATAATGCGAGTCTGATCAACATCACATCTAATATTTTTCAAGTCCACATTATATCATACATCACATATTCATTAATAAACAATTCGCAACCAAAATTGTAAAACTTTGGGAAATTTGTGAAACAATATGTCTAAACTCAATCTTTTAACTATCTTTCCCACATGCCCACATTGCATGATCATATATACTAATTTGACACACAAATATAGGAAAAAGATAAAAAACAACTCACCAATTAAAATTGTTGAAGCAGAAAGTTTGAAATAATCATAAAACTCTCAAAAATCTAGCAAAATTCTAGTTCACTCCAAATAAGTTTCGTACGCACATAGATATGACTACAACTATACCAAATCCAAGTTCAGAGGAAAGAAAAATCCATCCACAAAGCTCAAAATTAAGAGAAAGTATGGAAAAAAAAGAAGGGAGAAAAAAATCAAAGAAGAATAGGCTCAAGTTTTGTTTCTATTTCCAGAAAATAGAAAAAATAAAAATAGAAACCAAAATTCCATGGGTAAGGTGTATGAGATGTAGTGTTGATTTGGTAATGGAAAAAGCAAAAAAAAAAAAAAAAAAAAAAAACATAATGGTTAATATACCATATATAAATCATGTGCACTTTTATAATAGACTTTTGCTCTCCATTAGCTTTAGTTAGGGAATGATCTTGGAGTTACCTTGGTTTTGAGTTGATCAATGACTACTTGGATCCTAGGAAACGGAAACTACTGAAGCTGTGGGACATCTAAAAACATCGATAGGGGAGCATTTTGGGCTAAAGCCCCTACATGACCCCAAATGAGTCTTCACATTAGCATGTCACGTGAAAAAAAATCTAATTTTACTTTTCCGTTTTTTAAATAAAAAATTTTATAAGTTTATTTTCTTTATTCCTCTTTAATTAATACATTGCACTTCCAACATGCATAATAAACACACTAGGACTCCAAATTAAACTTTTTTTAAACCTATGAGATCCATATCAAATGCTCTATACATTCACATGCTAAAATCATATCCAAACATCACATAACATAGTGCTACAAATCAAATGCATAAATACTAAAATCACACATAAAGCATAAATATATATCGAATAGCTACTCTTGTATCCCTATCCAATATCCTTGTCAGCAACATCACCTATCTAACATATTACATAGAGGTAGTGTACATAATCATGTTAAGCATGTAAAGACATCATAATCATAGCATACAGACTAAAGCATCATAACATATAAAGTGCAATCATAACAAACAAACTCATCTTTGATAACCCACTAATACCATACATGTAATGTATAAATCATAATTATATTGCCATACCCAATGTCTTTAGACAAAATATAACAATAGTTTTTTTTTTTTGCAATGCTTTGATTTTTTAAGTTAGTTTGTAATGGTGTTATACCCATTACTTTTTTGTGTTAGTTTGCAATTGTATTTTCTTTGAGATGCAGAGTTTTGAAAAGGATTTGTAGGTTTTTAGAACCAATTTGTTTGTACGTATGGATAGAGTTTCAAAAAAGATGTGTAGTTTTTTTATTATTTAAAAAATTTTGGATCATTTTTCAATTTGTGCATATTGAAAAAAATTTGGACCATTTCTTGATTTATGCATGTCATCTTTGGGCAGGGCCATGCTAATCTTCTTTGTATCATTGTACTAAGATCCAATGGATTTGGGGTAGAAGACCTAGGGAATATGCCTCTAACAAGCAAGCAACCGAAGAGGAAGTAAAAGCAACAACACAGATTCTTAATACACATATGGGAATGCACCTCATGGAGGACAACTAACTCCAAATAAGAACCTTGCAAATAAGAAACCTTGTAGACAACATCGGTGGAAGAGGAAATGATGCAAAATGATGCATCTACAAAGGGTGGCACCTCACCCCCAACATCCTCACAATCTAATACTGCCAAGCCGAGATGGGTTTTCTAACTCTTGAGAGTCATCGAGTGTTTGATGGCCTCCGAACCATGATAAGAGAACCACCACCTTGAGACAACTCTCACACTTGTGTTATCCTTGTACATTCTTAAACCTAGTCCTCATAAATCAAGCTTCATCCATGTGAGACTATTCCTACACACATCGTTATTCGAACCTACTACTATGATAGTCTGTTAATGTTGAATCCTATTCACAACAAGGCACGTGAAAGGGAGGGGATTTGGGATCCTTTCCATCCATCCATCCACCTCACCTCTTCTTCTTCTTTATCATTGAAACACTTGTTGATAACTTACTTGACACTTGAGGCAGTTGAAAATCATGATAAAAGAGAAGATATATACACACACACATATAATTAATATATATATATGACATCCTTATATCCAACAACAATACTCAATTTGTATTTATCATCAAAGTCGTTGATTTGATTTCATGTAATGTTCTTTTTCTGCTACATTGTGTGGTGATCCTGAGATGATGGTTTGGTATCATAAAATTGAACATCGAAGATGAAGAGCAACGTCTCAACACCATCATTGCAAATTGCAAATGATACAATCTCAAACCAAACAAACAAAACCAAATGTGTCTGTGATACAGGCATGACTGGTTGTGTTTATCCTATCCCACATTGGCAATGAATTTTGAAGCTGCATAATATAAATAAATATGTATTTGATCTAACTCAATGAGGTGCTCCACACTGAAGTGGGGAGTTGATGTGGGGTATCCATTTTAAAAAAAGAATTGATTATTGAAGGTTCTCATGTCGTAAAGTGAAGGGGATAGTGTGAGGTTGGTTTCATAGAGTAATGATCACATCCTGCTTTTTGCAATGACAGGATCAAGTGCTTCACTAGAAATGTTTCATAGTATTCAACTACTATCATTTTTAGCATGAAAGATGAACTGATACTAAATCTTTCTATTACAGTTTCTAGTCCTAGCTTTCAGCAAGTACTTGCAATACAATTGATTCATTTCTTTGCAAATAATACACATCACAAGATATTTCTCTGGGAATTGCTATTGGATCATGTACACATGTATCAATGTTTTTTTCATCCAACATTTGTTTTTAGAGGACCTTTTCTCTAAAAATGGGACTAAAACTTGTCTAATGTCTCTATGGAGATCCTTTACCTTTATTGATGAGAATTCAATTTTTGCAATGTTTATTTTATGATATTGAATCTTTCACCTGTAACATACAAATTGAAAGTACAACAAAATCAACCAGATGAATATTCTAATCACCCAAGCTTTAGCTTCCATATGAGTATCTATGAGCCCAATAATAAGATTAAGAAATTGGGGGGTTTTTTTTTCACTAAGAAATGTAACAGTTGTATTAATTACAGGGGAATTTACAAAAGTTCTGCTACATAATCTGGATACAAAATTTCCCACCTTGCAATCAGCCATGTTAGGCCAAAAGCTCCATGACACATCATGACATTAACCAAATCCATGCCTAGATAATTGTAATATGAAAGCATACTAAACCAAAATAGAATATTAGAGATCTTTTCACACAACAAATAAAATAGGGTTATTTTCTCATGTGTGGTCTCTAGGAAGCTAGCTTGTTCCATTCAATCTTATTGATCTCTTCATTATATGTCTACAGCTTGTACATGGGGTTTTGAATACAAATATAGACACCCCAAATTTTTTGTGTTTTAATGTTTCCCAGTATCTTCATTTTTATGATTAGAAATCTTGAGATTGTATTAATTGGTTCAACAATTGGGCTTCATGACTGTCTATGATAGCTTTCTTCTTCATCTTTATGTACTTGGATTCCCTAACACTCACAAATCTCAGGATATTTCCAACAAGTCTTGGTTGTCTTTTAGTTAATGTATTTTGATAAAATTTCCAGTAAATGCTATTTTATACTATATCTAAACCATTCAGTTGATACATTTCCCATTTGGCATCCTAATCATGAAAAATACTTTGAAACAAGAATTACGAGGTGCACAAATCAACTCTTGTAGAACACTATTTCTATAGACTTGAAAAGTAGAAACATGAAACTTTACAATTCTTTGGACATCACGGCTATAACTAAAATAATAGAATATATGACAATGGGATTATGCTAATGACAAATAATTATAATTATGTAATACTATAGTTACATAATTTTGCTCTTTACTCAAGTTGTAAAGTTTGGGTTCATGCCTTGACATAACTAGTTAAACTAAGATTAGGTTTTCGGCTAGCCTATGATTCCTCCTGGATTTGCATGGCAGGATGAGCATCAAGTCTCTAGTGATGAATCGTTTCTATAGTCACACAATCAGGTATTTGAACATTTTTAATGCATTTCATTAAAAAGTAAAGTGCTTGAATAAGGAATTAACAGTAGTAGATTGTAGGAATAGTGGAGCATTTTTTGGGTTTGTAAAAAAGCACTAAGGTTTTTAGTTGGACCAAAATTCTGTAATGCCTTCTTTGGCATTCATCCATTGTTAACAAATAATGACTAACCTTATTGACCTAAACGAAAAATGTTTTAAGGTGAATAAAACATGTTACTCGATAGTACTTAAGTGCTAAGCCTCTCTTGTTATAGGATACTTCTTGTATAAATATACATCCTACCTATCGATTCACTTAATAATGATGAATTGAGGTTGTTGCGTGGGGTTAACTTAACTTGGGTCAACCTGACTTTTTCTACTAATTTTAAATGACTAATTGGTGGTAAGTAAAAAATTTTTATTACATGTTATTCCAAAGCTTGAGGTTAAGTTCACCATTCACATGTCTAACATATCCTAATTGTGCTTTCATTCAAGCATCCTCCATTCTGACAGCTTCTATAGTGTGCCCTGATTTGCAAATGGAGTATCATAATTAAGAGTTTTCAAACTTTTAAATAATTTTGAACTTTGTTTCTTTGAATTTGAATCTTGCAATTTAAACTCATTTAAATAAGAATGAAGGTAAATATTATCTAGATTTTTTCTATTATGTCATGTCTTACAATGTTTTGGTAGATGTAGACACCTTTCTATGTGGTTGTTGGTTGGATCATGAACAAACAAATGGATCTAAACTTCCAACTATTCGAAACTGCTACAATGCCTATGATGGTTCTAGTGGTTGCATTCATGCTTCATGTTTGTTTATTTTAATTTTGATATGATAAAAGGATTTTTAAAATAAGAATATTCATTACACAACTATGCACTAGAATATAGCTTGTTTCTCTTGTACTACTTAAGATGAATCCAGAGAGGATTAGAAACTAGTATGGTTTTAAACTATAAAATGTAGAAACTCAAAAATTAGAACCATTTAGCTCTTCTATTGAGCTATGAATGAAACATAAGATATTTATGGTGATGTTTCCCAACTTTTCTTTGCATTGGGACATGATGTGATTAGCATTTTCCATTAGTAAATCCTGAATAAAAGGTATTTAATTTAGGAGGCTATTGTATGTTTCCTAGTGTCATGGAGTTTAGGAAACTAGTTTGGATTTTTTAATAAAATATTTGATTAAATTTTTTTCAAGAGCATGGGGAGATTTTGGGTTGCTAAGGTTGTTCAATACATTGTTTGGCTTCTGGGAATAATAAGATTTTCCTATAGATAAGTTTGTATTTAGTTTTGTTATGAAACGAATCAAGCAAAAAAAAAAATAACAATAGGAAAAACAAGCACACATAGCACACAAAATTTTCATGGTTCAGCAAGATCGCCTATCATTCACGACCACCCTAGAGTTTCATTATATATTTTCTAGGTACAAGAGAGTTTTGGAATGTTACATAAATATGCATCAAGAAACCATTGTTCGTAACCAAAAATGGCCCATGACTCAATAGTTCGAATCAGTCGCCACATAACTCCAACAATCTCCCACTTGGAGATTGATCTAAGAAAAAAAAACTCTTGCAACCTTGCTTCTCCCACATACACCATTAACTCCTAATGTGATGCCTCCTCATCACTAACCATAGAGCTTGCTAAGGTCATGCATAGCCTCAGCTTACCAGTGGTGACCACCTTGGTCAACATGTCTGTAGGGTTCTTTGATCTAGGAATCTTCCTTAACAGTAATGTCTCATCATCTATCAACCCACAAATATGAAGATACCTAGCCAGATGTGTTAACCCCACGCAGTAACCTCAAAAACTTGTTGTTGTCCTATGTCTTACCAAACTCTTTTACAAGACCCTTCAACCAAATCATCTCCTTTCTAGCTTTTGATATAGCCATATATTCTACTTTTGTGGTTGAGAGAGCAACACTCTTCTAAAGTTGAGACATCCAACTCACAATAGTACTACCCACAGTGAAAATAACCAGTGGTGCTCTTCCTGCTATGTAAATCAGCTCCTAAACCTACATAAGAAAAACCTTGTAGAGTAATGTTGCTATTTTAAAAATAAAGTGTCATACCTGAAATTCCTTTTAGATATCTCAGGAGCCACTTTACAGCTTCCTAATGCTCCCTTCCTGGATTAGATATGAACTTGCTAACAACTCCCATTGCATGTGCTATGTCAAATCTGGTATAGATCATAGCATACATCAAACTTCCAAATAAAAGAGAGAGAAAACAGTGTCCCTTCAACTTTTGTAACGATCCACCCTTCAACTTTTGTAATGGTTGATCCTTCAACTTCTGTAACAACCAACACTTCAACTTCTATAATGGTTGACCCTTCAACTTTTGTAAAGGCTAACACTTCAACTTTTATAACGGTCGACCCTTCAACTTTTATAAAGGCTAACACTTCAACTACTGTAACAGTCAACCTTTCAACTTATGAAAATGGCTAACCCTTCAACTTCTGTAATGGTCGACATTTCAACTTCTGTAATAGCCGACCCTTCAACTTTTGTAGTAGTTGACACTTCAACTTCTATAACAATCAATCCATCACCTTTTGAACCTTCAACTTCCAAGAAATGACTGACCCTTTAACTTCTAGGGAATACAAAGAAACGACAACAACCAAAAAATAGAATTTGGGTCATTGTGCAAAAAAGCAGCTTTGACATCTATCTTCTCTTGATGTAAATCATCAGTAACCATAAGACTCAACACTAATCTAATGGTAGTCAACTTTACTACAAAAGAGAAAATTTGTATGTAGTCAATTCCTTTTTTCTATTGGAAACCCTTAACTGCTAACCTTGCCATGTATCTTTTGCTACCATCATATTCTTCCTTAACCTTGTACAATCACTTATTTTGCAATGTTCTCTTTCCTTTTGGAAAATTAGTCAATGTCCATGTCATATTCTCTTGGAGTGACTTCATCTCATCTCTCATAACCAACTTCCACTTAACACGATTTCTCACTTGCATTGCCTCATCAAAACATTTTGGTTTCCCAACATCAGTCAAAAGTAAATAATGTAATGAGGGAGAGTACATATCTCTGGGCTTTGGTATTCTAACAAACCTTCTCAACTAAGGCTCTAGTGTAATTATTTTTGCCTCAACTTCAGCTTCATCTTTAGCTATCTTGTTTCTAGGATTTTCTTGAATCCTTCAAGCTACATCCCTCTCAGATATCTCTTCCAATTCAACCTTCTCACTTTCATTTTCCTGCTTCCCTACACTATTTGATTTTGATTTAGACCTATCCTTGTACACAACATTTTCATTAAAAGTGACATCCCTGTGCCTTATAATTTTTCTATTTTGATCATCCCAAAAATGATAACCAAAATCAAAAGAATCATTGCCAATAAAATAACATTTCTTGGCTTTAGGGTCAAGTCTATCTCAGACATCAAAACCTAAGTGCACATATGATATGCAACTAAAAACATTTAAATGTGAGAAGCTTACTACCTTTCCTAACCATTCCTCCTTAGGTATCTTAAAGTCCAATGGAAATAAAGGTCCCTGAATGTCATCGCTCCCACTAATCCTTTGCAAACTAAGCTTCAATACCAGTTTGTTAGGAAATGAATGAAGTGAAAAAAAACACGAATAGGAAAAACAAGCACACATAGAACACATAGAATTTGTGTGGTTTAGCAAGATCGTCTATCATTTACAGTTGCACTAGAGTTTCATTATATATTTTACAGATTACAATTATAAGAGAGTTTTAGAACATTACATAAATATGCATCAAGAAACCATCCATAATCGAAACTGGCCGATGACGCAATAGTCCAGATTAGTCATCACATGACTCTAAAAAATTTAAATAGGGTAATACTTGGTAAGATTTTTCATGTTTGTTTTATGAGTTTTCGTGCTTTCAACTACCTAACATGTGAGGACATTCTTTAGCATTACATAACATTATGTCAATACTATGAAATTATTAATGAGTTAGCATGCTAAGTTCAACAAATTTTGATGGTAGGAAGTTGCTTTCAAGATCATGGTTGTTGATTCTATTTTGAAATTTTTACTGTTAAAAAGTATCTCTTAAAATGTAATAGTTTGATTAGAAGTTCTAATAGACATTATTTGGAACTTGGAAGGAAATTTAAATTACTTAAAGTTTAATGTCGATGCTCTGCTATTTATTAGTTGGTGTAAGCTTCTTTGTGCACGATGATCATGTAACAAGTTAGTATTTCTATTTTATGCTATTATACGCCAAGATTTGGATTAGAATATGTTTAAATTTATTTTTCTTCATTTCTTGTTACCTTTTCTACTATTTAAGTTATCTTCATATTCTACAAGTTTCTTGAAAAGAAATTGCTAGGTTGAACACTTTAATTAATGTTCTCAATATCCAGGTTTAAGGATGTCTACACAATTACCTAATTAATGGTTAGTGTAGTTGTTCATTTATTTAATTTTACAATGCATGAAACATAGGTGAGATGGTTTCTCTAGAGAGGAGATTTATGTGTATTGCATTATAAACCAATGTTTAAGTTATCGTATTTGGGTTGTAGTCAGCATCTTCATAAATGAGTCAGAGTTGGCTAGTCTTCAAATAATTGGTCAAAGAGTCAGACTTAATAAAATCAAAATAATTATAAATGTAGTTAAATATACAAAAATTCATGACCAACAAGTTGATTAAAATAGGTTGGGTTAAAATACTTGGTAATAATAGGTATTATGACCAACAAAACCTTATAGTGGCACATAACTGCAAACTCCAAATAAATAAATCTGATAGGAAAATGCACATTAAATATTTTATTAAAAATATTCAATAAATTGCTAGTTGATTGCACTATAATAGAATGAGATTCATTAAGGATGGATGTTTAATTATTGTGCAAAAAATATCAAACTAAATCACAAGTTAAGAAAATCTCTAAAAGCAACTTGAACTAGTTAAAACCAATATATGGTAATGTATAAAAAATAGTCTCATATCTTCTTATACATTTTTTTAGTTCTAAAACATTGCTATGCTTTACAAGAAAAAATAACATAGAAACATAGACTCCTATTTAAGAGAGAACTAAAAATATGCAATCCATACAACATTTTATTCTAGGATTGCTAAAACTAGTAGTTATTTTATGCCTTTTTTTTAAATTTTGATAAATGCTATCATTGGTATTTTCTAATCCTTTTGATGAGTGACAAAAGGTACCCCTATGCTCAACCATAAGAATCACGAAGTGTTCATGCACAATTTAGTCAAATCCCGTGGACTCTATGTCTTCTAGTACACTAGTCGTTTAGGAAGTAAACCTTGCCCTAATGGTCATTTGTTGTCTTTCCAATTACACTTGTGATGTACAAAGGTATGGTTAAGTGTAATCGAGGCATATGATGTTTTGTCATTTTATACTTTATGGTTTTGATGCTTAAAATAAACAAGATAAAGAATAAAGTAATTTAATGTCTACTTTAATCTAATGGGCTAACTATTGTTTAACTAGTCCTAACATAAGTATTCAGTACCACTTGTCGTACATATCCTAAACACATATAACGTTGTTGGATTACTAAGCGTTAAGCATTGTTGGGATTACCAAACATCATATGTATGCTCAAAGCGATCATACTTATGTGTTTGCTTAATCGCTATTTAGCTTATGTCACTTAATTACTTAATTAGCTTAATTACTAAGGAACATTGAATAAATAGCTAAAAACATTAAATGCTTGATTAAAACATTTAAACTATCCAAAATGCTACAAGGTTTATCAAGAAGCTCATCTTTATTTCCGCACATACTCTTGTGCTTTGGTACAACAATGCTCGAATTAAGATCCGTACACTCAATGACTCCTACTATAGGCACTTGGGAAAATATTCTAACTTTTAAATGTAAAAACTATAAGATTTTGACTACTACTATGACTTGACTCCCCATTATAAGATGATTGTAAGCTTGTATTTATAGTTTTAAGGTTGCATCGATGGGGCCCCGTAGACATAGCAAATGCTACATCGATGTAGCCCCATCAACGAGGCAACATCATGTAAATAGGGCCCTATCGATAGGGGCCCATTGACAAGGCCATGTCCATAGGGGTCCATCGACATGACACTTTGACAATCATCATCTCCCCATGATTAAATGAAAAGTCATTCTTGAGTTCCTTTACAAAATTGGGAAGGTATGGGATTATTGACTAACTCTTAACATAACAAATTGACATAACAAAACTAAGTGCCCAAGTGTACAAGTCAACACATTAGAAAAATTATGGTGTTCATGATACAAAATTAAACACCATGAAATGACTGCATAAAATTAGAGAGCATGTCCTTTGCTGGCATGAAGGCAGTGGAGAAGATCAAATAATCCCAAGTGGTGGAGGCTCTTGAGGTTTTGAAGGACCTTCGTCGACTTTGGGCACATGTAGTGGCTAAGGTAGTTGTGGTTGTCCTTACTCCAGAGATCATTCATAGTGTATGCGACATCACTAATGTGGGTTGGAATAGGGATATCTCATAGACAAGGAATCACTAGGAACAATTCCTTAGTATTAATAAACAAGGCAACGAATTGTTTTCACTTGATATCAAAGACCTTAATTGCATTTTGCAGCTCTTGGTAGTTGTTCATCCTTCTGGCTAAGTTCTCAGCTATAGATCTTTGATTAGTGTACTTGCCCTTGAGAAATTCAAGTTCAGCGTTTGCCACTATAAGCTTCTACTTGGTGTCCTTGTGATACTTGAACTTAGCCTCGTACAACAAGTACGAGTTAGCCACCTACTTTTCTAATTTTGACCACAACCGTTCGATAGTCAACATGGCTAGATTTGCAAGCTCAATGTATTCCATCATCTCCTTAATTTACAACTCCTTCATGTAGATTTCTACCTTATTGTAGGTATTTATCCCATCAACAATGGCTTGCCAGAATTCTCTTCCTTGCTAAAGTTGTTAGAAGGTTTCATTCACTTCTGCCTTTGCTAACTGGATGTGTTTTTCATTCACTTCTTTTTGTAGACTAACCTAATCTCTATAATGATCCTTGACTCTCTTAAATTTGAGAGCCTCTGATTTCTAGGTGGCTACCTCTATCATAGTCTTTTGGCAAAGGGCATAGGCCTTCTTCAAGGAGAGGTTTCTATTTTCTGTTGCCAATCTCCTTAGCTCTATGTTCACTCTAGCTAGTTGCTCTTTTTGTTGATGGATGAAGTTGATTAATTGTTGTTTGTACTCATCAACATTCTACAGTTCTCTATAGTCAATTATACATTCTCTTGGTGGGTTTGATCTAAGGCATTGTGAATTTTGTGTTGTGTAGCCTCTATCAAGGATCGGTAGAACACCGTCATCTCCATTGCATCCTCAACCCCTTTTAGTTTAGTGTGAAGCTATTTAAGAGCTTCATATTTTGTTATTTCTTGGTTGAGAAATGTAGGATTAGCAATTTGGGCTCTTAATTTAGCTACTTCAACAACTAAACATTTGTTCA
Organism: Gnetum montanum; assembly: GCA_015680685.1. NCBI lineage: Eukaryota > Viridiplantae > Streptophyta > Gnetopsida > Gnetales > Gnetaceae > Gnetum > Gnetum montanum. The sequence goes on along the minus strand of MNCI01018059.1, from coordinate 1,259,256 downwards.
ATTCCTTGGCTATTTTGAGTTGCTCCTCCAAGATGATGTTTTTGCCCCTTACCTTTAGCAACTCTAATTACATTACAATAATATTGTCTAGTAGATTAAAGACATTTGAAAGTAGTTTCTCAATTCCCACTAGTTTGTACAGTAGTTCTTCATGTTATGTTACATTTATTTTTCCACTTGTGGTCCCCGCAGACATCTGCACATCTTTTTAGTATAGTGACGTCTAGTATAGACACTACAAGTGCACTAAGGATTTTAGTAATTTGGTCAGCAACCACCTATGCTGCTATCTTTGCTCCTTGGTGCTGCATCACCAATACTATTGCCCCCTCACCTTCCTCCAAGAGCATTGAAAAGGTCATGGCATTCATAGAGATTTCTATGAGTGGTTGCTATTCTATGAGAGATACCGTGGCCTCTCTAGTGCTAGGATTCAATCTTATGGACAACTACATTATTTAGGTTGAGAAAGGATCCACTTCCACTTATTAGGATAATTATTCAAGCTACCTCATTTAGGTGACTCATTGTTGACTGATACATAGATAAGTCCTTGGCACTCGTGCCTGCTCGTTGCTCTTGTTCACTCAAGAGTCATTCTTAGTACTCACACAACCATTGGGTTTCTATAGCGACATTCAACATAGTTTTTTGAGTGGTAGGTGAAGGCAATGGTTACTACTTCTCTTCTTGAATGGTTGTTGTAGGCATATTATCTTTCATCATCTTTGCTTAATTAGTTGTTGGAGCATGCCTAACAACATCATTTGTATAACGGACTATTCTTCCCCTTTAATAAAGTTTTTTGATGAGGCATGGGAGGGGAGTGCCTTCCTTCCATGTTCATTTTCTTTAAATTGCTTCTCCATCTCTAAATAGATTAGCTATGGAAGGTTGATAGGGAATCTCCCACTTAGAGTGGCACATGCATGGGTAGAAAAGATTGTGATTTTGGTAGGCCTCACTATGGGATTTAGATGAAAGGTTGTAATCTTGTAGTGGATTCTTTCTACCAATGTGAATAAGCCAAAATCCATGTGGTCGACACCATAACACCACCACATCCATTCTTTCTTGATGCTAGGGTCTACTTGCATTGGAATCATAGCAAGATTCTCCCCTATTTTGGCAACCCAAATACTTCAGTAGTGGCTTTCATGGAGTAGAACACTAAGATGTCTTTGATTTTTAACATTGATTTTACCTACATATTTTTTTAAAATAAAAATGTCTCTCCCATGTACCACTCCCTGGTGGAAATGATGATTGGCCACATGGAAGAGGCATTAAGTTGGTCCTACACTTCTTTTGGTACATGCTCCAAGAAAGGGCCAAAGTTCAACTCTTGGAACACTATTTTTTGGACCTCCCTCAATCTGATTTGATTTAGGTAGTCTTCTGTAAAGGTCACATCAATATTTTCTTGTTCAACTGGTGCATCATCCTAGTGGGAATGTTCTATTGCTATTGCTAGTTTTAGAATCTATCAAATAGATTCCACATTGGCCTCTTCCCTAAGAGAACCTATGGCATGGGTTGTAAGTGGTTCTTCTTAGGCTTGTTCTTGGCCCCTTCTCATTTTAGGTTGTTTCTTCCTTGGTTGAGATGGTCTTGTTTCTTGCGTGTGTTTCCCTTTTAATGCCATCTATGATCACAACACATCCATGGATTAGTAGATATATTATGTAACTTTAAATTTTGAAATACCTTCTCTTATTAGTCAGTTACACTTTGGCTAAGGTTGGACCATGGTAGATTGATTATTTTATTAATTATTTATTATAAATGTCACCAAATCTTGTTGGAAAGGTTTAACTCTTGTAATTTGGGGTTTAATAGTTAATTTCTTAGTTAAACCTTTGTGGGAGTTAGAAAAATGGCAAAAAAATTTCTATTAAAAATGGCACATTTGTGGCTCCCCACGATGAAGAGCTTACCTACAATAGCTGTAAGGTCAAAGAATGAAGTGATTTGGATAAGTGGTTAGGAAGTTATGGGCTCTAGAAGGTTCTGGGCTTTGAAAACTTGAAAAAATCCCTTAGTGTTTGTGAGAAAATGTAAAAATTTCAAAGTGGGTTTGTGCATATATATATATATATATATAGTATTTTTCTACTACGTTGAGGGGGTTGTGTATATGATGCCTTGTATACATGTCTACTCTGTTGATGGGGCCTTGTATACAGAGCCCATAGGAAAAAATTTGAATTTTGAATATCTTAAAAAACTACAAGGAATTTTTTAATGAATTTGGGGTCTATGGAGTCTAAGAAAAGCTAAGAATATGATGAAATTTTTGAAGAGCATCTTTAAAAGCTTAAAAATTGAAATAGTTGATCGAGAACATGTTTACTGAACAAAATATGTAAAGGAGCACATGATTTGATGTAAAAGATAGGTGTATGAAAGATTTTGATTACAAGAATGTCCAAGGATAAGGTGCTTAACGAAAAACTAAGAGAGATGCAAGTGGGTCCTCCCCATAGCAGGCACATGCCTTGTTTGCCCTTGCATAACCTTGACCTAAGGAGTTCATAGGCCCCATAGGTGATTAATTGTCAATGGAAGTTAAGGACCAAAACACAGAAGATTCTACCTAAGAAGTTAAGTATGTTAGACCAAGACACCAAATCAAGAACATGGACTTTGGTAGTGAGGTGAGTTATAGACAGCATAGATAGATGATGGAAAAGGTGGAATGGAATTCCAAATTGAGGTAATAATAAGTCTCTTGTGGATTTTTGTGTTTAAAATGACCTAAAAAGATCCATCCTTAGTCCATACCAAAACCAACCTCATTCAGTGACTTCACGTCACCACTCCAAGATGGATCCACCTCCCCAAGACATAAGGGTGTTCCCACAAAATAACCACTATTTCATAAAGAGAAGAAAAGATAAGTAGAAAGTGAGAGAAAGGCTTAGTTAGAGGGGACCTTCAGGCATGGCTACCGTGTCTTTCTAGTTTTATAACTAGTGCTTGTAGCATGTTTATTTTTCTAAGGGATGTGCTTTGAATTCCCACTATGTTTTTTTTTTTTTGGATGGGAACCACACCATGTAAATAGTCTATTCAACTTCCTATTATTGGTTGACATGGAACAATAAGAAGTCTATGAAAACACTCAAGCACCCAAGTAAGTAAAAGAGTACAAAGACTATTGAGTCCCCTTGAAGCCACACCATGTGCAAACCTTTGAATCCTTCCCAAATACAAAAAATACCAAGGTCACAAATTTATTAAAATTTTATTTAATTAAAGGGACCTCAAACTTCCAAAATAAGAAAAACTATAGAGTTTTCCAATGGATGGATGTCATGGACTCATTACTTGTTCCATGAAAAAGAAACCATGACTTAGCCATCAGTACAAAAATTTAAAAATAGAAACCAAACATTAGCAAACAAAACATTAGGCATAAACCACCATTAGTAGCAGCTATATCACCATTGTGTCCTATTGCAATAAAGCACTTTTATTAGCAAAAATAATGAAAATCACACACTAAAAATAATATAAAATATATAAGAAAGTGTAAAATATTTAAGAAAATTTCAAATTTATTAATGATGATGTAAAACAAAAAATGGTGTAAAAATAGAAAAAAGTTTGAAAACAAAAAAGATGTGAAAGAAACAAATTGCAAAGAAAAAAATGTGTAAAATAAAAAATATAAAAATTGAGGAGCCACATGTATGATTAGTATGGATAACCATGTCCCCCAAAAATGTCTTGGAAGGAGGAGATATGAAAAATTAAGCATGGTTGTCCATCCATTAAGGTATTTGTTGCACTAGCTTGCTTAGGCTTAATGAAAGGCTTTACCTATTGGATGTTGACCAATTGCTTTTTATTTGGGTTTTCAGGTTTTTAAATGATCATGGTCCCAGAAGGAAAGGTTTGATTAATTATATAAGGCCCTTCCCACAATGTTTTGAATTTAGTTTTCTGAGGTATGTATGTGGGGTTCTAATAAAGAACCTTATCTCCTGAATGAAATTTCACTTTTCATATTCTAAGGTCATGTTGTTGCTTATTAAATGCCTTGTGCACTTCATTCAAAGATAGGCCACTAATCAATTTTTTTCTAGAATGTTGAGGTTGATTAATCTTTCTTTTTGTGCCAGAATTAGGTCAAGATTTAGATCACAGGTTGTTGAGAGTGTACAGAGCTTGGATTGAATTAGGAGCATTAGAAGTTTTCTGTATAGTAACTCATAAGGAGAGTAGCCAATAGGAAGTTTCCATGTTGAGTGGTAGGCCCAAAGGACATCATTAAGTTTTGTGCTCCACTCTCTTTTATATTTGCTAATAGTTCTTGTTAGAATCTTTGTAATATCCTTGTTAGTTACCTTTACTTGACCATTAGCTTAAGGGTGATAGGGTGTTGTTAATTTATGTTTGACACATAAGCATTGCATGAGTTTTTGAAAAGTGGCACTTGTAATATGAGTTCCATTGTTAGAAATCAGTGCACATGGCATCCCAAACCTATTTATAACATTTTGTTGTACAAATCGAGCAATAGTAGATGATGTATAGTCAGTGATAGCTACTACCTCTACTCATTTGGTACAGTAGTCAACAGCTACAATGATGTCTGTCTTTCCATTGTACATGGGTGTGATGGGACCCATATGTTAAAGGGGTTCAATAGTTAAATCCATTATTGAGAACCCTCCATTCGTGTGGTCATCCCACCATCTCATTGACAATGCTCACAAGATCAAACAAATTGGTGGTCATCCCTAAAAATTGTTGGTCAATAGTATCCTATCATAAGGATTTCTATGGTCATGCATCTACTAGTATATTGGTCTCCACAAGGGCCTTCATGAGCATCTTAGAGAACCCATAATTGATCTACATTAGGGACACACCAACAAACTAGCCATTAGCACACACCTTATAAAGGTATTTTTTGATTTCCATGAAGTACTTAGCCTGATGAAGAAACTGTTGTTTCTTCCTATGGTCCAAATCTTGTGGCATCTGCTAAGTGAGGATGTCATCATACCATTTTGGTTTTATAGGCATTTATTCATTTATTTTAGTGACAAATAAAATTTCATTAGGAAATAGATTAGATAATGGACTTTTCTTCCCTTTGTTATTCCATCGCAATTGAGACAAGTGATCAACGATCACATTCTTAGTTCCTTTCTAATCTACCATTGTGAGATTGAATTCTTGCAAGATCATGAGCCATCATATGATAAGGGGACTTATTGTTGGCTTGTTCATTAGGAAGCGAATGGCACTGTGATCTATGTGCATAAACATTTGATAGCAAAGCACATAGTGCCTAAACTTTTCAAGAGCATACACCATTGTCATTAGTTCTTTCTCAGTTGTGGTGTATTCAATTGTGCACCCACAATGCTTTAGCTCACGTATTTGATGTAATGTGGATGTTTCTTATTGTCCAACTACGTAAGCAAGGCTCCCAAGGCATAATTAGATGCAACAATCATTATGTGAAATGGTTTGGACCAACGTGGTGCTTCTAAAATTGTAGTTTCTAAGAGTTTTTTCTTTAGCTATTGGAATATATGTTCACATTCCTTGGTCCAGATGAATGGAGCATCTTTCTTTGAAAGCTTAACCAATGACTTTGCCATCTTAGAGAAATTCTCTATAAACCACCAGTAGTAGCCAGTGTGTCTAAGGAATAATTGAACGTCTTTGACCATCTCTGGTTAATGTGTGATTCCTTGGATGATCCTTATCTTTTCTAAGTCTACCTCAATCTCTGCTTGAGTAATTTTATGCCCTAGTACTATGCCTTCCTGGGCCATTAAATAGCTTTCTTACCAATTGAGCCTAAGGTTTATTTCAACACATCTTTTTAGTACTTGCTCAAGGCAATCCAAGCTTGTTCAATTGTAGCCCCATAAGTAGAGAAGTCATCCATAAAGACTTTTACCTTGCCAATAATCTGCTGTTGAAAAATACTAAGGATTAGGCATTAGAATGTTGTAGGGGCATTGCACAAACTGAACAACATCTTGCAATATGAAAAAGTCCCCCAAGGGCTCATGAATGTTGTTTTGGCTTGATCTTCAAGTGCAATTTGGATTTGGTTATGGCCACTATAATCATACAAGAAGCTATAATATTAATGCCTAGATATATTTTCCAACACTTGGTCCAAAAATGGCAATGGAAAGTTATCTTTAAATATTTCCATATTCAACAGCCTAAAGTTGATGTAGACCCACCACTTGCCATCTTTCTTTGACACAATTACGAGTGGGCTAACCCACTCACTATCTACAATGGGATAGATGAACCTTGCCTTGAGGAGTTGTTCTATTTCCTCTTTGAAGATCTGCTTCAACTTGGGGTTTAGCCACCTTTGTGACTACCTTCTTGGATTCATGGCTAGGTCGATGTAAATACGATGTTGGCATATCCTTGGATCAATTCTGGTTAGCTCAAGATATGACCAAGCAAAGGTTGTTGGCCATTTTTTGACCACCTCCAACAGCTTGTTTTTTATTTAGGAGCAAGATTTGTATTGATTATGATTGGCTTACCATTTTTTAAAATGCATACTCCATGTCGACTAGCAGAGTTTTTAACTCTAGGGGCTCTAGCTTAAAATTATTAGGGATTTCCAACTCTCCCCCACATGTATCATCATCTTCATCATTAGAGAGTTGGTGATGAACTTGCTCAAGTTCATCCATGCCCTCGACATAGGCACATGTCAGGCTCTCAGTAGGTTCCATGCATAGTGTGTTACTATCAGAGTTAGTAGTCAACCATTTGGTACCCTCTTGTTTTGTGGCTGTTGTGTAGAAGAACCTTTGGATATCCATTTCATGTGCACATTGATTGCATGCTTTAATAAATGTACTTTTAATGAACTAGATTTTCTGCACATAATTGCACCTATTATCATTGTACACAATGCATAGAACTCGCTTCTTCTCAAGCCAAACAAATTTATTTTCCTTAGAAATTTTAAGGAGAGGTCCTTAATGCCCATTCATGCATCAATAATGCTTAACCATGCACGTCACATAATGATGGAAAAGTCACATTTGCAATTTTCTACCTTAATCACTAGAAAATCGGTAGGATAAGACCACCCACAAACTATAATCATAGTGTCCTCCACTAATCCTAAAGGGATAGTGATTGATTGGTCTACCAATTCCTAATGGATATTGTTTTTCGTAAGAGGTGGTAGGTTCTAGGCCTTGTACATGTCATAGGAAATGAGGTTAACACTAGAACCAAAATCATGAAGAGCCTTGCATGGCTCATGTCTAGTGCTCTACATGTAAATAAGAGGACTTCTTGGGTTAGATCTTTTCATGGGAAGGTTGCCAGCCTTGATCCAATCAGAGAAAACATGAGTTAACATCATAGTACAAATCTTAGGTAACATTTTTTTTGAAGGGCTCTCGAATGTATTTAATGTAAAGGATGTGGATGCTAGAGATACAAGGCAACTAGCTGCATTGGGTTGTGAGGGTTTGGAAGGACTGTTGGGTTGAAAAAATGGTCATTTCCTGGATTGATTATTTGAATCACTTGGTTGGAAGGCCAATTGTAAATTTATAGCCCTCGTAGCATTTCATTGCTGTGGTTGTGGTGGAATTTCCCATTGCATGAACAGAGTAGGAGGTAACTAGATTGAGGATAGAGGGATGTGTGTAGATGGATGCAAAGGGTGATATAAATATGGGGGCTTCCCTTGAGTAGATGATGAATGAGTTTGATTGTACTCTAGAAGATAATAATGATGTTGAAATGAGGCATCACTTGCAGAGATTCGTAGAGTATGGATTTGGTTACTTGTAAGAGTACTACTATTTTGGTGGTGGCATTTGCCATGACTATGGTTGCTGCCACTGTTGGTATTGCTCATACAGTTGTGGTGGAGCTCCACTTGGATAGTAAGCTTGTTGTTGTTGGTGGAACTACCTTGGATTGCCTTAAGGATAAGGTAATCTTTTGGGTGCTTACCTCTGTGCTAGTCAAGGATTTAGCATGTACATCCTAAACTCTTGTAAGTGTGGCACCATAGGGCAACATCCCTTCAGATGTTCATATTGACAAATGTCACACCCAACATTATCATTAGAGTCTATCTCCACAACTTCTTCTACTATAATAGCTTTATCCTTACCTCTTTAGTAGGCACATTTAGCTTATTTCTGCCTCCTATGGTTGCATTCACTATTTTACTCTTTGGATTCTTCAACAACCTTCATAGTATTTTGGAATTTCTCATCCAAAGAGTCCCATAATTTATCAACCTTTTGTTGAAATATCATAAATAGATTTTTTGATGGGCAAGGTTTTCCTGTTCATCACATTGTTGAGTGGTGAATCCTCCTCATCATAGAATTAGACCTCCCTTTTCCTGATGGAAGGATCCCTATTATATTCTTCTATACTTTCCTTTTTTCACAAATTATCTTCTTGTTTTGCTACCTACTCTATCAGCATTTGTATCTGATGAGCTTGTAGGTCGAATAGTCTCCTTTGGGCAGAAACCCCAAGAGTTCTTCTGGTTTCTACTTGAGCCCATCTATGATGTGGCGAAGTTATTTCCTCTGAGGATAACCATGGCTATGACATCAATGTAAAAGAGTACAATATCTATCCATGGTGGCATCCAAGGGTTCATGTGTTCCCTCTGTCCAACCTTGGATTTTCCTTCTCAAATTAGACTCTATAGAGTATGTTTGGTATTTGTCATTAAATAGTTTTAGCATGGTACTCCATCTACAAATGGATTCTAGTTTCAAGGATTGGTACCAACTTTCTACCTATGTGATGAGTGTCCTGGGGAATAACTTCAATTTTTTCTAATCATTCTCTATGTTTTGTAAGGCATAGGCATCGTGAAAGGCTTGTACATGGTTTTGTGGATCAAAGTTATATCCCCCATCAAATCTTGGGATATTATTCATGTCTAAGTACTTGATCCAACCATCTTTCACATGCCTAGTTAGGATCTTAACTACATCTACAATGTTAAACATGCTTCAAGTTGCTAGCAAAGGCTCATCATCATCATTATTTCATTATTACCAATGATGTCCTTTGTTACCCCTTCGATTATTGTGGGCATGGAAAATAGTATTATTGTCCTATTACTCACCTCCGTCGAGATGGTTCCTTTTGTGACATTTTCAAAATCAAAAGAAGAAGATGTAGATGAAGAGGATGAAAAGGGAGGATAACTGCCATCACCATGATATCTACAAACTCCCCTTTGGTTGTCATGGCCATGTTCATCAAGTTTCTTATCATCTTGATGCTTGTCCAAGCCCCTACCTTGACTGTCATCTTTACCTAGACCTGGTTTATGAATAGCAGAATGTAGATTTAAGTTCACACCCCCATCATTAGTAATAAGGGGTGGAGAATTTTCATGTTGAGAGCCCCCAAAGAGAGGGTCCTCATTGTCATCTTGGTTTAGCAAAAACAAGGAATTGGTGAACCATTTCCCCTTTACAAACTCATGTTGCTTCTTTTGGTATTGATCTCTCCAATGTTGTGTTTCAGTGGGATGGTAGTCTTACTAGTCGTAATCATGCATAATGTACTCCTCTTGAAGATCATGGATCCCTAACTTCTTACAAGTTTGAAGCAGTATCATGGTCACAAATCGATTAGGAGGCATTATAATGTTGCCTTCCATATCACGTCATCGCAGTTATTCATTTGGTGTAGGATGAAGGTGAAATCAAGCACATACTCATCTGGATGAATATATACCACCTTGCACTGTTGTGAGACCAATAGTTTAGCATCATCATGCTTGAGAGAGAAGACATTTTTTTAAGAAAATAGAATATTAGTGTTTTTATATAATTATATTACGTGTAAGAGTGATGTTGACCTTGGGATTTGTCCAATGATGTTAACGCTATTCACTAATTTTAGATAGTGCATGTTTCAAATAAAAGAGTCATTGGCAATAGAGCCAATGATGAGTAGTGAAAGGTACCCCTACACTCAACCATATGAATGACAAAGCATTCATGTGCGATCTAGTCGAATTCCAAAAACTCTATGTCTTCTTGTACACTAGTCATCTAGGAAGTGAACCTTACCCTAATGGTCATTCTTTGTCTTCCCAATTACACTTGTGATGTACAAAGATATGGTTAAGTCTAATCAAGGCATATGATTTTTTGTCATTTTATACTTTATGGTTTTGATGCTTAAAATAAATAGGATAAAGAATAAAGTAATTTAATGTTTACTTTAATCTAATTGGCTAACTATTGTTTAACTAGTCCTAACATAAGTATCTAGTCTTGCTTACCATACACATCCTAAACACATATAACATTGTTGGGTTACCAAATGTTAAGCACTATTGGGATTACCAAATGTCATACGCATACTCAAAGTAGTTATACTTATGTGTTTACTTAATCATTATTTAGCTTATCTCGCTTAATTACATAATTAGCTGAATTACTAAGAAACATTAAATAAATAGCTAAAAACATTAAATGCATGAATAAAACATTTAAACTATCCAGAATGTTGGAAGGTTTTTCAAAAAGCTCATGTTTATTGCCACACACACTATTGTGCTCAGGTACAACAATGCTTGAATAAAGATTCGTACAGTTAATGACTCTTACTATGGGCACTCGAGAAAATATTCTAATTTTTGAATGTAAAAACTACAAGAGTTTAGCTACTACTATGACTTGACTCCTCATAAAAATGGTTGTAAGCTCGTATTTATAGTTTTTATTATAGGGCTATGTTGATGGGGCCCTATAGATGTAGCAAATGCTACATCGATGCAGCCTTGATGACGAGGCAACACCACATAAACGAGGCCCCATGGATGTGACACTTTGACACTAATCACCTTGCTCATCATGTGATTTGAAACAAATATCAAAAGGATCTCTAACTTGCTATTGCACAAGTGAAGTAGATGCATCTACCTCATTCAAATCTTGACATTCATTTTCATGATGAATTGCTTGAGATGACATTGATCTCACTACAAGTAATGCATCTTCTTGAGCTTGACATTGAGTAAAAATTGTAGAAAGAGGCATGTCATTAAGAAAGTCATCTAGATCATTTGAAGGATCAACTTCAACTCCACCATCATCATTAACAAGCTCATCACCAATCCGTTCTATAGTAGGCAAAGAGGGATGAATATCATCTATATCCAAGTCATCCTTATTAACCATTCCCAGTATTTTCAAATAAGCTTTTAAGTTGTAATGTACATAGCTAAATCATTTAGTTGTTGACATGTCATGCTTTTTAGAATGTATATGTTCAAATACACTCCAATTTCACTCACATGTTGAAAAACATACAAACATAAGAACTCATAAAAATATTTTTTTTAAAATTTTTTAAAAAACCAAATTGAAAATAAAATTAGAATACAACTTACCTTATACACTACATGGTTGAGAAACAATGCACTTAGTAAGATTTTGTAGTTCTAATGCATCTATTCCAAAGTTATTCCACCATTGTAATATGCAAAAGGAAAATATAAAAAATTAAATTAGTATTTTGCTAGTGCCATATCAAAATTCCTAATTTAACATACAATTTTTAATTACCTAGTGTAAATGAAATTCTGGTCTTGTTTGCAACTTCTCTACTAAATTGGCTACCTATCTTTATTTTGTACTTCTCAAGTTGGAGCATTATTGCTACACTTGTATCAATATTAGGGACAACTTTGTCTAGTAAATTTTGCAAATCATCTTTTAATTCATAATCTTCTTTCTTATCAAGAAGGTTTCCAAATCCAAATAAGGGATTAAGAATATGTACAACAAAATGCAAAGGATTGTGAATCTAATACCATCTACAAGACAATAATTAATCATAAAATATTAAAATATTATTTCAAAATAATTATAAATAAAATGTGTATCATGATATAAGCAGCTCACTTTTCATGAATTATCTTAGAAAATTTTGAATACCTAGGCTCTAGTTTATTTCCTTTCAAAAGATAGAATGACTAACTTTGCTCTATCCATAGCCTCATAGATATAAGTCATTGAAGATTTATCTCCATCCACAATTTGAAGAACCTTCACCAATGGCGTAACAACCTAATCATGCATAATAATGTAAAGTAAAAATTAAAAGTTAAATATATGAAAATCATAAATATTCAATAAAAACTTTAAAAAATATACCTAAGTTGTAACATTTTCCTCATACCAAAATTTTCTTGGTGCTTCAACTATATCATAAATAATAGAAGTTATAACATTTGCCTCATTCAACTTTCGAAAGAGTTCAAAATTTTTATCAAATCTCCATGTTCAGTAATCAAACGTACTCATGAAATCACATCTATGTTCAATTATGCTTTTCAATAATATGAGATTAGTAGCAAAACGGGCTGTCCCCAGCCACAATATTTCTTTTCCATTTGAAAACTTGAGAGAGAGATCATGTAAAAGGTAATGACCATAAATAAATTTTGATAAAAATTTTTCTTTTTGTATCACCTAAAATTTAGTAAATAGCATAATAATCTTTAAAATGTGTAAAATACATCTAACAAATAATTAAACAATTAAAGAAACCAAATATTTACCGTAGACACCCATGGCAATTTAGTAACGAAATCTTCTAACAAAAGATCCATGCAATGTGTAGCACATGGTGTCCAGTAAATGTGATTATATTTACTCATCAATAGTACTCCTACTAATTTGAAGGCACTAACATTATTAGTGATAACCTAAAGAAAATAAAATATTTAAATTAGATAATAAAAATATATACTAATACAAATAAATCGAAAATGAGAAATACATAAATTTTGGCAGTTTCTTACTTGGACTACCTTTGTAGGTCCCAGCTCTTCTATAGCATTTTTTAAAACCTCATACAAATATTCATGGTTCTTCACTTTTCTAGGTACATTGATGGACTTTAAAGATATAGTACCATTTGTTGATCCCACCATGATATTCAAAAGGGTCCTATTTCTTCAATCTATCCCACCATCATACATGATGCTACAACCATCAGTGTAGCAATATCATCCTTACATTCTTGTAACAAAGATGTCCTCACATGATGGAATGAAGGTGAACTGTAGTTTCTATGTCCACACTGTGTAATCATCTCACATGCATGTTGAAAGAAAGGATTGTTAAATATATGCAATGGCAACCCATGAGTATAAAACACCTACAAGCAATAAGTACAATCCTAATTAGTGTAGTACCATATAAAAAATAATTTTTTTAAAGAGAAAAGAAAAATAAATTTTTAGTTAACAAATTTATATAAAAATAACTTAAACATTAAAATTTTCTAAGATACTTATGCCCACACTTTTTATGTTTTTTTTAACATGATCTTGACTCACTTTAAGGCTGGCATAAATAGTTTTTTGTGCACCAGGCCCTATGGATGATGGAGTAACACCAACAAGTCATTCATGTGTTGGTTGATAGCTAGAAGAATCAATGGTAGGATGAATAGGGGTAGAGGAAGAAATAGGAAAAACAATGTTTTTTTCTTGTATTAAATGAGAAGTAGCAACATCATCATTTGAAGCTCCACTATTACTAAGACCTATAAAATGTTCAAATGCATCCATAGTTCAACCTCTTGCACGACTCATACCAAGAACATGTTTAATATGAAATCCTTATTCACTTGCCTTTTGAATTTGACGCTCCACAAGCAAATTCTTAAGAGTAACATGTTTTTCTTTATTACTTTCCCTTTGCATTAGATAAGTTTTTATTTGTTCTTCAACTTGAAGAGGCACATTTGGACAAATAGCAATATTATGCCCTAGCATCTTTGCAAGATGATATTTCATCCTATTCACCCCAAAATTAGTTTTTTTTAACATAATATTTATATATAATTTTAAGTGAATCCTCTTTGTCAAGATCTTGGAAATCAACATGTTCCTAAGCAAGATCTATTCGACAAATCGTTTGTTAAAAAAATGAAGATAAATAGTGTCAAAAATTTAATTAATACTTAAAAATAAAATTTAATTTTCCTCTTAAGATCAAATATGAGACAAGTAATGGTTATCTCTTTAATATCATGCTACTACACTTGCTATTTTGTTCTATTTTTCTTCTACATGATGTAAAAAAAGTCAATTTTTACTTTTTAGGTTCCTCTTTTGGATTGCTTATATTCATTGTTAATGTGAAATTTTATGCTAATGTGATATGTCCTAAACCTAGTAAGTGTAATTAGCTTCATTCACCTATGTTTTAGATAGCACCTAATGAAATAACAATGAGATGAAAAATGGTGATGAATTTTAGACTTTTGGCATGGAATCTACAATTAGTGTTCATTGGAATATTTGTTCTCGATATCAATCTTGAAGTAGGGAAGCTTTGCAGACATGTAGTATACTTTTGTGTTCTAATTCTTATATTATCAAACAATTTTTCTCTACTATGCTTATTTGAAAGTATTAACAATTTAGGTTTCAATGGCTTATGCACCTTACCATTGTCTGTTTCTAACAAAATGTGTATAATATAAACAACAATCAACCATTATTTAGCTGTGGGAACCACATCCCATAGATCTTAAATTTTAGATGGAGACAATTTGAGCATTTGCAAAATTTTCATGAAGAAATTGTTAAAGTGGTACAAACCTTAGGATGGGGTTGGGGAAAAAAGAAAACTACAACCAAATCATGTATAGAAAATTTATCTTGGTCTAAAATAAGGGTACAACAATGTATTCATGACATAGAAATCTCTAACAAATCATTAAAAAAGAATAAATGATATGAAAGAAGGAACACCAACAATAAACTAGGTCTTGGGCTAGAATCTATAGCTATATATAGAAAATACCCATGAATGAATAAATTTTGTTGTGAAATTAATTAAAAATATTAATTTTTACACTAGCATTCATGTAATATTGTAATTGAAAAATGAAAACATCGACAAAAGTCTATATTCCAAGCTTAATTTTAAAGTGAAAGTTAAAGAAGACAAATGGACTCATGCAACATCTTTATACAGAAAAAACTTAAAATACTTCAATAAAACCATATTGTTGGTGAAGAAATGCAGAACATTAAAATCTCATATCCAACCAAAAAATTGATGTTGATCCTCTCTTAAGTTCAAGTGTAATGTTCCACTTTCAAGATCAAGTGCAAGGAAAATGGAAGATGCAAATTTTAAAGGCATGCTTTTGAACTTAACCCTAAGTTTCTACATTAAATAAAAGTGAAACATTGAAAGATAGAGATTGACATTGCATTAAATTGAAGTGATCCTTGGTATCATACATGTTTCCATTGAACTCATATCATAGTCATGTGCTTTCCATATTGGTAGTTACATCCATTAAAATTCATGCACGCCTTCCATATTGCATAGTTACATCCACTAAACTCATGCATCATTTTCTAAAATCTAAGGCGACTTTGTTGTAGGATAATGACTTATTGCCTCAATTGCATAGAGTCATTGAAAAAATCATAGCCACTCTAAATCGATGTAAACTTTTTTCACAATTGCGATCAAGTGCTTGATTGAGCACTTAATTATTCCTTATGCAATCATTGGGAAAAATTTTGGAGATCCATTGGGTGTGGGGTCCTCTCCATCTTTTTTTCTTCTAGGCTTCTACCAACTAGGGTAGACAATCTCCTTGTACATGATGTTTAATTCATTGATTAAAGAAGGTAGATTTTTCAATCCCCTCTTTGTAAACTCAAATATTCATTGGACAGGTCCTCATTTGGGCCTAATTTATTTGTTAAGATCAAAGGTTTTGGTTTTCCTAGCAACAACATAAGGTGCAATGCATTCTGTGACATTGATGATTTGACAAGGTTCTCTATAAATGTTTGTCCAAGGGGGCTTCCCTCTCTGAAATGAATGTGTCTAGTAATTGTGATTGTCAATTTTTAGATGAATAAGATTATGCTTGATCATTTTTAAAAATATTGCAACATCAATTTTTAGAAATGTCTTCCTATGTTTTGTCAATTTTGATAATTGTCTCACTCTATGATAAGGTTATTGTTTTGTCCCCATTGTCTAGAATGGATAATTCCTTTCTTGATATTAGTGCCAGTTCTTATATGAAGCAAGCCTTTTATTTTCAATAAGGCTATCCTGGTCATTGCTTTGAGTCTGTCTATTATATATGTATGTGTGTGCATTCTCCCTTTATTAAAATCTATGATTTTTTTCATAAATACTCTTATTTTCTTTAATTTTACTTACATAGGTAACAAGCATTTAGAAAATCAAGAATATTGAGATAACAAAGCATATTTGGAGATAAGCACAAGAATTATGCCAAACTTTATGAAGAGGCATGCTTTTTTTAAATTATAGCTAGCCACAACTTTCGGATTTTTCCTTAGTTTTTTTTTTTGAAAATAGAAAGGGGATGATGAAAAACGGTAAGGAAAATGAGATAAATAAAGAAAAATTAGAAAAGATAGGAGAATATTATATATATAAGGAAATGGATTAAAAGGGAAGGGAGGCTAGGGTGAGGATTGTTGCCAGATCCCATCACACTTAACAACTTATTACACTACCAATGAACATGGTTTTTTTTTTTTTTTTTTTTTTTTTGAGAAAACTTTGCTCATGGTTCACTTCATTTTTTACAATAGGAATTTCAACACTAGTTTGGCCAATTAGCTACACTGCCAAAGAACAAGGTCCTTTTGAAAACTTTGCCCATGGTGTAGTTCAACCCTCATGCATTTACCTTTACTTACAAGTGTTGATGTATAAAATTTGGATGCATCAACACTTGAGGGAAAAACTTGTTTGAGGAGACTATTGCCCAAGGCACCTCCTGTATGGGTACAAAAAGCCAGAAATAGTCTCAACTAGAGAGGGCTATGTGATGTTTTAAAATAGTAAACCAAATTGAAAAATTAGGAACTTAAATTAAATGATTAACTTGAATTCAAGAATACAATAAGTAACTAAAAATAAATAAATTTTTCCGGGTGCCACTAGTGTCATTGGTCTGCCACTATTGGTGGTACCCACTACTGAGTAGGAAAACTATGACCATCGCTTGATGAGGGAGAGAGAGGGGGATGTTGCTGCTCTACACTACCACGTGCTTCTATTGTGCTATGTAGTGAAGAGAGAGGGAGTGGATTCATGCACCATTTGTGTGCTTGTTACACTACTGGGAAAGAAAAGAGAACCCTGCCGTCGAGAGAGACTGCCTATTGTAGTTACTAACTATCATCGCGCATTACGGGAAAAAGAGAAGGTTTCTTGCTATTGTTTGCTCTGCACTACCATGTGCTTCTGTTGTGCCACGTGGTTGAGAGAGAGGAAGTAGAGCCATGCATTGTCTATGCGCTTGCTACACTACTGGGAAAGAAAAGAGAACCTCGCTACCAAGAGAGACCACCTGCTGCAATTGCTGATTGTTGTTGCATGTTGGGGGAAAGAGAGATAGTGAAATTGCTACCATCCTTCTCACAACTATCACCATGAGCCAAAAAGAGAAGAAAGAAACTGCTGCCTGTAGGTTTCCTCCCTACTAATTCTCTAGGATCTATGGAAGGGAAGGCCCTAGATCTTCTACATGTGATCTTTGTTACATGCACTGTGTAGCAAGAAACAACCACTTTTGTTTTGTTGCAATTGCTGCCATGTTTGCTACACACTTGCACCATCGTTACTACCACTTACAAACACTGTTAGAGAGAGATACTACCGTAGGTCACCATTGCATGTAGGGAGAGAGAAAAAGCTATCAACTGTAGCACTAAGGAAAAAAAGGAAGAAAGAAACCAACATTTTCTCCTCTAATTTTCCTAACAGAAAACTGCACCCACTCTACCCTACCATCTTTGGCGTCCTTGCGTCACCATCATTGGTGAGAGAAGATTGTGAGCTACTGAAAAGAAAAAGAAACTACTATCTGCTAGTTTCTTGGTTAGCCCTGGATCCCGACTAGTGTTAAGAGTTCCCCTTCCAATGTCTACCACACCTTTTATAGTCACTGCAGGTCAATAATGCTCACATCTAGCATGTAACGCACCAAACATGAATGTCACCATGTTTGGCATCGGTTACGCCCATGACGCCTACCACCACCCGTGTTAGTTACGACCCTTTCATGACTCCCACCACCCATGTACACCTTGTCGGTTTGTCTCCCCTAACGATTACCTATGCCATCCATCATGAATGTAATGCTCATCCATGTAATTGCCATTATAACTGCAGTTGTGTTCTACCATAAAAGCCACCATGGTTTCTGGATATCATGGATGAAGTTGAATCCAATAGAGCCATTGTAGAAGACTTTAGGTCCAAATCGAGCAATGGTTGTTAATTTTTTTTTCAGTTATGAGTTTCTACAAATTTCCCCCTTTTTTAGAAGTGTGCTATTGGAAGAAAACACTTGATGAAGCCCTAGATCTTGCAAAATTTTAGGGCTGCTAGAGTTGATTTGATACAGAAGGTAGGGTCCAATGGAGAAGTCGTTCTTGGCCAAGCTAATTGTAGGCATTATAAGGCTTTTCCATGGAGTTTTCCATACTTGAGCCAAGCACTGCACAGTCCTATGAGTTCCCCTGGAATAGCTATGGAGAGAGGACCCTTTGATTTTGCTATAGCATTATTAGCATACATGTTTTATTGACATGGTGCATGTAGTGCATTATAATTCATGAAGAAATCTAACCATCATGTAACCCAATCAAATATAAATGTTAGATAACAAAAGCACATTTTCATGTTCATGTTTCTCAACAAGCCATTAGAACAATCAATGAGTAGGATTCATAACTGTTTGAAGAAATCAAATGAAGTTTTCTAATGGTAACACAAATAGATTGTTTAGACATTTCATTTTCATGTACTTTACGAATGAATAACAGAGACCTAGAATATAACTTTCCAATCACTAGAATTGAGCATTACAGTCACTACATGACATTCTAAATTAAAAGATTAGTTAACAAGGTCATTGTGTGATTGAACGTATATGGGAAACAAGGCTTAAAGGTCATTATCAAACATGGAAGGATTCCACACCATTGTTGATAATGGTTCAAGTATGTTATATTGGATTTCCATTTCCATATTTTGTCATGGTTTTTAGGTGTTACAAAGATAAGTGTGCAATCTAAAATTAAGCTAAGGATTTTAAGAAAAAGAAAGCAGCCATTAGATGTTAATAGTGTGCTCATAAAAGAAGATATTGTTGAAGATGACATCAACACTTAGCCTCCAAACCTTAATTTCATGTAAGTACAAGTAGTAGCAAAATGATTGAAATTTTAAAATGATGCAATACATAGAGAATTGAAAACATTATAAAACACAGACAAATTAAAACTTGAAAGGAAACTATACTAATATAAACATGATTAAAATAACCATATAATCAAAAGAGAACTGGATGTGGGCCACCCTTACCACACCATTTTATTTAATTAAACTCCAAATATATAATTCTTATAAATCATAACTTTAAATATATATATATATATATATATATATATAATTAAAATATGACTAAGATTGCATTCCCAATCTTCTAAACTTAATGAGGAGGACATGTGCATGTTAGATTATGGCTAGTCACAACTTTTGAACTTTTTCTTGTGTTTTTTTTTTAAAAAAAGGGAATGGGTGAAAAAGGAAGTATTCACTTTTTTTTTTCTTTTTATGAATTTTAGGGAATTAGGTTTAAAATGGGAAATAAAGGCTAGGATGACAATTATTGCCAAACCCCATCACACTTAAGAACTTATTACATTGCTAATGAACATGGTCCTCATTTTTTTTCTCTTTTTTTTTTAAAAACTCTGCTCATGGTGTACTTCATTCTTAAGTTAGGAATTCCAACATGAGTCTGGTTGATTAGCTACACTATTAAAGAACACGATCCTTTTGGAACTTTGGTCATGGTGCAATTCAACCCTCGTGTATGTGTCTTTAATTAAAATCTAATGGCATCATAGTAGGTCTCCTAGGTGGCGAAGGGTTCTCAAATGAAGATGAACACACTTCATCCCATTGATCACAAGGTAGCCATGGATCATCACACTTGAGGGTTGGGGCTTTGGAAAGGGAAAATGGAATTTTCCAAGGTCACCTAGTGATTGAGGCTAAGCATTCTCCAACGTCACATATCCTACACTCACATGATCATGATGATTACATGATAACTAGCATAAATCCCGTCCTCCATAATCCAACATAGCTGAAAAATAAAATGTTGAAATTGATTGGGAAGAATCATAGCATTGTTGAAATACCATATAAAGGAGATAATAATAAGAAATATTATATATAGCATCATGCTTACATTATTTTCCAATGGTGTTATGATGATCCAATGCCTAGTAACTCAAATGACCATAATTATTACTAAAATCATATGAAAAAAGAAACCAAACCAAAACTAATATGCTAAGAAAGAGATGATGAAAATGCAAAGATGAAACTATATACAAATGAAATGCATGGCAAAGGGGAAGAAAGCATGCAACTAAGAATCTACCAAGTGTCCACATGGGGCACCTGAGTAGAAATGCTTTAGATGAAATGCATTAAAATTCCTATGTAACCTAAGTCCTTACACATTAGTAATTTTGTACACATTGGGACCAATGACTTCTATAACTCAAAATGGGCCTAACCACATAGGGGAAAAATTAGTTTGAACCCTTGTTCAATCAAATGCTCTACCTCTTTTTAAGACTTGATCTTCTACTTTAAATATTTTACCTACATGTTTCTTGTTAAGCCATCATTTAACAATTTGTTGATGCTTAAGATTACGAAAATCAAGACATAATCTTGATTTGCTCATTCATTTTCTATCAGGCACTAAATTTAAATGTTTCTTAAGATGAATAATTTTAGACCCTAGAAGTTCATCAAGTTCTTCTTTTATCCCAATTTTAATCTTGGGTCTGATAGGTTTAAGTTTTTGTAAGTCATTGAATACAACTTCTTTAGGAATATGTTCAAGGGATATGTCATCATCAAAATCTAGCACACCTTCTAATGTTTTGATGGTTGGGATCTCATTTGTATCTTTGTCCTCCCTTAAGGGTGGTGGGTTGTCTAGAAGAAATCCAAGGTGTCTTCATAGATTTCTTCACCTTCTCTAGAAGTTTGATAGGGTTGGGTGGAATCTATATGAAAGATAGGATTTATTTTTGTAGTTTCACTCACATGGCCATTTATAACATGTTTTCCATGCTCAACCTCGATAACTCCAATATTAAGGTTAGTGTTTTGGTTTTTCAAAGATTGACTTTGCTGATCAAAGCTTGTAACTATCTATTTGTAGCAATGCTCTTTTAGTATGATCATGTATTCAAAATTTCCTTTGATAGGGATTAATAGTTTTGAGAAATATAACCTAAATAAGCCCCCAAATTTGGCTCCAAAATTTTTAGATAGGAGCACACCATAAGTGGGTAACATGTCAACTACTAAGATATCTGTATAACATGTAAATGTAGGGTATTATCTAAGTTGCACTTTTATTCCTTTTAATGACCCTACTACAGGTATGTTAGACCCATCAAGTTGTATCACACTTTTTGTTTGTGGTAGCATATATGCTCCTAAAGCCTTACATACCTCAAGTGGCATGATACTAATAGTTGCTCCAAAATCCATCAAACAATTATGGACATTCTTTCCTAAAATAATCAATGTTGTTAGGAAAGGACGTTGCTTTTTCTTGCTCATCATGGAATTGTTGGAGTTTTGTATTGGTAACGTGTTAGGTCTTTTTGCGAAGTGAACTTGCCTTTCAAGGGTTGGGGATTTTGCTTTTTTAGTTTTAGGTGTATGAAGTATATTTTCAATCACTTCTTTCATTTCGTTAAAATTTAAAAGGTCATACATTGAAATGTTAACTTTAATTTTCTTCAAATCCTCAACTAGATCATAAGTCTTGTGTTAATCTTTGGCTTCTTATTGAGGTGAGGTTCTTCTAAGTATATAAGGTGGGTTTGATCATCATGGAGCATTTGTTTGGGATGACCTAGTTTGCGTATTTGTGTTGCTTTGACTAAGAGCTATTCTGTTTGGAGGAGTGTAAGGGTTATTCCTAGTTTGTTGTTGTGTGGTGTTCACAATGTTGCTAAGTCTACGGTAGCGAGTGTTATGTGGGTTGGGGTTGCTTACCATAACTTGTTCTAATGAGGAAACCTCTCCATTTTCTGTTTCATGGGGTACATTAAGGACCATAACAAGGGGTTTCTATTTTTTTGACTTTGGGCATTATCACCATATAATGCCAACAATTGAGGACAAGTCCTCTCACAATGTTGCTTTATGTTATGAAGATGACAATAATCATTATTGGCTAATGAACTTGACTTTTTTGGTTATATAGGACTATTATTGTTATTTCACTTTAATTTAACTACATCATTCAAAATTTTTTGAAGTGAAGTTAATATCTGGATCATTTAATTTTGAGTTTGAGTTGGGGGATCAATAGGATTATATATCCCACTTAGGTTCATAATGGATTAAATTAAGGCCTTCAATTGGTCATCATTCAAACCAATGTTAGATGGTAGAAATGAAGAAGACATTGACCTTTGAAAATGATTGTTTGATGGTTGAGTCAGTTGAAAGGGAGTGAGAGTTTGAAACATAGCATTGGTCATTGGGAAAGTTGGTATGGATAGAGGATTAGATTGCATAGGATTACTAACGCTCATCATCCCAAATTGGGTTTGGATGTTGTTCATGAGGGTAATTTGTTCTAACTCCATAGCTTTAGCCATCACTCGTATTTTTGTTATGTTGGGATCATATTTAATGGCATAGGCAAAGAATGAGTCAATGATGAATAAGTAAAAGTTGAGGATACCATCAGGTTGCATACACATCTCATTTGGCACATAGGCAAGTTGATGAAGAAATCTTAAGTTGTAGTCTTGAACATTTTCTCTAGGTATTTTCCTTAAGCTTGTAAAATTACTTAATGTTATGGCCAAGCTAGTGAACTTGTCAAACTAAAGTAAGAACTTATTCTTGAATTCTTGTTGGGACTTAATAGAGGCATTAAGGAGCATCAAAAATCATTGGGTGGCTTTTCCCTTGAAAGTTTTCACAAAGAACCTACATGCTATGTCATTTTAGACAATGTTGTGGATGCTTAGTAAGGTTTCAAAACATTGTATATGTTGGCAAGCATCACTATTAGCGATTGTGGGATCATAGAACAAGTTTATGTTTAGAAGTGACTTTGGAATATCATGGTAGTTGGTGATGTTGAAGGGGTTGCTCACTAAGGGAGCTGAGGGTTAATTGGCTGCCATCCTAATCCGAGTTCTTTTAGGGATGGAACTTGGGAAGCATGAAGCTCCTCATTCCCTTAGTGTAAAGTCACAAATAATTGGTTGGTTACGGGTAGAGGAAAGTTTGCTCATAAAACAAAAATTACAGAATATACATGTTAAAATGAACTATAAAATTGAACAAAAGGAAAAGAAATATTGCAATAATATATTTTATTTTGAAAAAAATGCTAAAATATGCTATTGAAAAAGAATTTCTAAAGAAAAATAAATGCATGAAATTGCAATATTTATTAAAATTTAAAAGAAAAATAGTAAAATGAAAGATTTCAAAAAAATAAATTTAAAATTGAATAATTAAAACCACCTTAACAAAGTCTAAACTCAAGTAAGGACTACCAAAACAAACAAACAAAAATGGGACCACGAAAATAGTGTTTAGAAATTTGAAAACAGGATTTCAATAATAATAATTTTTAGATAACGGGAAAGATAAATTTTTCAAAAAAAAAGGCAGAAAATAAAAGGGTTTGGAGATAGAGGTTTTAAGAGAAAAAAAATTTAACAAGTTCCAAAATAGGATTGAAAAATGAAATAGGCACAAGAAAAATGACAGGAAAACTGATATGGAAAAATAAAAGGTTGGAAAAATGCGGTCTCCTTTTAGCGTCAAAAAGGTGTTGATGCATAAAATTTGGATGCATCAACACTTGGGGAAAAAACTTTGTTTGAGAAGACTATTACCTAGGCCGCCTCCTATATGGGTACAAAAACCTGAGAATAGTCTCAACTATAGAGGGCTGTGTAATGTTTTAAAATAGTAAATCAGATTGAAAAATCAAGAACTTACATTAAATGACTATCTTGAATTCAAGAATACAATAAGTAACAATAAATAAATAAATTTTCCCTGGTCTCCTTGGTGCCACCAATCTGTCGTTACCGGTGGCACCCACTATCGGGCAAGAAAACTACGATCATCACCTAATGAGACAGGGAAAGGAGGATGCCACTGTTGTTTGCTCTGCACTACCACATGTTTCTGTCATTTTTCATACTGGAGAGAGAGGGAATAGATCCATGCATTGTTAGCATGCTTGAAGCACTACTAGAAAAGAAAAGAGAACCTTGTCGTCGAGAGAGATTGCTTACTGCAATTGCTGATTATCGTCGCATGTTGGGGAAAAGAGAGGAGGTTTCCTGTTGTTGTCTACTCTACACTACCATGTGCTTCTATCGTGCCATGTAGTAGAGAGAGAGGTAGCAAATCCACACACTATCTACATGCTTGCTACTCTGCTAAAAAAGAAAAGAGAACCCTACTATCGAGAGAGACTGCCTGCTGTAGTTGTTGACTACAACTGTGTTGGGGAAAAGAGAGGAGGCTACCTGCCGCCATGTAGAGAGAGAGTGTGTGTGAGTGAGACTGTTGCCCTCTTTTCCATAGCTACCATTGTCAGCCTAAAAGAGAAGAAAGAAACTACTACCTGTAGGTTTCCTTTCTTCTCATTCTCTAGGATTTGCAGAAGGGGAGGCCCTAGATCTATTGCATGTGATCGTTGTCACGTGCACTGTGTAGCAAGAAATAGCCACTATTGTTTTTTTTGTGATTGTTGCCATGTCTACTACACACCTGCATCTCCCTTACCACCCACTTACAAACATTGTTAGAAAGAGAGATTGTTGTAGGTCATCGTTCCATGTAGGGAGAGAGAAAAGGCTGCCAACTATAACACTAAGAAAAAAAAGGAAGGAAGAAACCACTGTCTTCTCCTCTAATTTTCTTGATAGAAAAATGCACCCACTCTACCTTGCCACTGTTGGTATCCATGCTTCACTATCATTGGTGAGAGAAGATTCCTTGCTGTCACAAAGGAAAAAGAAACCATCATCTGCTAGTTTCTTGGTCAACCTCAAATCTCAACTGGTGCTGCGAGTTCCCCCTCCAACGTCTTCCATGCCTTTTATAGCCACTACAAGTTAGTAATGCCCACGTCCAAAACGTAATGCCCTAGCCATGAATGTCATCATGTTTGGCATCGATTATGCCCATGACACCTGCCACCACCTACGTTAGTAATGACCCTTTCATAACTCCCATCGCTCACGTCCACCTCATCGATTCATCTCCCCTAATGGTTACTTGTGCATGTCCATCATGAATGTAACGCCTGCCCTCATAACTACCATTATAACTACAACCATGTTCTTACATGAATGCCACCATGGTTTCTAGATATCACGGACCAAGTTGAATCCAATAAAGCCATTGTAAAAGAGTTTAGGTCCAAACTGAGCAATGGCTATTAATATTTTTGCTAGCTATGGGTTTTTGAAAATTACCCCCTTTTTCAGAAGTGTGCCATTGGAAGAAAACACCTGACAAAGCCCTGGATCCTACAAAATTTTAGGGATACTAGAGTTAATTTGATATGCAAGGTAAGGTCTGATGGGGAAGCCATTCTTAGCCAAGCTAATTGCAAGCATTATAAGGCTTTTCCATGATAGTTTTCATTACTTGAGCTAGGCACTATATAGTCCTGCGAGTTTCCCTGGCATAGTTATGGAGAGAGGACCCTTTGATTTTTCCATAGCATTATTAGCATACATATTCTGTTGACAGGGTGCATGTAGTGCATTATAATTCATGAAGAAATCTAACCATAATGTAACCCAACCAAATATAAATGTTAGATAACAGAAGCACATTTTAATGTTCATGTTTCTCAACAAGCCATGAGGACAATCAATGGGTAAAATTTAGAATTTCTTGAAGAAATCAGATGAAGTTTTCTAATGGTAATGCCAACAGATTGTTTGGACATTTCATTTTCATGTACTTTACTATCAAATAATAGAGACCAAAATATAACTCTCCAACCATTAAAATTGAGCATGACAGTCACTACATGACATTCAAGATTAAAAGATTGGTCAATAAGGTCATTGTGTGATTGAAAGTATCCAAGAAACAAGGCTTAAAGACCATTATCAAACATGGAATGATTCCACATCATTGCAAATAATGGTTCAAGTACGTTATATTGGATTTCCATTTTCATATTTTGTTGTGGTCTTTGGGTGTTATAAAGATAAGTGTGCAATCTAAAATTAAGCCAAGGATTTTGAGAAAAAGAAAGTAGTTATTAGATGTTAATAGTGTGTTCATAAAAGAAGATATTGTTAAAAATTGATACTATTTATTATGGCCTCGTGCCTAACATGGGTGAGGTTGACATCAACAACAAGCTAGACAACATCATAGTAGGTCTCCTGGGTGGCTAAGGGTTCTCAAGTGGAGATGAACACATTTCACTTTGTCACTCACAAGATAGCCATGGATTATCACACTTGAGGGCTAGGGCTCATGAAAGGAAAAATGGAATTTTCTAAGGTCACCTAGTGATTGTGGCTAGCCATTCTCCAACTTCACATGTCCTACATTCACATGACCATGATAATAACATGATAAGTTAACATAAATACCATCATCCATAATCCAACATACTTAATAAATCCAAAGCCTTGAAATAGATTGGGAAGATTCATAGAATTATTAAAATGTGTCATATAAAAGAGATTTTATACAATATTCATATGATATTACATAAATGCTATATAAAAAATTACACTTGCATGATTTTCAAATGGTGTTATGATGACCCAATTCCTAGCAACTTAAATGATCATAATGATCATTAAAATCATATTGAAAAGCACAAATAGATCAAACCAAAACCAATATGCTAAGAAAGAGATGATGGTAGATATGACATGCATGAAAAAAAAAAGAATGATAGAAATGCAAAGATGTTATGCAAATGCAACTATATACAAATAAAATGCATGAAGAATGAGAAGAAAGCATGTAACTAATGATTTACTAAGTGTCCATGAGGGGCACTTGAGTAGAAATTCTTTAAATGAAATGCATTACAGTTTCTATTTAATTTTTATCCTTACACATTAGCAATTTTGTACACATTGAGGCCAACAACATCTATGACTTGGTATGGGCCTAACCACATAGCCAAAAATTTATTTTGGGAACTTTTTTGACCATG
Organism: Gnetum montanum; assembly: GCA_015680685.1. Taxonomy (NCBI): domain Eukaryota; kingdom Viridiplantae; phylum Streptophyta; class Gnetopsida; order Gnetales; family Gnetaceae; genus Gnetum; species Gnetum montanum. The sequence goes on along the minus strand of MNCI01018059.1, from coordinate 1,231,908 downwards.
CTCTATTTCTCTTAAGGACTAGATCACTTGAAAAAATTTAGCTACATCTTATCAAATCAACTTTTAATGGTTTGTTAATGACTAAATAGGTTTTTGACTACTTTGATCCTTTTAAGTTCTAAATTCCAAATATCATGAATATGTGAGACTAAATGCTCATCATTTGGTAAATAATCAAATAAAAATCGGTATGTAGGAATTTGAAAATTTATTAGCAATATTGGTTCTTGTCCATCTCCTAAATCATAAGGTGTAGTTTTGATTGATTCCTTACAAAAAATTCTATTGGCCCATACTACCCATTTTAATTGTACATGCCATGTTCATGGATTTTGAGTTATCATCTTCTTAATTCCATCTAATATATTTTTATTGGATGACTCTAGCTAAACCATTACCTTGTGGACAATATTCAATTACAGCTTTAATAATAACATTATGTTCTCTAGCTTAAGGACATCTATACCTAAAAATTATATCATTCTTTAAAATGAATAACCTCATGAGATGTTACAATCTTAGTTGCGTTCACCTCTAACTAACGTGTGCAATAATTAAGAATCATACGACCATCTCATCTCAGTAGCACCATGTACAGAGAAACAATGCCACTAAGCAGCATATCGCCAAGAACATGCCAGTGGTGCACTGATCTTGCCAATTGAGCAGAGACTGGGCTCGTTCACCTTGAGCAACTACATCTCCTAGAACGACCTAGATGCAAGCTGCCACCATTGTTGGGTAGTCATAACATGAGCATACAATTCCATCATCCTGTGCCTTTGCCTGCTATGGCTCCTCATCCAGCAATAGCAGTTGCTCCTCCTCTAGATCATAGTAAAGTGTAGGTATCGGTCGGGGTGTAGGAGAATGGGGGCAATGGTAGGCCCACTATCCAAGCAAAGAAACATAGAAAATTAGAGTGGGCATGCAAGATCAGTGGAGGCTCAGACCGCGGAAGCCTTAGCACTACAATTCTCATGTTGATGTTCCACAATAGCTCTTGCATGTGCTAGCAGTAGACAATAATGCCACCTTCACTCATGGCATCCGCCTGAGGCCTCTGGAGGTCCAACCACCTTGATGCCACCATGTGCTCATCCATGCGCCGCTTAATTTCCATGGGTGGAACCTTAGAATGATTAATGTGCATAGCCTCCTATTGATTATGGTGCCCAATTGGCTCGTAGCCCTTGATTCAACATTTTTGGCAACACGACGACAAAATGGGAAAGCTTGATGAATGGCTGACACCACAATTTTAGTTGCTACTATTTTGAATCATAATGTGTAGGGCAAAGGTAGTTGGGATCGTGGTAGGGATAGAGATAGGACAAGGAGTTTCCCAAGCATGAGATGAAGATTATGGAGTTTCTAATTTAACTATTCATGCACATAGTTTGCATGGCAGTTACTAGAGAAAGAACAAGAAGTGTAAGACCACCTTGCATGGGTAGTTACTATTGTATTTTTGGAAGATTCTTAGTTTGTATGCTCAATGATAGGTAGGAGAATGATGGGTCATCATAATTAGCACTTTATTATTTATATTGATTTAATAAGAACCATGTCAAAGTCAAAAAATATTTACAATCTAATGGTAGTGACAATCTTAATCATTATTTTAGTCCATTTATTTAATTTAATGAGTTGGCAAAAGGTAGTAAAAGATTTGGTGATGATTTAACAAAATTAGCTATCTATAAAACATTATGTTATGTTTTCAATTCTTTGCTTTTTTGTGATATCATTATAAGTAATTTGCATGGGTTAAAACCTATACGATTTCTAATTGTCATGAGATTAACAGTTATTAATCATAGCCCTGTGCCTAGCATAGAAAAGTTGATATCAATACATATAATAATATCACATGTAATACTGGCATAATCATTATTAAAGTGAACAGATGACCATCACATAGTCGTAGATATAATCACTATCAAACATACATCTATTACACCATACCACATACATCTCCACTATCATGCCCTGCTATCATACCTACTCCGTACCATCAAAGAACATGTACCACACAATCATAGGTCCATCATAAGATATATTATCCATGCTATGACTCATAAACCAGTCTATCATATACACCTAGCCTATGTGGTTGTTCGTATATCTACACTCAAGTGTATCATGTGAAACATTTCCATGAGTACTTATAATTAGTTATTACATATAGGTCTTTTATCTCATTGGTGCTAGGGTTTGTCAACCTATGATCCAGAACCACTAGCCTTCTAGAGAACTAGTTATCAAGATGAATATTGCTCTACCACATACTAGTTATTGGGACAAACACACTTACACTCTCCCTTTCTTCGGATGAGGCTTCAGACAAGAGCCTCATTGATGCATCACAGTGGCAAAATAATCCATAACTACCTCCACGGTGCCTCATCACTAACTAGTCTACACCCTCATGCTAGCACAACTAACCAATAACCATCACAAGCATCATTGTGAAGACATGTGCAATTCCAAGCTAGCTTAAGCCAACACATGTCACAATCACAACACATCCTAAATAAACATAACATGACCACATATATTCATGCTTAATAGTTACATTCATTCCATAAGAACAATACCACAACTTAACAAAATTGATTTTTGCGCTACAACCATGCTTCTTGAACAACATATAATTTTGTAAAAATGGCCTCTATTGTAACTTCCAAAATGATATATGCCAAAGGAGAAAATAATTTTCTTGATTAGAAAGTATGTCTCAAGATAATTCCAATGATACTAATTCACCTAAGTCGAACTTCTATAAGCAAAGTTATGTGCATTTAAAATTTAAATAATAAAATAATAATTAATTACAACTAGTAATTATTGAAACTCCTAGAAATTCCTGGGCAACAACAGGTCCATAAAATATAATATCTTAATAATGCAAGTCTCATCAACATCACATCTAATATTTTACAAGTCCACATCATATCATACGTCACATATTCATTAATAAACAATTCACAACCAAAATTGTAAAACTTTGGGAAATTTGTAAAATAATATGTCTAAACTCAATCTTTTAACTATCTACCCCACATGCCCACATCGCATGATCATATATACTAATTTGACACACAAATACAGGAAAAAGTTCATAACAACTCACCAATTAAAATTTTTGAAGCAAAAAGTTTGAAATAATCATAAAACTCTCAGAAATCTAGCAAAATTCTATTTCACTCCAAATAAGTTCCATACACACATAGATATGACCACGACTATATCAAATCCAAGTTCAGAGCAAAGAAAAATCCATCCACAAAGCTCAAAATTCAAAGAAAGTATGGAAAAGAAAGAAGGGAGAAAAAAAATCAAAGAAGAATAGGCTCAGGTTTTTTTTTTATTTCCATAAAATAGAAAATATAAAAATAGAAACCCAAATTCCATGGGTAAGGTGTATGAGATGCAGTGTTCATTTGGCAATGGAAAAAGTAAAAAACAAAACATAATGGTTAATATACCATATATAAATCATGTGCACTTTTATAATAGACTTTTACTTCCCATTAGCTTTATCTAGGGAATGATCTTGGGGTTACCTTGGTTTTGAGTTGATCAATGACTACTTGGATCCTAGGAAACGAAAACTGTTGAAGTTGTGGGACATCTAAAAACATCGATAGGGGAGAATTTTGGGCTAAAGCCCCTACATTACCCAAATGAGTCTTCACATTAGCATGTCATGTGAAAAAAAAAAACTAATTTTACTTTTACTTTTTTTAAATGAACATTTTTATAAGTTTATTTTCTTTATTTCTCTTTAATTAATACATTGCACTTCCAACATGCATAGTAAACATACTAGGACTTCAAATTAAATTTTTTTTGAACCTATGAGATCCGTATCAAATGCTCTACACATTCACATGCTAAAATCATATCCAAACATCACATAACATAGTGCTACAAATCAAATGCATAAATACTAAAATCACACATAAAGCATAAATATATACTGAATAGCTACTCTTGTAGCCCTATCCAATATCCTTGTCAGCCACATCGCCTATTTAACACATTACATAGAGGTAGTGTACATAATCATGTTAGTTAAGCATGTAAAGACATCATAATCATAACATAAAGACTAAAGCATTATAACATATAAAGTGCAATCATAACAAACAAACTCATCTCTAATAACCCATTGAAATCATACATGTAATGCATAAATCATAATTGTACTACCATACCCACTATCTTTAGAAGAGATATAACAATAGTTGAGTATAATTCTTTCTACAATGCTTTTCTTTATTGAGTTAGTTTGTAATGGTGTTATACCCATTACTTTTTTGAGTTAGTTTGCAATTGTATTTACCTTGGGATGTAGAGTTTTGAAAAATATTTGTAGGTTTTTAAAACCAATTTGTTTGTATGTATGGATAGAGTTTCAAAAAAGATGTGTGGTTTTTTTATTATTTAAAAAAAATTTGGATCATTTTTCAATTTGTACATGTTGAAAAAAATTTGGACCATTTCTCTATTTGTGTGTGTCATATTTGCATAGGGGCCATGCTAATCTTCTTTGTATCATTCCAATTTTATCACATGTCTCCAAAGAGACGCTTGTTGTAACAACGTTGCCCTGAAGTTGTCCAAAACCCCAAGGAATGCCATGATGTTGTCCAACACCCTAAGGAATTCACTAAGATCCAATGGATTTGGGGCAGAAGACCTGGGAAATACACCTCTAACAAGCTTCTTAATATACATATGGGAATGCACCTCATGAACCAAATGAGAACCTTGCAAATAAGCACACAAGCAACCCTGTAGACAACATCGGTGGAAGGGAAATGATGCATCTACAAAGGGTGGTGCCTCACCCCAAAAACCCTCACGATATGGTACAAGGTTTAGCTTGACACCACACAACATGAGGGTATCCACAAGGTTCAGCATGACACCACACAACATGAGGGTATCCACATGTTGGCTTACAACCAACCAAGGGTGAGTTTTTTAACATTTGAGAGTCATCAAGTGTTCCATGGCCCATGAACCATGGGAAGAACCTAAGAGAACCACCACCCGGAGACATCTCTCACTTGTGTTATCCTTGTACATTCTTAAACCTAGTCCTTGTAAACTATGATTCATCCATGTGGGACTATTCCTACGCAAAGTCATTATTCGAACTTGCTACTACAATAGTCTATTAATGTTGAATCCTATTCACAACAAGACACATGAAAGGGAGGGGATTTGGGATTCTTTCCATCCATCCATCCACCTCACCTCTTCTTCTTCTTTATCATTGAAACACTTGTTGATAACTTACTTGAAACTTGAGAAAAATGATAAAAGAGAATATATATATATATATATATATATATGGCATCCTTATATCTAGCAACCAGGTTCAATTTATATTTTCCATCAAAGTCATTGATTTGATTTCATCTGATGTTCTTCTTCTGCTGAGTTGCGTGGCAATCCTGAGATGGTGGTTTGGCATCATAAAACCCAACATCAAAGATGAAGATGAAGATGAAGAGCAACGTCTCAACACCATTGTCACAAATTGCAAACGATACAATCTCAAAACAAACAAAACCAAACCAAATGTGTCTGCGATACAGGCACGACTAGTTGTGTTTATCCTATCCCATATTGGCAATGACTTTTGAACTCTGCATAATATAAATAAATGTGTATTTTCCCTTAGTTGTTGAAGTGTGCCCTAATCAAGTGGGAAGTCGATGTGGGGCATCCCTTTGAAAAAAGGGGTTGATTATTGAAGGTTCTCATGTTGTAAAGTGAAGGGGATAGTGTGAGGCTAGTTTCACAGAGCAATAATCACATTCCGCTTCCTGCAGTGACAGGATCATGCGCTTCATTTTTTAAAATTTTTTTTATGTTACTAGTGGGCCTAATTTATTAGTGTTATCTTGCTTCTTGTTATTAGAAATGTTTCATAGTATTCAACTACTATCATTTTTAGCATGAAAGATGAATTGGTACTAAATCTTTCTATTACAGTTTCTAGTCCTAACTTTCAACAAGTACTTGCAATACCACTGATTCATTTCTTTGCAAATAACACACATCACACGATATTTCTCTAGGAATTGCTATTGGATCATGTACACATGTATCAATGTTGTTTTGGTCCAACATTTATTTTTAGAGGACCTTTTCTCTAAAAATGAAACTAAAACTTGTATAATGTCTCTATGGAGATCCTTTACCTTTATTCATGAGAATTCAATTTTTGTAATGTTTATTTTATGATACTGAGAATCTTTCACCTATAACATACAAATTTCAAGTACAACCAAATTAGCTAGATGAATATTCTAATCACCTAAGCTTTAGTTTCCATAAGAATATCTATGAGAGCTATAATAAGATTAAGAAATTGAGGTTTTTTTTTCATTGAGAAATGTAACAGTTGTATTAATTATAGGGGAATTTACAAAAGTTTTGCTGCATAATTTGGACACAAAATTGTCCACCTTGTAATTGGCCATGTTAGGCGAAAATCTCCATGACACATCATGACATCAACAAAATCCATGCCCAAATAATTGTAATATGAAAGCATACTAACCAAAATAGAATATTAGAGTGTTTCCAACAACAAATAAAACAGGGTCATTTTCTCATGTGTGGTCTCTAGGAAGCTAGCTTGTTTCATTCAATCTCATTGATCCCTGCATTGTACGTCTACAGCTTGTACCTTAATGTAGAAAAATGTGGGGTTTTGAATACAAATATAGACACCCCAAATTTTTTGTGTTTTAATGTTTTTCGATATCTTCATTTTTATGATTACAAATCTTAAGATTGTATTAACTAGTTCAAAAATTGGGCTTCATGACTGTCTATGACAGCTTTCTTCTTCATCTTTATGTACCTAGATGCTCTAACACTCATAAATCTTAGGATATTTCCAACAACTCTTGGTTTTCTATCAGTTAATGTATTTTGATAACATTTCCAATAAATTCTATTTTATACTATATTTAAAGCATGCATTTGATACATTTCCCATTTGGAATACTAATCATGAAAAATACTTTGAAACAAGAATTATGAGATGTGAAAATCAACTCTTGTTGAATACTAATTCTATAGAATTGAAAAGTAGAAACATAAAACTTTACAATTCTTTGGACATCACGGTTATAACTAAAATAATAGAACATGTGACAATGGGATTATGGTAATGAAAAATAATTATAATTATGTAACACTATAGTTACATAATGTTTCTTTTTACTCAAGTTGTAAAGTTCGGGTTCAAGCCTTAACATAACTAGTTAAACTTAGATTAGGTTTTCGGTCAGCCTACAATTCCTCTTGGATCTACATGGTAGGATGAGCATCAAGTCTCTAGTGATGACCCCTTTCTATAGTCACATAATCAGGTATTTGAACATTTTTAATGCATTTCATTAAAAAGTAAAGTGATTGAATAAGGAATTAATGGTAGTAGGCATCACAACTAAATTGTAGGAATAGTGGAGCATTTTTTGGGTTTGTAAAAAATCATTAAGGTTTTTAGTTGGGCCAAAATCCTGTAATGCCTTCTTTGGCATTCATCCATTGTTAACAAATAATGACTAACCTTATTCACCTAAACGAAAAACTATTTTAAGGTGAATAAAACATGTTACTTGACAGTGCTTAAGTGCTAAGCCTCTCTTGTTACAGATATTTCCCATATAAATATACATCCTACCCTTCCTACCTATCGATTCACTTCACAATGATGAGTTGAGGTTGTTGCGTGGGGTTAACTTGACTTGGGTCAACCTAACTTCTTCTACTGATTTTAAATGACTAACTGGTGGCAAGTAAAAATTTTTTATTACATGTTATTCCAAAGCTTGAGGTTAAGTTCACCACTCACATGTCTAACATATCCTGATTGTGCTTTCATTCAGGCATCCACCATTATGACAACTTCTATAGTGTGCCCTAATTTGCAAATGGAGTATCATAATGAAGAGTTTTCAAACTTTTAAATAATTTTGAACTTTGTTTCTTTGAATTTGAATCTTGCCATTTAAACTCATTTAAATAAGAATGAAGGTAAATATGATATGGATTTATGTCATGTCTTACAATGTTTTAGTATATGTAGATACTTTTTTGTGTGGTTGTTGGTTGGATCATGAACAAACCAATGGATCTAAACTTCCAATATTCGAAGATGCTACAGTGCCTATGATGGTTCTGGTGGTTGCATTCAAGCTTCAAGTTTGTTTTAATTTCGATATGATAAAAGGATTTTTAAAGTAAGCATATTTATTACACAACTATGCACTAGAATATAGTTTGTTTCTCTTGTACCACTTAAGATGAATCCAAAGAGGATTAGAAACTAGTATGGTTTTAAATTATAAAAAGAAAAAACTCAAAAATCAAAACCATTTAGCTCTTTTGTTGAGAGATCAATGAAACATAAGATATATATGGTGATGTTTCCTAACTTTTCTTTGCATTGGGATATGATTTGATTAGCATTTTCCATTGGAAATCCTGAATATAAGGTATTTAATTTAGGAGGCTATTATATGTTTCCTAGTGTCATGGAGTCTAGGAAACTAGTTTGGATTTTTTTTATAAAATCTTTGATTAAATTTTTTTCAAGAGCATGGGGATATTTTGGGTTGCTAAGGTTGTTTAATACACTGTTTGGCTTCTAGGAATAATAAGATTTTTTTTATAGATAAGTCTGTATTCAATCTTGTTATGAAACAAATCAAGAGAAAAAATAAGAATAGGAAAAACAAGCATGCATAGCACAAAATTTTCATGGTTCAACAATATTGCCTATCATTCACGGCCACACTAAAGTTTCATTATATATTTTGCAGATTATAGTTATAAGAGAGTTTTGAAACATTACATAAATATGCATCAAGAAATCATTTGTAACCAAAACTAGCTCATGACCCAATAGTCCAGATTAGTCACCACATGACTCAAAAAATCTCCCACTTGGAGATTGATCTAAGAAGAAAAAACTCTTGAAACCTTGCTTCTCCCACATACATCATCAACTTCTAGTACGATGCCTCCTCATCACTAACCATGGAAGCCTGCTAAGGTCATGGATAGCCTTAGCTTAACAGTGGTGACCATCTTGGTCAACATGTTTATAGGGTTCTTTGATCCAGGAATCTTCCTCAACAGTAATTTCCCATCATCTATCAACCCATGGATATGATGATACTTCAACTAAATGTGTTTAGATCTAAAATGAAAAACTGGATCTGTAGCCAAATGAATGACACTCTTACTATCACTAAAAAGCCTGTTGTTATCCTATGTCTTACCCAACTCTCTTAGAAGACCCTTCAATTAAATCATCTCCTTTCCAACCTTTAATATAGCCATATATTCTACTTTTGTGGTTGAGAGAGCAACACTCTTCTAAATTCAAGACACCCAACTCACAACAATACTACCCACAGTGAAAATATAACCAGTGGTGCTCTTTCTATTGTCCAAATCAGCTTCCAAACCTACATAAGAAAAAACTTGTAAAGTAATGTTGCTACTTTTAAAATAAAGTGTCATACCTGAAATTTCTTTCAAATATCTCAGGAGTCACTTTACATCTTCCCAATGCTCCCTTCCTCGATTAGACATGAACCTGTTAACAACTCCCATTGCATGTGCTATGTCAAATTTGGTATAAATCATAGCATACATCAAACTTCCAAATAAAAGGGAGAGAAAATATTGTCCATTCAACTTCTGACCTTTCAACTTCTACAATGATCAACCCTTCAACCTCTATAATGGTTGACTTTTTAAATTTTGTAAAGATCAACCCTTCAACTTCTATAACGATTAACACTTCAACTTTTGTAATGGTTGACCATTTAACTTCTGTAAAGGCTAACACTTCAACTTCTATAATAGTCAACCATTAAACTTCTACAATGGCTAACCCCTCAACTTCTGCAACAGCTAACCCTTCAACTTCTATAACAGTTAACTTTTCAACTTTTCTAATGGCTGACCTTTCAACTTCTGTAGCAATTGATTCAACTTCGATAACGATTGATCCTTCAACTTTTGAACCTTCAACTTCTAAGAAATGGCTGATCCTTTACCTTCTAGGGAATACAAAGAAATGATAACAACCAAAAAATAAAATTTGAGTCACTATGCAAAAAAGTAGTTTTGACATCTAACTGCTCTAGATGCAAATCATTAGTAGCCACAAGACTCAGCACTAATCTAATGGTAGTCAACTTTACTATAGAAGAGAAAATCTCTATGTATTCAATTCCTCTTTTCTATTAGAAACCCTTAACTACTAACCTTGCCATGTATCTTTTGCTACCATCATGTTCTTTGTTAACCCTGTACACTCACTTAGTCTACAATGTCCTTTTTCCTTATGGAAAATTAGTCAGTGTCCATGTTGTATTCTTTTGGAGTGACTTCATCTCATCTCTCATAGCCAACTTCCACTTAACACAATTTTTCTCTTACATTGCTTCATCAAAACATTTTGGTTTCCCAACATTAGTCAAAAGTAAATAATGTAATGAGGGATAGTTCCTATCTCTAGGCTTTGGTGTTCTAACAAACCTTCTCAAGTGAGGCTCTGGTGTAATTATTTCTGACTCAACTTCATCTTTATCTTTAGCTATCTTATTTCCAGTATTTTCTTGAATCCTTCAAGCTACATCCCTCTTAGATATCATTTCCAATTTAACTTTCTCACTTTCCTTTTCCTGCTTCCCTGCACTATTAGATTCTGATCCAAACTTGTCCGTGTACATCACATGTTCATTAAAAGTGACAACCTTGTGCCTTATAATTTTTCTATTTTGATCATCCCAAAAATGATAACCAAAATCATTAGAACCATAGCCAATAACATAACATTTCTTAGCTTTAGGGTCAAGTTTATCTCAGACATCAGAAACTAAGTGCACATATGATACAGAACTAAAAATACTTAAATGTGAGAAGTTTACTGCCTTTCCTAACCATTCCTCCTCAGGTATCTTAAAGTCTAGTGGAACTAAAGGTTCTTAATTTATGAGATAGGCTGTTGTGCTAACTGCATCTACCCAAAACATCTTTGGTAGTCTAGAAGATATCCTCATGCTTCTAGCTCTCTCATTCAAAGTCCTGTTCATTCTCTTAGCAACATCATTTTGCTTTTATGTTCCACGAACCATCTTAATCATTCTAATCCCATTCTCAAAATAGAAAGCCTTAAAATTTAGACTATCATACTCCCTTCCATTATCAGATCTCAAACACTTAACTTTCAAACTAGTTTGGTTCTCCACTTTTTCCTTCCACCTTTTAAATGTAGAAAACACATTAGACTTATTTTTAAGAAAATAAACCCATAGCTTTCTAGTGGAATCATTCGTGAATGTGACATAATAGCTTGAGCTACCAAGGAAACTCACTAGGTCTAGTTCCCATACATCTATATGTACTAGTTCCAACTTCTTGGTCTTTGAGGTTCTTCCAAATTTTGAGAAATTGACTCTTTTCTTCTTTCTATAAACACATCCTTCACATAAACCAACATCAATAGACTTCAAGTATGGTAATCTTCCCTATGAGGCCAACAACTTCATTCCCTTTTCACTCATGTGACCCAACCTTTGATGCCACAATGTTGACATTAATTATAAATGAACCATTAACACTATGTCTATTATTTCTGAGGTGGTGTACAATGTTCCCACCTTATTTCCCCAAGAAATGATCAGATTTTATTTCATTATTTTCCAAGATTTTCCTCTAAATATTGTATTGTACCTTTTAGCTTCTATTTGACCCATAGAAATAAGGTTTTTCTATAAACTTGAAACATGTCTAACACTATAACTTCAATTGCTTCTCATCGGTAGTCCATATAAACATCACCCTTTCCCACAATGTTCAATGGCTCATCATCTACAAGATAAACCTTTTCAAAATTCCCAACAACATAGTTATTAAATAGTTCTTTAGAAGGAGTAGAGTGAAACAATGCACCTAAATTAAGAATCCAAGATTCAATACCACTATCCACACAACAAACTAGGGAATAAGCAATTTCTTTAGCAGCTGCATTTGCTAAATCATCATGCTAATTTTTCTTTTCTTTCTTTGGTGCAATGCAATATTCTCTAAGGTGACCTTTTTTATTGTAATTCCAATAGGTGACATTCTTGTAACCCTTAGATCGACTTCTTTTCTTGGACTTTCATTTTCCATGGCCCTAATTTTGTCCTTACTGAAGACTTCTACCTTTTCCTTCATTACTCAAGGCAAAACTCAAAGATTCACCTAACTTCCTTCTACGTATATCTTCACTAAGAATTAGATCTCAAACTCTAGAAAACTTCAGTTATTGATCTCTTGATGAACTGCTAACTACAATCATCGTTGCAGACCAACTATCAAGAACTGATGATAATAAGATCAACGCTTTGATCTCATCATCAAAGTCGATTTCCATAGAACTTAATTGACTCATGATCACATTAAACTCATTGATTTGATTTGTAATTAACACACCTTCAAACATCCTCAGATTAAATAATCGATGCATTAGATATACCTTGTTCAAGACAAATGGCCTCTCATACATATTTGATAAGACCTTCCTCAAATCCTAAGTAGTCTTTTCATTAACGATATTGAGTACAACAGTTCATGATAACGTTAAATGAATCATCCCAAGATCCTAATGATCTAAAAATTCCTAATTCTCTTTCCTCATATGATCTGGCTTCTTCCCCAATAGTGGTTTGTGCAACTTCTTCTGGTATAGATAATCTTTGATTTGCATCTTCCAGAACCTGAAGTTCATCCCATCAAACTTGTCGATTCTAACTTTCCCATCCTTGGATTCCATCACCCCCATTGATCCTTTGTAAACCGAGCTCTGATTCTAGTTTGTTAGAAAATGAATCAAGCTAGAAAAACAAGAATAGGAAAAACAAGCACACATAGAACATATAGAATTTTTGTGGTTTAGTAAGATCATATATCATCCATGGCTGCATTAGAGCTTCATTATATATTTTATAGATTACAGTTACAAGAGAGTTTTAGAATGTTACATAAATATGCATTAAGAAACCATCCATAATCGAAACTAGCCCATGAACAATAGTTCGAATTAGTCGTCACATGACTTTAACAAATTTAAATAGGGTAATACTTGGCAAGATTTTTTATTTTTTTTATGACCTTTGGTGCTTTCAAGTACCTAACACATGAGGGCATTCTTTAGCATTGCATAACATTATGTCAATACTATGAAATTATCAATGAGTTAGCATGCTAAGTTCAATAATTTTTGATGGTAGGAAGTTGATTTTGAGATTGTGGTTGTTGGTTCTATTTTGAAACTTTTGTTGTTAGAAAGTATCTCTTTCAATGTAATAGTTTGATCAGAAGTTCTAATAGACGTTATTTGAAACCTGGAAGGAAAGTCAAATTACTTAAAGTTTGATGTCGATGCTCTGCTACGTATTAGTTGGTGCAAGTTTCTTTATGCATGATGATCATGTAACAAGTTAGTGTTTCTATTTTATGCTATTATATGCCAAGATTTGGATTAGAATATGTTTAACTTTATTTTTCTTTGTTTCTTATTACCTTTTCTACTGTTTAAGTTATCTTGATATTCTACAAGTTTCTTGAAAAGGAATTGTTAGGTTGAACATTTTAATTAATGTTCTCAATATCTAGGTTTAAGCCTGTCTACACAATTACTTGATTAATGGTTAGTGTAGTTGTTCATTTATTTGATTTTACAATGCATATAGCGTAGGTGAGATGGTTGCTCTGGAAAGGAGATTTATGTGTATTGCACATATAAACCAATGTTTAAGTTATTGTATTCGAGTCGTAGTTGGCATCTTCATAAACAGGTTGGAGTTGGCTAGTCATTAAATAATTGATCAAAGAGTCAGACTTAAAAAAATTAAAATAATTATAACTGTAGTTAAATATACAAAAATTCATGACCAAAAAATTGATTAAAATAAGTTGGGCTAAAATACTTGGTAACTATGTAATAGGTATCATGACCAACAAAACCTTATAGTGGCACATACACAGAAGCTTTGCAGAAACTCCAAATAGGTAAATCTGACTAGGAAAATGCACATGAAATATTTTATTTAAAAAATTCAATAAATTGCTAGTTAATTTCACTACAATAGAATGAGATTCATTAAGGATGGATGTTTAATTATGGTGCAAAAAATATCAAACTAAATCACAAGTTAAGAAAAGCTCTAAAAACAACTTGAACTATTTAAAACCAATATATGGTAATGTATAAAACACAGTCTCATATCTTCTTATACATTTTTTTAGTTCTAAAACATTACTATGTTTTTTTTAAAAAAAAATAACATGGAAACAAAGACTCCTATTTAAGAGAGAACTGAAAATATACAATCCATACAAAATTTTATTCTAGGATTGTTAAAACTAGCACTTGTTTTATGCATTTTTTTTTAACTTTGATAAATGATATCATTAGTATTTTCTAATCCTTGTGATGAGTAGCGAAAGGTACCCCTATGCTCAACCATAAAAATCATGAAGTGTTCACATGTGATTTGGTTGAATTCTGTGAACTCTATGTCTTCCAGTATATTAGTCATCTAGGAAGTGAACCTTACCCTAATGGTCATTCGTTGTCTTCCCAATTACACTTATGATGTACAAATGTATGGTTAAGTGTAATTGAGATATATGATTTTTTATCATATTATACTATATGGTTTTGGTGCTTAAAATAAACAAGATAAAGAATAAAGTAATTTAATGTCTACTTTAATCTAATGGGCTAACTATTGTTTAACTAGTCCTAACATCAGTATTTGGTTCCACTTGTGTACACATCTTGAACACATATAACATTACTAGATTATTGAGTGTTAAGCACTACTGGGATTACCAAACATCATATGTATACTTAAAGTAGTCATACTTATGTGTTTACTTAACCACTATTTAGCTTATATCACTTAATTACTTAATTAACTTAATTACTACGGAACATTGAATAAATAACTAAAAACATTAAATGCATGAATCAAACATTTAAACTATCCAAAATGATGCAAGGTTTATCAAGAAGCTCATATTTATTTCCACACACACTATTGTGCTTTGATACAACAATGCTCGAATAAAGATCCATACACTCAATGACTTCTACTGCGGGCACTCAAGAAAATATTCTAACTTTTGAATGTAAAAACTGCAATATTTTGGCTACTACTATGACTTGACTCCCCATAAATATGGTTGTGAGCTTATATTTATAGTTTTTATTATAGGGTTGCATCGATGGGGCCTCATAGACATAGCAAATGCTACATTGATGCAACCCTGTCGATGGGGCAACACCATGTAAATAGGGCCCTGTTGATGGGGGCCCATTGACAAGGCCATGTCCACAAGGATCCATTGATGCAACACTTTGACAATCATCATCTCCCCATGAATAAATGAAAATTCATCCTCAAGTTCCTTTACAAAATTGGGAAGGTATGGGATTATTGACTAACTCTTAACATAAGAAATTGACATAACAAAATTGAGTGTCCAAGTGTACAAGTCAACACGTTACAAAAATTGTGATGTTCATGACACAAAATTAAACACCATGAAATAACTATACAAAAGTGGACAACATGTCCTTTGATGGCATGAAGGTGGTTGAGAAGATCATATAGTCCTAAGTAGTGGAGGCTCCTGAGGTTCTAAAAGACCTTCACCAACTTTGGGCACATGCGATGGTTGAGGCAGCTGTGGCTATCCTTACTCTGAGGATCATTCATAGTCTATGCGACATTGCTAATGTGGGCTAGAATGGGGATATCTCATAGATAGGGCATTACTAGGGAATAACTCCTTAGTATTGATAAATGAGGCATAAAATCGTTTGTGTTTGACATCGAATGCTTTGATTGTGGTTTGCAGCTCCTGGTAGTTGTTCATTTTTCTGGTCAAGTTCTCAATAGTAGATCTTTGATCAGTGTACTTGCCCTTTAGAACTTCAAGTTCAGCATTTGCAATCGCAAGCTTTTGCTTGGTGTCTTTATGATGCTTAAAATTAGGCTCGTATAACAAGTACGAGTTGGCCACCTACTTTTCTAGTTCTAACCACAACCATCTGATAGACAACATGGCTAGATTTACATATCAAATATTTGCAAGCTCCATGTATTTCTTCATCTCCTTAATCTACAACTCCTTCATGCAAATTTCCATCTTGTTGTAGGCGTATATCCCATCAATGATGGGTTGCCACAATTCTCTTTCTTACTGGAGTTGTTGGAGGGTTTCATTCACTTTTTCATTTGCCAACTAGATGTGTTTTTTCATTCACTTCTTTCTATAGATCAACTTAATTTTTGTAATGATCCTTGACTCTCTCAAATTTGAGTACCTCTAATTTCTAGCTGGCTACCTCTATCGTAGTCTTTTGGAAAAGGACATAAACCTTCTTCATGGAGAGGTTTCTATTTTCTATTGCCAATCTCCTTAGCTCTGTGTTTTCTCTAGGCAGTTTCTCTTATTGTTGATGAATGAAGTCAGTTAATTATTTTTTGTACTCATCAACATTCTACATGCAATGGTTCTCTATGGTCAATTGTACATTTTCCTGGTAGGTCTGATCTAAGGCCTTGTGAATTTTATGCTATGTAGCCTCTTCCAAGGATCAGTAGAACATTGCCATCTCCATTGCATCCTCAACCCCTTTTAGTCTGGTGTGAAGTTGTTTAAGAGCTTCATCTTTTGTCAATACTCAGTTGAGAAATGCAAGATTGGCAATTTGGGCTCTTAATTCAACTACTTTAGCATCCAAGTGTTCATTTAGCTCCTTGGTTATTTTGAGTTGCCTCTCCAAGATGATGTTTTTGCCCCTTACCTTTAGTAGCTTTGAATGGGTTATAGTAATATTTTCTAGAAGATCAAAGATATCCAAAAGTATTTGATTGGTTCTTACTCATTAGTTGGACGTTTGCACATCTTTTAGTGTAGTGATGTCTAGTACAGACATCATAAGTGCACTAAGGGTTTTAGTAATTCAGTTAGTAACCACTTGTGTTGTTGTCTTTTATCCTTGGTGCTACATCACCAATACTGTTACCCTCTACCTTCCTCTAAGCACATCGAGAATGTCACAACATTCATAGAGATTTCTGTGAGTGGCTACTATTCTACAAAAGATACTATGACCTCTCTAGTGCTAGGATTTGATCTCATGGACAATTACATTATTTAGGTTGAGAAAGGATCCACCTTTACCTATCAGGCTCATTGTTCAAGCTACCTCATTTAGGTGACTCATTGCTAGTCAATACACAGATAGGTCCCTAGCACTCATGCCTACTCATTGCTCTTGTTCACTCAAGAGTCATTCTCAGTACTCATGCAACTGTTGGGCTATTGTAGCAACATCTAACATAGTTGTTTGAGTGCCAAGTAAAGGTGGTGGTTACTACTTCTCTTCTTAAATGGTTGTTGTAGGCATCTTATCTTTCATCATCTTCACTCAATTAGCTATCAAAGCACGCCTAATAATATCATTTGTATAATGGAATATTCTTTCCCTCTAATAGAGTTTTTTGATGAGGTATGGGAGAGGAGTGCCTTTCTTCCATGTTCATTTTCTTTAAATTACTTCTCCATCTCTAGATAGATCAGCTATGGAAGGTTGACAGGGAATCTCCCACTCAAAGGAGCACATGCATGGGTAGAAAAGGTTATGATTTTTCTAGGCCTCACTGTGCGATTTAGATGAAATGTCATAATCTTGTAGTGGATTCTTTCTACTAATGTAGCAAGCCAAACTTCATGCAGTCAACACCATAGCACCATCGCACCCATTTTTTCTTGATGTTGGGGTCTGCCTACATTGGAATCATAGCGAGATTCACCCCTATTTGTGACAACCCAAGTACTTTAGCAATGGCCTGCACCAAGTAAAACACTAAGATGTCCTTGATTTTTAATGTTGTTCAAGCCTACATATTTTTGTAAAATAACAATGTCTCTCCCATGTACCACTCCTTGGTGGAAGTGATGATTGGCCACATGGAAGACACTTTCAATTAGTCTTGCACTTCTTTTGGTGCTTGCTCCAGGAAAGGACCAAATTTTAACTCTTGGAACACCATTTTTTGGACCCCCCTTGACCTAATTTCATTTAGGTAGTCGTTTGTAAAGGTCACCTTGAGATTTTCTTGTTGAGCTAGTGCATCATCCCGGTGGGAATATTTTGTTGCTATTGTTAGTTTTGGAATCTGTTGAATACATTCCACCTTGGCCTCTTTCCTAAGAGAACATATGACGTGGATTGTAAGTGGTTCTTCTTAGGCTTATTCTTGGCCCCCTCTCATTCTAGGTCATTTCTCCATTGGTTGAGATGTTCCTATTTCTTGTGTGTGTTTCCCTTTCAATTGCATTTGCAATCACAACACATCCATGAATTAGCAGATATATTGTGTAACCTTAAATTTTCGAATACCTTCTCTCATTAGTTAGTTACACTTTGGCTAAGGTTGGACCATGGTAGATTGACTATTCAATTAATTATTTATTGTAAATGTCACCAAATCTTGTTGGAAAGGTTTAACTCTTGTAATGTGGTGTTTAATAATTGATTTCTTAGTTAAACCTTTGTGGGAGTTAAAAAAATGGTAAAGACATTTCCATCAAAAATGACACATTTGTGGCCCCCATGATGAAAAGCTTACCTCCAATAGCTATAAGGTTGAAGAACATAGTCATTTGGATAAATGGTTAGGAAGTTATGGGCTCTAAAAGGTTTTGGGCTTTGAAAATTTGAAAATGTCCTTTGGTGTTTGTGAGAAAATGTAAAAATTTCAAAGTGGGTTTGCGCATTTATATGGTATTTTTCCACTACATTGAGGGGGCCACATAAATGGGGCCTCATATGCATATCTGCTCCATCAACAAGGCCCTGTATATGGAGCTTGTATGAAAAATTTTGAATTTTGAATATCTTAAAAAATACAAGGAATTTTTTAATGAATTTGGGATTCATGGAGTCCAAGAAAAGCTAAGAATATGATGAAATTGTTGAAGAGGATCTTTGAAACATTAAAAATTAAAAAAAAATTGATAGATAATGTGTTTACTAAACAAAATATGTAAAGGATCACATGGTTTGATGTAAAAGATAGGTGTATGAAAGATTCTGATTGCAAGAATGTCCAAGGATAAGGTGCTTAACAAACAACTAAGAGAAATGCAAGTGGGTCCTCCCCATAGTAGACACATACTTTTTTTTTCCTTAAATAACCTTAACCTAAGGAGTCTGTAGGCCCCATAGGTGATTAATGTTCAATGGAAGTTAAGGACCAAAACACAGAAGATTCTACCTAAGAAGTTAAGTATGTTAGACCAAGACACCAAATCAAGAACATGGACTTTGGTAGTGAGGTGAGTTACGGACAGCATAGATAGATGATGGAGAAGGTGGAATAGAATTCCAAATTGAGGCCATAAGAAGTCTCTTGTGGAGTTTTGTATTTAAAATGACCTGAAAAGATCCATCTTTAGTCTAGACCAAAACCAACCTCATTTAGTGACTTCACATCACCACTCTAAGACTAATCCACACACACCGCCCATCCATCGCCCACGCCACCCCCCCCCCCCCCCCCCCCCCCAAGACATAAGAGTGCTTCGATAGAACAACCACCATTTCATAAACAGAAGAAAAGATAAGAAGGAGGTGAGAGAAGGCCTTAGTTAGAGGGGACCTTCAATCATGGGTAACATGTCTTTCTAGTTCTATAACCAGTGCTTGTAGCCCATTTATTTTTCTAAGGGATGTGATTTGAATTCCCATCATGCTTTTTTTAGATGGGAACCACACCATGTAAATACTTTATTCAACTTCCTATTATTGGTTGACATGGAATAGTAAGAAGTCTATGAAAACACTCAAGTGCCCAAGTCAGTAGAAGAGTACAAAGAGTATTGAGTCCCCTTGAAGTCACACAATGTGCAAACCTTTGAATCCTTCCTAATTCTAAAAACTACCAAGGTCATAAATTTATTAAAAGCTTATTTAATGAAAGGGACCTCAAACTTCCAAAATAGGAAAAACCATAGACTTTGCCAATGGATGGATGTCATGGACTCACTACTTGTTCTATAAAAAGGAAACCATGACTTAGCCATCAGTACAAAAATTTAAAAATAGAAACTAGAAATTAGTAAACAAAACATTAAGCATAAACCACCATTAGTAACAACTACAACACCATTGTGTCCTATTGCAATAAAGCACTTTTATTAGCAAAAATAATGAAAATCACACACTAAAAATAATATAAAACACATAAGAAAGTGTAAAATATTCAAGAAAAGTTTAAATATACTAATGATGATGTAAAAAAAATGGTGTAAAAATAGAAAAAAGTTTGAAAATAAAAAAGATGTGAAAGAAACAAATTGCAAAGACAAAAATGTGTAAAACAAAAAATAGAAAAACTGAGGAGCCACATGTATGATTAGTATGGATGACCATCTCACCCACAAATGTCTTGGAAGGAGGAGACTTGAAAAATTAAGCTTGGTTGTCCATCCATTAAGGTATTTTTTGCACTAGCTTGCTTGGGCTCATGGAAAAGCTTTACTTGTTGGATGTTGACCAACTACTTTTTATTTGGACTCTCAGGTTTGTATATCATCATGGCTCTAGAAGGAAAGGTTTTGTTAAATTATATAAGGCCCTTTTCACAATGTTTAGGATTTAGTTTTCTGGGATACATGTCTAGAATTCTAGTAAAGAACCTTATCTCCTAAATGAAATTTAACTTTCCATATTCTAAGGTCATGTCATTACTTATTGAATGTCTTGTGCACTTCATTCAAAGATAGGGCCACTAATCAATTTTTGTCTAGCACATTGAGGTTGATTAGTCTTTCTTTTTGTGCTAGACTTAGGTTAAGATTTAGATCATAGGCTGTTGAGAGTGTACAGAGCTCAGATTGAATCAGGAGCATTGGAAGTTTCTTATACAACAACTTGTAAGGAGAGTATCCAATAGGAAGTTTCCATGTTGAGTGATAGGCCCAAAGGGCATCATTGAGTTTTGTGCTCCACTCTTTTTTATATTTGCTAATAGTTCTTGTTAGAATCTTTTTAATCTCCCTATTAGTTACCTTTGCATGACCGTTGGCTTAGGGATGATAGGGTGTTGTTAATTTATGTTCGACATCCAAGCATTACATGAGTTTTTGAAAAGTGTCACTTGTAAAATGGGTTCCATTGCTAGAAATTAGTGCACATGGCAACCCAAACCTATTTATAACATTTTGTTGAACAAATCGAGTAGCACTAGATGATGTATAGTCGGTGATGGCTACTGCTTCTACCCATTTGGTATAGTAGTCAACAACTACGATGATGTATGTCTTTCCATTAAACATGGGTGTGATGGGACCCATATAGATGATGTATAGTCAGTGATGGCTACTGCTTCTACCCATTTGGTATAGTAGTTAATGACTACGATGATGTATGTCTTTCCATTGAACATGGATGTGATGGGACCCATATGTTAAAGGGCTTTAGTGGTTGAATCCATTATTGAGGACCCTCCATTCATGTGGTCATCTGAGCATCTCATTAACAGTGCTCATAGGATCAAAAAAATTGGTTTTCGTCCCTGAAAATTGTGGGTTAATAGTATCCTACCATAAGGATTTTTATGGTTGTGCATCTCCTAGCATAGTGGCCTCCACAAGGGCCTTCATGAGCATCTTGAAGAACTCACAATTGATCTACATTAGGGACACACCAACGAACCAAGCCATCGACACACACCTTGTAAAGGTATCTGTTGATTTCCTTGAAGTACTTAGCCCAATGAAGAACTGTTGTTTCTTCCTATAGTCCAGATCTTGTGGCATCTCCTAAGTAAGAAGATAAGTGAGGATATCATCATACCATTTTGGTTTTTGGGCATTTATTCATTTATTGTAGCAGCAAAGAGGAGTTTGTCAAGAAATAGATTAGATAATGGGCTTTCCTCCTCTTTGTTATTCCATCGTAATCAAGACAAGTGGTTAATGATCATATTCTTAGTCCCTTTCTGATCTACCATTATGAGATCAAATTCCTGTAAGATCATGAGTCACTATATGATAAGGTGAATTATTGTTGGCTTGTTAATTAGGAGGCGGATGGCACTATGAATTATGTGCACAAACACCTTAGAGTGAAGCACATAGTGCCTAAACGTTTCGAGTGCATACACCAATGTTATTAGTTCTTTCTAATTTATGGTCTATTTTAACTATGCATCCACAATGCTTTGGTTTGTGTAGTTGATGTAATATGGATGTTTCTTATTGTCCAATTACATAAGCATGGCTTCCAAGGCATAATTAGATACATCGGTTATTATGTGAAATGGCTTGAACCAGTTTGGTGCCTATAAAATTATAGTTTCTAGGAGTTTTTCCTTTAGCTATTGGAATGCATGTTCACATTCCTTGGTCTAGATGAATGGAGCATATTTCTTTGTAATCTTGAGTAATGGCTTTGCGATTGTAGAGAAATTCTCTATAAACCACTAACAGTAGTTGGTGTGTCCAAGGAATAATCATATGTCTTTGACCATCTTTGATTGGTGTATGATTCCTTGGATGACCCTTATCTTTTTTAAGTCTACCTCAATCCATGCCTGAGTAATTTTGTGCCCTAATACTATGCCTTCCTAGACCATTAAATGACCTTTTTTTCCAATTAAGCCAAAGGTTTATTTCAACACATCTTTTTAATACTTACTTAAGGTGATCCAAGGCTTGCTCAACTGTAGTCCCATAGGTAGAGAAGTCCTCCATAAAGACTTTTACCGCACTAACAATCTACTATTGAAAAATACTAAGGTCCAGGCATTGGAATGTTGTAGGGGCATTGCACAGACCAAATGACATCTTGCAATATGCAAAAGTCCCCCAAGGACCCATGAATCTTGTTTTGGCTTGATCTTTAGGTGAAATTTGGATTTGGTTATAGCTACTATAATCATCTAAGAAGCTATAATAGCAATGCCTAGATATATTTTCCAACACCTGGTCCAAAAATGGAAATGAAACATGATCTTTAAATGTTTCCATATTCAACAACCTAAAGTCGATGTAGACCCACCACTTGCCACCTTTCTTTGACGCACTCACTATCTACGATGGGAGAGATGAACCCTACCTTGAGGAGTTGTTCTATTTCCTCTTTGATGATCTACTTCAACTTGGGATTCAACCACCTTTGTGGCTACCTTCTTGGCTTCATGGCCAAGTCGACATAGATACGATGTTGGCATATCCTTAGATCAATTTCGGTTAGTTCAAGATATGACCAAGCAAAGGCTATTGGCCATTTGTTGACCACCTCTAATAGCTTGTCTTTTTATTCAGGAGCAAGATTTACATTGATTATAACTAGCTTATCATTTTTTAAAAATGCATACTTCATGCTGGCTGGTAGAGTTTTTAACTCTAAGGGCTCTAGCTTAAAATTATCAGGGATTTCCAACTCTTCCCAACAGGTATCATCATCTTCATCATCAGAGAGTTGGTGATGAACTTGCTCAAGTTCACCCATGCCCTTGACATAGGCACATGTTAGGCTCTCAATAGGTTCCATGCATAGTGTGTTACTATTAGAGTTAGCTATCAACCACTAGGTATCCTCTTATTTTGTGGTTGTTGCATATAGGCACTTTTTTATATTCATTTCATGTGCACACTAATTGCATGCTTTAATGAATGTACTTTTAATGGACTAGATTTTTTTGGACACAACTGCACCTATTATCATTGTACGTGATGCATGGAACTCACTTCTTCTCAAGCCAATCAAATTTATTTTCCTTAGAGATTTCCAAGGAGAGGTCCCTGATACCCATTCGTGCATTAATAATGCTTAACCATGCATGTCACATAATGATGGAAAAGTCACCTTTACAGTTTTCTACCTTAATCACTAGAAAATTGACAGGATATGACCACACACAAACTATAATCACAATCTCCTCCACTAATTCCAAAGGGATATTTATTGATTTGTCTACCAATTCCAAATGGATATTGGTATTCTTGAGAGGTGGTAGGTTCCAGGCCTTGTACATGTCATAGGAGATAACGTTAACACCAGAACCAAAATCAAGAAGATCCTTACATGGCTCATGTCTAGTGATTTGTACATAAATAAGAGGACTTATCAGGTTAGATCTTTTCATGGGAAGGTTTCCAGCCTTGATCCAATTGTAGATAGCATGAGTTAACATCATAGTGAGGATCTTAGGTGGCATTTGGTTTGAAGGGCTCTCAAATTTGTTTGATGTAGAGGATGTAGATGTTAGAGATATAGGATGACTAGTTGCATTAAATTGTGAGGATTTGGAAGGACTATTGTATAAAAAAAATGATCATTTCCTAGATCGATTGTCTGAACCACTTGGCTAGAAGGCCAATTATAAATTCATAGCCCTTGTAGCATTTTGATTACTACAACTATGGTGGAATTTTCCATTACATGGATAGAGTAGGAGATAACCAGGTTGAGGGTGGAGGGATGTGCGCAGATGGATGCAGAGGGTGATATGGATATGAGGGCTTCCATCAAGTAGATGGTGAATGAGTTTGATGGTACTTTGAAGGATAATGAGTCATGACTTGCAAAGATTTTTAGAGTATGGATCTGATTACTTGTAAGAGTACTACTATCTTGGCAGTGGCATTTTCCATGACTATGATTGCTACCACTACTAGTATTTCTCATACAATTGTGATGGAGGTCCACTTGGATAGTAAGCTTGTTGTTGTTGATGGAACTACCTTGGATTGTCTTGAGGATAAGGTAATCATCTAGGTGCTTACCTCCATGCTAGTCAAGGATTTAGCACATACATCCTAAACTCTTGTAAGTGTGACACCACAGGGCAACATCTTTTTGGATGTTCATATTAACAAATGTCACATCCAACATTATCATCAAATTTTGTCTCAACAACGTTTTCTACTATAGCAGCTTTATCCTGACCTCTTTGGCAGGCACGTTCAGCTTCTTTCTGTCTGCTATGGCTGCAATCACTATTTTGGTCTTTAGATTCTTCAGCAATCTTTATAGCAGTTTAGAATTTTTCATCCAAAGAGTCCCATAACTTATCAACCTTTTGTCAAAATATTAGAAATAGATTTTTCGATGGATAAGGTTTTTCT
Organism: Gnetum montanum; assembly: GCA_015680685.1. Taxonomy (NCBI): domain Eukaryota; kingdom Viridiplantae; phylum Streptophyta; class Gnetopsida; order Gnetales; family Gnetaceae; genus Gnetum; species Gnetum montanum. Next base: position 1,206,648 of record MNCI01018059.1, on the reverse strand, counting down.
ATTCATCACATCGTCGAGTGGTGACTCCTCCTCATCACAAAATTAGACCTCCCTTTTCCTGATGGAAGGATCTCTATTATATTTTTCTACATTTTATCTTTTTCAAAAATCACCTTCTTATTTTACTACCTACTCTATTAGCCTTTTTATCTAATAAGCTCTTAATTCAGATAGTCTCCTTTGGGCATAAACCCCAAGAGTTCTAGTTTCCACTTTGAGCCCATCTATGATGTGATGGAGTTGTTCCTTCTGAGAATAACCATGGATAGGACATCGATGTAAGAGAGAATAATATCTATCCATGATGGCATCCAAGGGTTCATGTGTTCCTTGTTTCCAACCTTGGATTTTCCTTCTCAGATTAGACACTCTAGAGTATGTCTAGTATTTTTCATTAAATAGTTCTAGCATGGTATTCCATCTACAAATGGATTCTAGTTACAAGGATTGGTACCAACTGTTTGCCTCTGTGATGAGTGTCTTGGAGAATAGCTTCAATTTTTGCTAATCATTCTCTATGTTTTGTAAGGCGTAGGCATTGTGAAATTTTTTTACATGGTTTTGTGGATTAGAGTTATAGCCTCCCTCAAATCTTGGGATATTATTCATGTCTAAGCACTTGATCCAACTCTCTTTCACATGCCTAGTTGGGATCTTAACTACCTCTACAATGTTAAGCATGCTTTGAATTGTCAGCAAAGGCTCATCATCATCATTATTTCATTATCACAAATGATGTCCTTTGTTAACCCTTCAATTATTGTGGGCATGACAATTAGTACTATTGTCTTGTTGCTCACCTCCATCATGATGGTTCCTCTTGTGGCATTTTTCAGAATCAAAAGAAGAAGATGCAGATGAAGAGGATGAAGATGGAGGAGAACTACCACCACCATGGTATATACGAACTCCCCTTTGGTTTTCATGATCACATTCATTAGGTTTCTTATCATCTTGATGCTTGTCCAAGCCCCTACCTTGACTGCCATCTTTACCTAAACTTGGCTTTTTGATAATGGAACGTAGATTTAGGTTCACACCCCCATCACCAGTAATAAGGGGTGGAGAATTTTTATGTTGAGAGCTCCCAAAGAAAGGGTCCTCATTATCATCTTGGTTTAGCAGGAACAAGGGATTGGTGAACCATTTCCCCTTCACAAATGCATGTTTTTTTCTTCTGGTTTCAATCTCTTTGGCATCACGTTTTAGTGGGATAGTAATCCTGGTAGTCGTAATCATGCACAACATACTCCTCTTGAAGATCATGGATACCTAGTTTCTTAAGAGTTTGAAGTAGCATCACAGGCATAGATTGATTAGGAGGCATTACAATGTTTCCTTCCATATCTGGCCATCACTGTTGTTCATCCTGGTCTAGGATGAAGGTGAAATTAGACACATACTCATTTGGATGAGTATACACCACCTTGCACTCTTGTGGCACCAAAAATTTAGCATTGTTACGCTTGAGAGAGGAAGAAATTTTTTAAATAAATAGAATATTAGTTTTCTTATATAATTATATTACATGTGAGAGTGATGTTGACCTTGAGGTTCATCCAATGATGTTAATGATGTTCACTAATCCTAGATAGCAGATGTTTCAAATAAAAAGATTCATCAGCAATGGAGCCAATGATAAGCAATGAAAGGTACCCCTACACTCAACCATATGAATTACAAAGCATTCACGTGCGATCTAGTCAAATTGTGCAGACTCTATGTCTTCTTGTACACTAGTTGTCTAGGAAGTGAACCTTGTCCTAATGGTCATTCATTATCTTCCCAATTACACTTATGATGTACAAATATATGGTTAATGTGTAATCAAGGCATATGATTTTTTGTCATTTTATACTTTATGGTTTTGATGCTTAAAATAAACAGGATAAAGAATAACGTAATTTAATGTCTACTTTAACCTAATGGGCTAACTATTATTTAACTAGTCTTAACATAAGTATTTGGTCCGGTTTGCCATACACATCCTAAACACATATAACGTTGCTGGGTTACCAAGCGTTAAGCACTGTTGGGATTACCAAACGCATACGCATACTCAAAGTAGTTGTACTTATGTGTTTACTTAATCATTATTTAACTTATCTTGCTTAATTACTTAATTTTCTTAATTACTTAATTAGCTTAATTACTGAGAAACATTAAATAAATAAATAAAAACATTAGATGCATGAATAAAACATTTAAACTATCCAGAATGCTGCAAGGTTTATCAAAAATCTTATGTTTATTGCCATACACACTATTGTGCTCATGTACAATAGTGCTTGCATAAAGATCTATACACTTAATGACTCCTACTATGGACACTCAGCAAAATATTCTAACTTTTGAATGTAAAAACTACAAGAGTTCAGATACTACTATGACTTGACTCCTCATAAACACGTATGTGAGCTTGTATTTATAGTTTTTATTTTAGGGCTACGTTGACGGGGCCTCGTACACATAGAAAATGCTACACCCATTCAGCCTTGTTGATAGTGCAACACCACATAAATGGGGCCTCATGGATGCGAAACTTTGACACTAATCACCTTGCTCATCATGTGATTTGAAATAAATATCAAAAGGATCTCTAACGTGCTCTTGCATATGTGAAGTAGATGCATCTATCTCATTCAAATCTTGACATTCATTTTCATGATGAATTGCTTGAGATGACATTGATATCACTATAGGTAATGCATCTTCTTGAGCTAAACATCGAGTAAACGTTATAGAAAGAGGCATGTCATTAAGGAAGTCATCTAGATCATCTAAAGGATCAACTTCAACTCCACCATCATCATTAACGAGCTCATCACCAACCCATTCTATAGTAGGCAAAGAGGGATGAATATCATCTATATCCAAGTCATCCTAATTAACCATTTCCAACTTTTTCAAATAAGCTTTTAAGTTGTAATGTACATAGACTAAATCATTTAGCCATTGAGATGTCAAACTACCATGCTTTTTAGAATGTATATGTTCAAATACACTCCAATTTCACTCACATGTTGAAAAACATACAAACATAAGAACTTATAAAAATGAATTTTTTAAAATTTAAAAATAATAAAATTGAAAATAAAATTAGAATACAACTTACCTAATACATTACATGGTTGAGAAATGATGCACTTAGCAAGAGTTTCTAGTTTTAATGCATCTATTTCAAAGTTTTTCCACCATTGTAATATGTAAAAGGAAAATATTAAAAATTAAATTAGTATTTTGCTAGTGTCATATCAAAATTCCTAATTTAACATACAATTTTTAATTACCTGGTGTAAATGAAATTCTAGTCTTATCTGCAACTTCTCTATTGAATTGGCTACTTGTCTTTGTTTTGTACTTCCCAAGTTGGAGCATTATTGCTACACTCATATCAATATTAGGGACAACTTTGTCTAGTAACTTTTGCAACTCATCTTTTAGTTCATAATCTTCTTTCTTATCAAGAGGTTTCCAAATCCAAATAAGGGATTAAGAATATGTATAGCAGAATGCAGAGGATTGTGAAGTTGATACCATCTACAAGCCAATAATTAATCACAAAATATTAAAATATGGTTTTAAAATAATTATAAATAAAATGTGTGTCATGATATAAGTAGCTCACCTTTCATGATTTATCTTCAAAATTGTTGAATACCTAGGCTCTAGTTTATTTCCTTTCAGAAAAGATAGAATGGTTAACTTTGCTCTATTCATAGCCTCATAGATATAAGTCATTGAAGGTTTATCTCCATCCACAATTCAAAGAACCTTCACCAATGGCCTAACAACCTAATCATGCATAATAATGTAAAGTAAAAATTAAAAGTTAAATATATGAAAATCATAAATATTCAATAAAAACTTTGAAAAATATACCTAAGTTGTAACATTTTCCTTGTACCAAAGTTTTCTTAGTGCTTCAACTATATCATAAATAATAGAAATTACAACATTTGCCTCATTCAACTCTCAAAAGACTTTGAAAGTTTTATAAATTCTTCATGTTCAACAATCAAATGTACTCATGAAATCACATCTATGTTCAATTGTGCTTTCCAATAATATGAGATTAGTAGCAAAACAAGTTGTCCCCAGCCATAATATTTCTTTTCCATTTGAAAACTTAAGAGAGAGATCATGCAAAAGGTGATGACCATAAATAAATTTTGATACAAATTTTGCTTTCTATATCACTTGAAATTTAGTAAATAGCATAATAATATTTAAAATGTGTAAAATACATCTAACAAATAATTAAATAATTAAAGAAACCAAATATTTACCTTAGACACCCATGGTAATTTAGTAACCAAATCTTCTAACAAAAGATCAATGCAATGTGTGACACATGGTGTTCAATAAATGTGATTATATTTACTCATCAATAGTGCTTCTATTGATTTCAAGGCACTAGCATTATTAGTGATAACCTAAAGAAAATAAAATATTTAAATTAGATAATAGAAATATATACCAATGCAAATAAATCTAAAAATGAGAAATACATAAATTTTGACAGTTTCTTACTTGGACTACCTTTGTAGGTCCCACCTCTTCTATAGCGTTTTTTAAAACCTCATACAAATATTCATGGTTCTTCACTTTTCCAAGTGCATTAATGGACTTTAAAAATATATTCCCATTTTTTGATCCCACCATGATATTCAAAATGGTCCTATTTCTTCAATCTATCCAACCATCATACATGATGCTACAGCCATCATTGTAGCAATATCATTGATGAGATGCGACATGCACTGTGCCGCGATATCGCGTACGCGATATCGCAGCCACCGCGATATCACGTCTTTCCCTGCGATATCGCGGTCCGCCGCCATATCTATAAATAAGAGGTGGCACTCCCCTTATTTCCCAATCCTGGCTAGAAGTAGCGAAGCTCTGGCAGATTGATCACTCCAGAGTTAGAATTTTTCCCATGTGCCCGCAGTAGGAGTCCTAGAGTGAACGACTCTTTATTTGAGCAACTTGTAACCTGAACCCAAGTTGTGTACGGAAATAAAGACGAACTTGATTGGATAAACCTTGCAGCACATGCTTTTATTGTTGTTTATTTACTGCTTTCCTAGTGCGCACAAGTACGACTTGATTATGAGCGTCTACGGACGTGTACGGATAGTCAAGGAATCGGCTGCTTGACGCAATGCATGAGTACGACTCAATTACGAGCATTGGCTGCTTGGTAACCCAGTAGCATATTCCAGGATTTTGCGCTTGGTAATCCCAGTGGTAGTCCAATGTGTACGGCTAGTTAAGGAATCGGCTACTCATCGCTAGGCTAGAACGTGTGATAAGTACGACTTAGTTACGAGCACCCACGGGTGTGTACGGCTAGCTAAGGAATCGGCTGCTTATCACACTTAAGCTAAATAGGTGCCTCAGTACGACCACTTCGAGCACTTGCGTTACGTGTGGTGATCCCAGTAACGATTAGCGTTTGGTAAGCCACAGTTGCATAGTTCAGGGTGTGTCCGGTAAGTGGGAACGGATGCTGACGCTAGTTAATTTAGACTTAGGACATTAGTTAGAGTTAGCTTAGTTTCTCAACCCTTTCCTCTGATAGCATAGAAGATAAACCGGAAAATACCAAAAAAATCACATACCTCAGACTTGCTTAACCATACACCGTGACACTTACAAGCAAGCCTGGGAAGACAACGAACGATTAACCCCAAGTGTTTCTTGTGGTGTTAAGGCATTTAGTCTGCACAGTTTGACCGGATCGCGCATGCACGCTCGTATTCGTATGGTTGAGTGTAGGGGTACCTCGCCACTCATCAATCATCCTTACATTCTTGTAACAATGATGTCCTCACATGATGCTATGAAGGTGAACTGTAGTTTCTAGGTCCACACTATGCAATCCTCTCACATGCATGTTGAAAGAAAGGACTATTAAATATATGCAATGGCAACCCACGAGTATAAAACACTTGCGAGCAATAAAGTATAATCCTAGTTAGTGTAGTACCATATAAAAAAACAATTTTGTTAAAGAGAAAGGAAAACTACATTTTTATTTAACAAATTTCTATAAAAATAATTTAAACATTAAAATTTTCTAATATACTTGTGCTCACACTTTATATGTTTTCTTAACATGATCTTGATTCACTTTAAAGCTGGCATAAATGGTTTGTTGTGCACCAGGCCCTGTGTGTGATGGAGTAACACCAACAAGTCATTCATGTATTGGCTGATAGCTAGAAGAACCAATGGTAGTATGAATAGGGATAGAGGAAGAAATAGGAAAAATAGTGTTTTCTTCATGTATTAAAGGAGAAGTAGTAGCATCATCATTAGAAGTTCCACTGTTACTAAAACCTATCAAACGTTCAAATGCATCCATAGTTCTACCTCTCACATGACTCATACCAAGAACATGTTTAATATGGAATCCTTGTTCACTTGCCTTTTGAATTTGATGTTGTACAAGAAAATTGTTAAGAGTAACATGTTTTTCTTAATTGCTTTCCCTTTGCATTAGATAAGTTTTTATTTGTTCTTCAACTTGAAGAGGCACATTTGGATAAATAGCAATATCATGCCCTAGCATCTTTGCAAGATGATGTTTCATCCTATTCACCCTAGAATCAATTTTTTTACCAAAATATTTGCATATAATTTTAAGTGAATCCTTATTATTAGGATCTTGGAAATCAACATGTTCCCAAGCAAGATCTATTCGATGAGCCATTTGTTTAAAAAATGAAAATAAATATTGTTAAAAATTTAATTAATACTTAAAATCAAATTTAATTTTCTTCTTAAGATCAAATATGAGACAAGGGATGGTTATCTATTTAATATCATGCTGCTACACTTTCTATTTTGTCCCATTTTTCTTCTACATGATGTGAAACAAGTCAATTTTTACTTTTTAGGTTCCTCTTTTTGATTACTCATATTCATTGTTAATGTGAAATTTCATGTAAATGTACTTTTTCCCCTATACTTGTAGAGATGTCCTATACCCAATAAGTGTAATTAGCTTCATTCACCTGTGTTTCAAATAGCACCTAATGAGATAACAATGAGATGAACAATGGTGATGAATTTTAGACTTCTGGCATGGAAGCTGCAATTGGTGTTCATTGGAATTTTTGTTCTTGATATCAATCTTGAAATAGGGAAGTTTTATAGACATGTAGTATACTTTTGTGTTCTAATTTTGATATCATCAAAAAAAATTTCTCTACTATGCTTATTTGCAACTATTTACAATTTAGGTTTTAGTGGCTTTTGCACCTTAGCCATTGTCTATTTCTAACAAAATGTGTATAATATAAATAAAAATCAACCATTATTTAGTTATGGGAACCACAACCCATAGATCTTAAATTTGAAATGGAGAGCAAATTTTAATGAAGACATTGTTAAAGTGGTACAAACCTTAGGATGGGGTTGGGGAAAAAACAAAACTGCAACCAAATTGTGTATAAAAGATTGATCTTGGTCTAACATGAAGGTAGAGCAATGTATTCATGACATAGAAATCTCTAACCAATCATTGAAAAAGAATAAAGGTATGAAAGAAGGAATACCAACAATAAACTAGATCTTGGGCTAGAATCTAGAACTATATATAGAAAATTCCCATGAAAGAATAAATTTTGCCATCAAATTAATTAAAAAGATCAATTTTTACACTAGCATTCATGTAATATTGTAATTGAAAAATGAAAACACCCAAAAAAGTATGTATTTTAAGCTTAATTTTAAAGTGAAAGCTAAAGAAGAAAAATGGACTCACGCAACATCTTTATACAAAAAAAAAACTTAAAATACTTCAATAAAACCATATCACTGGTGAAAAAAATGCAAAACATAAAAATCTCATACCCAACTAGAAAATTGATGTTGATCCTCTCTCCAGTGCAAGTGCAATGTCCCACATTCAAGATCAAGTGCAAGGAAAATGAAAAATGCAAATTTTAACAACATGATTTTGGATGCCTTAACCCTAAGTTTCTACATTAAATGAAAGTGAAACATTGAAAGATAGAGATCAATGTTGAATTAAATTGAAGTGATCTATGGTATCATACATGTTGCCATTGAACTCATATCATAGCCACGTGCTTTCCATATCAACAGTTATATCCATTAAAATTCATGCACGCCTTCCATTTTAGGCAGTTACATCTACTAAACTCATGCATCATTTTCTAAAGTCTAAGGTGACTTTGTTGTAGGACAATGACTTGTGGCCTCAGTCACATAGAGTCATTGAAAAAATCATAACTGCTCTAAATCTGTGCGATCTTTTTTCACAATTGCGATCAAGTGCTTGATCAAGCACTTAATTGTCACTGCAATAATTGGGAAAAATTTTGGAGATCCATTGGGTGTGGGATCCTCTCCATCTTTTTTTTTTCTAGGCTTCTACCAACTAGGGTAGACAATCTCCTTATACATGATGTTTAGTTCATTGATTAGAGAAGGAAAAATTTTTAGTCCTCTCTTTGTAAACCTAAATCTTCATTGGACAGGTCCTAATTTGGGCCTAATTTGTTTGTTAAAACTAAAGGTTTTGATTTTCCTAGCAAGGACACAAGGTGCAATGCATTCTATGACATTGATGAGTTAACAAGTTTCTTTGTAATCATTATTTGTAAATGTTTGTCCAAGGGGGCTTTCCTCTTTGAAACGAATGCTTCTAGTAATTGTGATTGTTAATTTTTAGAGGAATAAGGTTATGCTCAATCATTTTTTTAAATGTTGCAACATTGGTTTTCAGAAATGTCTTCCTATGTTTTGTCAATCTTGATAACTGCCTCAATCTATTATAAGGTTATTGTTTTTTCCCCACTATCTAGAATGGATAATTCCTTTCTTGATATTAGTCCTAGTTCTTATATGAAGCAAGCCTTATATTTTCAATAAGACTATCTTGGTCATCACTTTGAGATTTTCTTTTATATATGTATGTGTGTGTTTTCTCCCTTTATTAAAATCTATGATTTTTTTCATAAATACTCATATTTTATTTAATTTTACTTAGATAGGTGACAAGCATTTAGAAAATCAAGAAGATTGAGATAATAAAGCATATTTGGAGATTAGTTATAAATATTTTGAACATCCAAAGTATTAGTTAGAAAATAAAGAAGATCTCTAATTTCTATGCATTGATGACACATGGTACCCATGCATCTCTTCGAAAAGAAAAATAACGAGGAGGAGAACCTAAGGGCTATAAAAGTTCATAAAAATGGATCAAGAAGGGAGATTAATCAAAGTCTCTTGGCTTCTCTCTTTTACTTTCCATATCTTGCTTCCTTCTTCCTTTCCTTCTCCTATTTCATCCCACTAGCTCCTCATCCTATACATCTTCTCCCTTTCTATATTAGTGTTGTTATTGCTACATGCAACTCACTACTTGGTGTTGTACCTGCAATCAGTTGCTACTTGGATCCTTCTAGTTATTTTTGCTAGCAGTTGCTTGCTATTGGATGCTTGTTACTATTCAAGAATCAACCTTCCAGAAGCAAATGGATTGAAGATTGATCTGCTAAGTCCCTTCCTTCCCCTTCTAATATTTGGCCCATATTCATGTTCATATTTGATGAAGTATCAAAGTGTTGCATCGATGGGGCCCTATCTACATGGTGTTGCCCCATCAACATAGCATTTGATGCATTTATGGGACCTTGTCGATGTAGCTCCATAATAAAGTCTATAAATACATGCTCACCAACTGTGTTTATGAAAGGTCAAGTCATAGTTGTAGGAGAGCTCTTGTAGTTTTTCATTTGAGAGTTAGAAAATTTCTCTAAGTGCCCACAACAGGAGTCAAAAAGTGTATAGATCTTTATTTGAGGACTAATGTGCCTGAGCACACTAATGTAAATGACAATAAAGATGAGCCTTTTGATCAAACCGTATAGCACTTGGAATAGATTAATGATTTATTTCTGCATTTATTGTTTTCATTAATTATGAAATTAATTAAGCTAAACTAGACTTTAATTAATTAATTAAGTAATTAAGCCAAATAGATTAAACACATAAGTATGACCACTTCGATCATAACATACAACACTTGGTAATCCTTGCAGCGCTTAACATTTGGTAGCCTAGCAGTGTTGTATGCATTCAAGATGTGTATGGAAAGTGGGACTAGATACTGATGTTACGATTAGTTAGAGATTAATTAATTAGTTAAATTAAATTAGCTATTAAAATAGTTCATTTCTCTATTTTAAAGGACCAAGAACATAAAACATAAAATAATAAAAATCATATGCCTCGATTACACTTAACCATACCTTTGTACATCACAAGTGTAATTGGGAAGACAACGAATTATTATTAGGGCAAGTTCACTTCCTAGAATCTAGTGTACTAGAAGACATAGAGCCCATGGAATTCGACAAGATCATGTGTGAATGCTTAGTTATTTGTATGGTTGAGCATAGAGGTACTCACTGCTCACCATTGGTGCCATTGCCAAGGAGTCTTTTTGTTTGAAACATGTGCTAGCTAGGTTTAGTAAACATCATTAACATCATTGGATAAACCCTAAGGTCAAAATCATTCTCATGAAAAATATAATCACATAAGCACATTGATATTTTATTTGTATTGAAAAATGTCTTCTTCTTACATGTGCAATGATACTAAACTATCATTTCCTTAAGAATGCAAGGTGGTGTATACTCATCTAGATGAGTATGTGTCTAACTTCACCTTCATCTTGCATTAGGATGAACAACTACGATGGCAAGATATGAAAGGCAACATTGTAATGCCTCTTGATCAATCTATGCCCAGGATGCTACTTCAAACTGTTAAGAGGTTAGGCATCTAGGATCTTCAAGAGGAGTACATTGTGCATGTTTATGACTACTAGGACTACCATCTCATTGAAGAACCATGAGATAATAAAGGGGAAATGGTTCACTAATCCCTTATACCTACTTAACCAAAATGATAATGAGAACCCTCCCTCTGGGAGTTCTCAACATGAAGATTCTCCATCCCTTGTTATTGGTGATGGAGGTGTGGCCCTGAATCTGTAGTCCATTATCAACAATGTAGGTTAAGGTAAAAATGGAAGTTAAGGCAGGGGCTCAGGCAAGCATCAAGATGACAAGAAAACTAACAAAGGTGTCCATGACAATCATAGAGGAGTTGTCATACACCATGGTGGTGACAATCCTCCTCCATCTTCATCCTCTTCACTTGCATCTTTTTCTTTCTCTTCTAGTTTTAACAAATGTCGTAGAAAGAATAATCATGATGAAGGAGAATAACAAGACAACAACGATGATCGTCAAGCCCACCATGAATGAAGGGGTAGCAGAGGACATCATCGACATCATTGAAATAATGATGATGGTGAGCCTTTGTTGGCAACTTGAAGCATGCTAAATATTGCAAAGGCTGTAAAAATTCCAATAAGGCATGTGAGAGATAGTCGGATAAGATGACTTGATATGAAGAATATTCCTAGATTTGAGGGGGGATATAACTCTGATCCACAAACACATCTTCAAGCTTTTCACGATGCTTGTGCCTTACAAAATATTAAAAGTGATTGGTAAAAATTAAAGCTATTTCCCATGACACTCATCAAGGAAGTAGAATGTTGGTAGTCATCCTTAAAGCCAAAATTCATTCGTAGGTGGAGTACAATGCTAGAGTTATGTAATGATAAGTATCAAACATACTCCAGAGTGTCTAATTTGAGAAGGCAAATCCAAGGATGGAAGCAAGAAAACCATGAACCCTTGGATGTTGCCATGGGAAGATATTATTCTCTCATACACCGATGCCCTGGCCATGGTTATTCTTAGTAAAAACAACTTCATCATATCATAAATGGACTTAGATCATAAACGAGAAGAAATCTTGGGGTTTATGCCCAATGGAGACTATCAAAAGTCCAAGCCCATCAAATTCAAAGGCTAATTGAGCTAGTAGCAAAAGCAAAAGAAGAGTTAAGAAAATAGGAAAGTGCTAAAGAATAGAATAGGGTTCCTTCCATCAAAAAGAGGAGGTCTAATTTTTTGACAATGAAGAAGAATCAGCACTTGATGAGATGGTGAATAGAAAAATCTTACTGATTTAAAAATCTATGTCTAAAAGTTCGTCTAAGGTAGATAAAATGTAGGATTCATTAGATGAAAAATTCTAAACTACTATAAAAATCACTGAGAAATCAAGAGAGTAGAGTAGTGATCATGATCGTAGAAGGTAGAAAGAAGCTGAACATGCCTACCAAAGGGGTAATGGCAAGATACCTATAGTAGAGGGCATTACAGAAACTAAATTAGATGATGATGGTGGGTGTGACATTTGCCAATATGAACATCCTAAGGGATGTTACCCCATCATGTCACACTTATAGGAGTCTGGGGTGTATGCTCTAAATCCATGACTAGAAAAAAGATAAACACCTAGAAGATTACCTTATCCTCAGGGTAATTCCAAACAATTTCATTAGCAACAACAATATTATCCAAGTGGAGCTCCACCACAACCATATGAGCAATATCAATAGTGGCACCAACCATAGTCGTGGGGAATGCCACCACCAAGGTAGTAGTACCCTTATAGGCAACCAAATCCATATGGGTATTATGTTCAATAATCCTTGTCTCTGTGTGACTCCTCTAATTACATTTTTCCTTTCCAACATCACTATTACGCTCCCAAATACTATAGATCTCATTCTCCACTTTCTAAGAGGAATACCACATTTTATCCTTATCCTCCTCCAATTCTTACACCTGTTTCTCCATCCTTAACATAACTACCACCTGCTCCATCCATGCAGGGTGAACCTCTAGCCTAGCCACAACAGTGCAATGCTACCAAGGTCATCAATCTATAGCTGGTTCATCAACTGAGGGGTTTGGAACCTCATGCTTATAAAAGACCATTATTCTAAACCAACAGCCCTACTAAGCCCTTACAAACTTAGGTAGCTAGTCATCCTACTCCTACCTCATCCCTTGCAAATCCTTTCATTGGGTTCCCTTCAAACCAAATGCCACCCAAAATCCATATTGTTATGCTCACTCATGTTGTATCTAATTAGATCCAAGCTAGCATCCTTTCCAGGAAATTAGCTAATCCTAGAAGTCCTCTTATCTATTTATAGATTACTAGGAATGAACCATGTAAAGCTCTTCTTGATTCAGGCTCTAGTGTGAACTTGATTTCTTATGAAATGTATATTGCCTAGTACTTATCACCTCTCAAGAAGAGTAATATCATATTGAAATTGGTAGACTAATTCATTACTATTTCATTAGTTCTAGTAGAAGACATTGTGACCACTATCTATGGGTGATCTTATCTTGCCGATTGCCTAGTAATCAAGGTTGAGAACTATAAGGGGGACTTTCCAATCATTATGGGAAGGACATGGCTAAGCATTATTGATGTACAAATGGGCATCAAAGATCTTTCCTTGGAGATATCTAAGAAAAATGCATTTGGAAAGATCAAGAAGAGACGAGTTCCATGCATTGCGTATAATGATACAAGATGCAATTGCGTGTAGAAACTCTAGTTAGTGAAACAAGCATCTATTCCTTCATGCAAGCAATGTGCACATGAAGTAGATATTCAAATGTGTCTATACGTAGCAGCCAGAAAATAAGAAAGCACACAATGGCTGACCATTAACTTTGATAGTAGCACAATGTGCATGAAATCTACTAAGAACCTAACATGCACTTATGTTGCAAGCATGGATGAACTAGATCAAGTTCATCACGAACTCTTTGATAATGAAAATAATGATATCAATTGGGGAGATTTTGAGATCCCTAAGAATTTCAAACAAGAGCCCCTAAAGTTGAAAACTCTACCTATCATCCTGGAATATGCATTCTTAAAAAATGGCAAGCTGGTTATACTTAATGCCAAACTTGCTCTTGATTAGAAAGCAAAACTATTGAAAGTGATTAATAGATGTCCAACAACCTTTTCTTGGTCATATCCTAAACTCACTGGAATTGATCCATGAATATGCTAGCATCACATTTACACATATGTATCCATGAACCCAAGAAGGTAACCACAATGGTGGTTGAATCCAAAATTGAAGTAAACCATCAAAAAGGAGATTAAGCAACTCCTTAAGGCAGGGTTCATCTATCCCATTGTAGATAGTAAGTGGGTTGGCCCACTCGTGATAGGGTCAAAGAGAGGTGAAAAACGACAGGTTTGTATTGATTTTAGGTTGTTAAACATGATAACATTCAAAGATCATTTTCTATTGTCATTCATTGATCAAGTGTTGGACACCATATCTGGGCATTGCTATTACATTTTTTTGGATGATTATAGTGGTTATAACCAAATCCAAATTGCACTAGAGGATTAGGCCAAAAAAAACATTCACAAGTCCTTGGGGGATCCTTGCATATCATAAGATGCTTTTTGGTTTGTATAACGCTCCTACCACTTTTCAATGTCTAGTTTTAAGCATCTTTCAATAACAAATAGGTAGCAGAGTGGAAGCCTTTATGGATGACTTCTCCACTTATGGTGCTACATTCATGCAAGCCTTGGATAACCTTGAGCAAGTACTCAAAAGATGTGTGGAAACAAACTTGTGGCTTAATTAGCAAAAGAGCCATCTCATGGTTTAAGAAGGCATTGTATCACGGCACAGAATTTTATAGAAGGGGATCAAGGTAGATCCCAAAAAGATATGGGTTATCCAAGGAATAACTCACCAACCAAAAACTATAAAAGATGTTCAATCATTCCTTCGACACACTGGCTACTACTGGCAATTTATAGAGAATTTCTCTAAGATCGTGAAACTATTGGTCGAACTAACAAAGAAAGATGCTCCATTCATCTAGACCAAGGAATATGAAAATACATTTCAAAGCCTCAAGTAGAAGCTCGTAGAGACTTCAATTCTATGACCACCTAACTAGTATAAACCAATCCATATCATGATAGATGCATCTAACTACACCTTGGAAGCCATGCTTACATAGTTGGATAATAAGAATTTTCCACATTACATCCACTGTGCAAGTCAAAGCATTGTGGGTGCATAGTTGAAATACACCACTATAGAGAAAGAACTAATGGTAGTGGTATTTTCTCTAGAAAGGTTTAGGTACTATATGCTTGGATATAAAGTGTTTTTGCACATGGATCATAATGCCATTTGTTTCCTCATGAATAAGTCAACGATGAGCCCCCATGTTATATAATGGCTAGTGATCTTACAGGAATTTGATCTCACAATAGTAGATAAAAAAGGAACTAAGAATGTGGTTGTTGACCACTTGTCTCGATTGCAATGGAATAGCAAAGAGGAGGAGAACTTGCTATCTCATCAATTTCCTAATGAACTCCTCTTTGCTGATGCAATAAATGAACAAGTGCCCATAGAACCAAAATGGTATGATGGCATCGTCACTTATCTTTTTCATTCAAGAAATGCCAAAAGATCTAGACTCCAAGAAGAGACAACAATTTCTTCATTAAGCTAAGCACTTCATGGAAATCAATGGACACCTTTATAAGGTGTGCACTAATAACCTGGTTAATTAGTGTGTACCTGATGTAGATTAATTGCACGTTTTCTAGGACCCTCATGAGAATCTTTGTGGAGGTCACTGAAACACCACTAATTTCAGCCTAGCACTTTCCAGAATATGTGCAAAACCCTCCGCAAAGTTCAGCGGGCATTTGTGTTTATGATTTCGACACTAGATGTAGGCTTTCTTGGATTTGATTTCAGATGAGACACACACAAAATCCAGAAAAAGAAGTAGCCATCAAAGGTCACGCTCCCATCATAATAGCCAAAAAAATAATAATAAAAAATGCAAAGACCATGCCACCAGTAGCACCACCAAAACATTGTCTGCATCGGTGGTGGTGACTTTGATGTTATTGATCATGGTGGTTCCACGGACATACGACTCCGTGGATCTGGCGCTGTTGCAGGATTACTACGTGGTGGACATAGCGGCCAAAACATGGGTGAACAGGCCGCCCGCTATCCACGATCTACCCCAGCACCACTGTTTCTGTGCCCTTGCCACACGTCTCGTTGCTTGCCACCATCGCTGTCAAGCACCACCGGCAACCGCCCCTCTCCTCCAATCTGTATCCTGCATTACTTTGATGGACCAGTCAAAACCATACTCCTTGTCGATGTTCCATTTTCCGCACAGTGGCGCTAAGCACGATTTGCAGATGACGGCCACGTGGGAAAATGAACAGAAATTTGGGCTTCGTAAATCCAAGGCATCGGCGTAGGCTTTGTTCCAAGTATATTGGATGTAGACATACCAGATGAGATCTCTAGTAATGACGCTGTTGAAATGGCCAGGAAAATGGCACTTCAAGAAGGTTTGCTGGTTGGAATATCATCTGGAGTTGCCACTGCTAAAAATTATGAATATCATCTGGAGTTTCCATCACTAAAAATTCTAAAAATTCTGGAGTTGCCACTGTTGAAAATTCTAGAAAATTCTGGAGTTTCCACCGCTGAAAATTCTGGAAAATTCTAGAGTTGCCACCGCTGAAAATTCTGGAAAATTAATTGCTGCCATGCAGAGAGCCTAGGGATTTATTAGACAAAACAAAAATCAGTTTCAGACACTGATTCTTACCGTCCCTAGTTTCATGGAACACGCTGCTGTTTCTAATTCAAAGAAAGAAACTATTGTATTGCCTAGTTTTGGGGAGCAATATTTGTCAACTGTTCTATTCCAATCGATCAAGGAAGAATGCAAAAAGATGCAACTTGAATCGTGATGTCTTTTATTGATGATTCGCTCGTACCTAAGGAGAGTCTATGTGACAATGGACATATGCATCAACAAAGTACAGTGTCGTCACCAAACCGTCGTAAATAACAATGATAGTGACATGGCAGTGAAAATCACTGGCAAATAGCAGAAACAGAGGCAACAATAACAAGAAAAAAAATTATCTGAAGGCTGCGACCACGTGTAGCTGTGCAGGCCAGGCCATGGCGATAGCAGCATCCCATTGCGTTGCTTCTACTTGTGCTTCTGCTTACTGTCGACAAGATCTTGACGACTTTCACCTGCTTCCGAATTCTCTCTCAAGAGGAATAGTAATAGCAGCAACAGCTTCTACACCATTCCTATGCGCACATCCCAATTTTAGAAAATTACTGCGTGTTAGAGCATGCTTGGATTCTGACGACGTTCCCACAGATGACACCGCCACTCGTGATAGCAAGATTCCCTTTGGCTACATGAGAAAATTTGTTTTGATTATTAGATTGGGTTTGACTGCTGCTGGCATCATCCTGAAATATGGATTAAAGTTGTTTGGCATGGACCCATTGAAAGCAGGAAATGTTGTTCACAAAAAAATTTATATATTTATAATTTTTCAAGCGAGCCAAAGCCAAAGTTAATCCTTCTAAATTTTCTTTCTAAATTTTTATCACTTGAGGGCTTGTTTTTCTAATTTGTTTGTATTTTCATGGGCTTGAATGACCCACAAATTGTAAAATACATTGAATCTGGTCAAAGAAGGCAAATATCCAGCACACATCTAACTCGTGCCAACTATCCGTGGAACACATGTCACTAGATCTATTTTCCTCTCATCTCCCAACCGTTGATTCCATTCTTGAAAACCCTAGCCAAACCCTAACCCAACTCTATAAATACCCTATCAGTTCACATAAATGAAGGGGGGGCAAACACAAGAAGAAGAAGATTGGAAGAGGCAAAGATTGGAGAGATTGGCAATTCTTGAGGACAGAACTTGCAATCCTTGGGCGCTCAGCACATCTGATTTTTGGCTTCTAAGTTTTTCTCACGTTCATCCCATTTCATCATCGCATCATCGTGTCATATCATTCCGAGGCTAGGCATTTGACTTGCCATCCACACTTGTGCAACTACGCTTTGACCGGTGCATATTCCTGTTTGAACAATACAATACAATTTCATTATTGTCTCCCATTTACATTATTTAGTTCTATTTATGCTTTACAAATATAACTTTGTTTATGCTTTATTCATAATTCAGTACGCTTTATTTACATTTCGTATCGTTGTCTACATTCCGTTTACATCATGTTTACGATAACCCTAGCGCTAGCCGTAGCTTACGCTCGAGGAAGTCCTTGGTTGATTTGCGTGCAAACCATTCAAGGCACTCTGCCTTCGTTTACTTTTCTAGCTTGCCCTCGGGCGAAGGTAGGGTCAGCTATGGCTGCCCGATGATCTCTCGGTATCTGTTTCCCTTCCAGCCGTACACCGACGATTTAGAACAGTACAGTTTTTGGCACTAGAAGGAGGGCCACTTTCTTGTTATTGGTTAAAACTTCACTACCTATCAAAACTCATCCATCTTGCCCATTTGAGTCTCTTCATCCCTGTTAATCACACTAAGCTTGTGTCACCCCATGCTACAACTGCTTGCAATCCAACTCCATTCATCTACCCCATTCCATTCACGTTTATCATGGAATCTTCCCAAGTCAACCCAGTAACACTACCGATTGCTGACTTTGGGGCTAAAGCTTCAAACCTTATGACTGCTACAAAATCCATAACCATTACTGAACACATAAATCCTCAAGGCCCTACATGCCAATCCCTCAGGCTACAAGGCAAAGGCCCTATTCACGCAACTCTTACACCCGAGCAGTATAATTTTATCTGTGTCAAAATCCAAGCCAACCTACCCATTGATCGTATAGAGAGGGAAGCTAAGCGAGAATATGAATTCATCCACAAAGGAGGACGTGAGTTTATCCCTTCAGCTTTTGACATAATCCCATTGTCTGAAACCCATCATAAAATCATATCCCAACTTCTTATGGCTAGAAGTAAAGCCTTACAACTACCTCCCATAGAGCTTCAAGACGAAGAAGATGACTTTGCAGCCCAATCTGAACATGGAGAATCATACCATACCGTTAGCCCTCATGCCCACACAAACCCATTATTCCATCCTTTGCTGGAAGAAACTGTATTTCCTTCTTCGTCCACAAACACTCGAGGACCTATTCCCCATTCCATTCCTATCTTCTCCGTGCTCAATAACATTCACTCTGATGTGTCCACTTCTATAATTCCTCCACCAGTACAGTCCCAACAACTCACCCAAACCAACGCAGGTTCAATCCTCCAACCTCAAGTAACTGGAATAACGTCAATCATACCAGCTTCCACATCCACCCATTACATACCCCTGATGCAAATTCATAGGGCACCATTGATTACTCCTACCCAACATGTTCAAGGTGTTACCACACAACCTGTGGCTGGGCAGTGGGTTCCACCAATAGTCTTAGTCCTGAATACCATCCCA
Organism: Gnetum montanum; assembly: GCA_015680685.1. NCBI lineage: Eukaryota > Viridiplantae > Streptophyta > Gnetopsida > Gnetales > Gnetaceae > Gnetum > Gnetum montanum. Next base: position 1,187,325 of record MNCI01018059.1, on the reverse strand, counting down.
CCACAACAAATTTTAGCCCAACAACCTGCTTTTCCACAAACAATGCAACAATTAAACCATTATCATCCACAATCAACTCAATCCATTGGTTTACCTATCGCCCAAGAATGGGAAAACACACAAAAAATGATGCACTCATTGGCAGAAGAACTAAAACGCCTTAAAACTTTCAACAATGAGGAAGGCAAGGTACTAGATTTCTATCAAGATGACCCAATTGACCCCTCAGTTCCATCCTTGACCTTGCCAAAAGGAGTCTCATTACCTCAACTGACCAAGTACAATGAAGAAGGGGACCCAAATGCCCACCTAGTGACATTTAGAATCGAAAGCCTTTTACTTCAAGCATGGCCCCATGTAATCTTGTAAGTGTTTGCAATGTCCTTAACCGGAAAGGCCTTAGATAGGTACCGATCTTTACCCCGTAGCTTCATATCTTCTTTAGAGAATTTTCTGCATCAATTTGTCACCTGTTTCAAGTACAATTTGAAACCTAAAGCCACATTAGATAGCTTGATTCAAATTAAACAAACGCCTTTAGAGCCAGCATAGAAATTTATCCAAAGGTGGAGTGCAACCTTAAACGAACTTCACGAACCTATCCCCGAAACGTATTTACTCACTATCCTTAAATCAACCATGAATGACTTTATTAAGTCAAAACTTTACTACCTAAAAGCCTGCACATTGAGCCAAGAATTCGTACAAATCAAAGACATAGAAGAAGTGGCACAAAAAGGTAATGACCCAGCCTACTCAACCTTTAGGAGCCAACACACGAGGAAAGATAAATCCAAAACAACGGTAGCAGCAATGACTGAGGGAAAATAACCTGCTATCCCAAACAACTATGAAAGAACCACACCCACTCATACACCTGGAAATTCCTTAAATAGAAACAACAACACAGGTCATGCCCGTACCTTCAAAAGGAAAGACCTTGCTCAATACACACCATTGCCAATGAAGCCTTCTCAACTGCTTGATCAATTTCTAAAGGCTGGGCTAATTCAACATAAACAAATGTCTCCTGCGGCCTCATAAAGACATGATTGCTTTTGCGAATTGGCCAAAAATCCAGCCTTAGCAACATCCAATGAACCTCCCATTCCAAAAAGCTTTAGGTTGGATAGGTTTTGTGAATATCACCAATGATGTGGTCATGGGACTGATTACTGCTTTGCGTTGAAAAAAGACATACCACGTATGATAGATGGAGGTGAAGTAGTATTCGACGAGACAAACCCAGTAAGGCCTCAAAACCAATCCATGGAGGTCTACAAGGATCCTCTCATTACCAATACCAATGATGCCCCATATGTGATTAATACTATCAATATGGAAAACAGATAAGACGTTCCGCAAAGACCTTTTATGATTCGAAGGCCTTCAGAAAACACACCTACCCCAACATCTCCTCAAACCCCTTTTACCATGTGCACGTCCCCCACACCATCAGAACCATTCATCATCCGCATACCTCCTTCAGTTGCCACCACAACAAACATACCATCTGAAAACCGACACATTCCCTTTGTGGTCCGGGTGCCAAAACACCCTGGCACACAACCCACCTCCACTTCTCGACAACCTTTGCGAGAACGTCTTGCCGATAGGCTAATAAGAGAGCGCTTAGAAAGAGAAAAAAGAGAGTGCATGGAGACAGAAAACCATGGACATGAATTAGGACTACCAAAGCCTACACCGCTAAGTACCATTCCCATGAGTTCATCCATTAATGAGCCTAGTACAAGTCACCAAAACAAAGATGAAGTCACAAGTCATATCCCAAACCCAGCATTCTCAACTACTAACGTAAAATACGAATGCTAGGTTAAATGGACCAAATCTCTACGGATAAGAATGTCCCAAACGGCAAAAACCTAGCAAATGCGTTGACCCAAGTCACACAAGCCTTAAAACAAAAGAATACTTCTTTAAGTTTGTATGACCTAGAAATGACTTCACCAGTACATCGAGAGGCTCTCGTACGGATGCTAACTTCAATTCCTGTTAGTGAGAATCTTCCTGCAGACGAACCATCCATTTATGCAGTATTATCCCCACAACTTCAGGAATTGAAGACCACATCCTTAGAGTTCCGTGTTAAGGACATTAAGCTAGATGAGAAAACAGGGGAAATAACCATGGCCCCTATGTTCATAACAATACAGGTTGATCATTTCAAAATACATAGGGTGCATGTCGATGATGGTGCAGCAACAAATGTAATACCTTTTTCCATCATTGAAAAATTGGGACTCACTGAACAAATACAACCCACAACAACCTCTTTCTTGAGATCTTTCAGTGGTTCCAGTGTGGGAGTGAAAGGCATGGTTACCTTAGATTTCATAGCAGGTGACCAATTCCCTACATTGGCTGAATTCATAGTGGTTGATGAAATGCTAGGGTTTAATTTAATCCTAGGACATCCTTGGCTAGCTCAACTTAAAGTCGTATCTTCACCAATCCATCAGGAGATACATCTACCTTACGATGGAGGTGAGATCATCATACATGGGGATACAACAACATCGATCATTTCCTCATACCTTGAGGTAGGTCAAGACTTAGAAATTGAGTTCATTAAGCCTAAACAAGAAACCATGAACATACATCAAAACGTGAACCCAACGTTGACTCACAATCCAACTAGCACTGAAGAAATAGAAGAAGACACAGACATAGGAGTCATTCTTGCTGATGTTTCTTGGTCAGAACTACCCTTTGACATCACCGATGAAGGGGAAGATGAATATAAAATCATACCCATACACCCAGCCCCACACGTTAAGTTACAAAAGATCAAGAGGCAACACAACAACTAGAACGAATGATGCAAAGTGTCCGAAATGACGTTAAACTACGAACTATTTGAAATGAAGTTAAACTACGAATTAAACTAGCCACGGTCAGAAATGGTCGGTTCCATTTAAAACTTCTTAAAAACATTATTTGGCCCACCATGGCATAAAACTAGTAATCCTTTCTTTAACAACAAATGCAATAGTCCATCAAAAACTTTAAACTCATGTACCAAGCCTGAAACGGCTTTAAACTAGAGCTAACAAATTACAAATTTACAAACTTTCGTCATCTTACATTAAACTTTCGCTTATAGGTTACAAGTTATGATTTAGATTCTTGCAGAGTCGTTGCTTTCTTTTCCAAGTATTTACCTTACATCTTGCACTACACTTTAGAAATTTATGTTACATTTAGTTGCAGACATATACTCTAGAAAACAAAGAAAAACAATAAAAAACATTAAAAAAATGACCAAAATATTTACATGAAACATAAAGATAACGATGCAAATATTTTATACCTCCTTCAGTTGCCACCACAACAAACATACCATCTGAAAACCGACCCATTCCCTTTGTGGTCCGGGTGCCAAAACACCCTGGCACACAACCCACCTCCACTTCTCGACAACCTTTGCGAGAACGTCTTGCTGATAGGCTAATAAGAGAGCGCTTAGAAAGAGAAAAAAGAGAGCACATGGAGAGAGAAAACCATGGACATGAATTAGGGCTACCAAAGCCTACACCGCTAAGCACCATTCCCATGAGTTCATCCGTTAATGAGCCTAGTACAAGTCACCAAAACAAAGATGAAGTCACAAGTCATATCCCAAACCCAGCATTCTCAGCTACTAACGTAAAATCCCCTCCACAAGAAATACGAATGCTAGGTCAAATGGACCAAATCTCTACAGATAAGAATGTCCCAAACGGCAAAAACCTAGCAAATGCGTTGACCCAGGTCACACAAGCCTTAAAATAAAAGAATACTTCTTTAAGTTTGTATGACCTAGTAATGACTTCACCAGTACATCGAGAGGCTCTCGTACGGATGCTAACTTCAATTCCTGTTAGTGAGGATCTTCCTGCAGACGAACCATCCATTTATGCAGTATTATCCCCACAACTTCAGGAATTGAAGACCACATCCTTAGAGTTCCGTGTTAAGGACATTAAGCTAGATGAGAAAACAGGGGAAATCACCATGGCCCCTATGTTCATAACAATACAGGTTGATCATTTCAAAATACATAGGGTGCATGTCGATGATGGTGCAGCAACAAATGTAATACCTTTTTCCATCATCGAAAAATTGGGACTCATTGAACAAATACAGCCCACAACAACCTCTTTCTTGAGATCTTTCAGTGGTTCCAGTGTGGGAGTGAAAGGCATGGTTACCTTAGATTTCATAGCAGGTGATCAATTCCCTGCATTGGCTGAATTCATAGTGGTTGATGAAATACTAGGGTTTAATCTAATCCTAGGACATCCTTGGCTAGCTTAACTTAAAGCCGTATCTTCACCAATCCATCAGGAGATACATCTACCTTACGATGGAGGTGAGATCATCATACATGGGGATACAACAACATCGATCATTTCCTCATACCTTGAGGTAGGTCAAGACTTAGAAATTGAGTTCATTAAGCCTAAACAAGAAACCATGATCATACATCAAAACGTGAACCCAACGTTGACTCACAATCCAACTAGCACTGAAGAAATAGAAGAAGACACAGACATAGGAGTCATTCTTGCTGATGTTTCTTGGTCAGAACTACCCTTTGACATCACAGATGAAGGGGAAGATGAATATAAAATCATACCCATACACCTAGCCCCACACGTTAAGTTACAAAAGATCAAGAGGCAACTCAACAACTAGAACGAATGATGCAAAGTGTCTGAAATGACGTTAAACTATGAACTATCTGAAATGAAGTTAAACTACGAATTAAACTAGCCACGGTCAGAAATGGCCGGTTCCATTTAAAACTTCTTAAAAACCTTATTTGGCCCACCATGGCATAAAACTAGTAATCCTTTCTTTAACAACAAATGCAATAGTTCATCAAAAACTTTAAACTCATGTACCAAGCCTGAAATGGCTTTAAACTAGAGCTAACAAATTACAAATTTACAAAATTTCATTATCTTACATTAAACTTTCACTTATAGGTTACAAGTTATGATTTAGATTCTTACACAGTCGTTGCTTTCTTTTCCAAGTATTTACCTTACATCTTGCACTACACTTTAGAAATTTATGTTACATTTAGTTGCATACATATACTTTAGAAAACAAAGAAAAACAATAAAAAACATTAAAAAATGACCAAAATATTTACATGAAACATAAAGATAACGATGCAACCATTTTATACCACTATTAAATTCAGGCCATTACATTAGTCCTTATACATTCCACCAAGCTAGTTATCCTATATTCGTTTACACTTTGTAACTCTCCTATCTGAGGGAGTGTCTCTTATTTCTCTCCTGTTTTAATTGGTAGGAGTGAGCATCATGGCCAACCACAACATCCTCTCAATATTGTCTCTCAACGGACCATACGGAGATATAGAACGAGCAATTCGCCCAGAATCTTTGGATCTAAGTCAATCCACCTATACCGATTTGATAGCTTCCACTCAAGAAACATCAGACTGGCCTACAAACGTAACTAAAACTCTAGACCTAGAAGCTAACAATATCACTGAAGATCCTCTGGTTGAAATCCCCATTACCACAGTCAATGATGAAGCCAAGACATTGAAATTAAGTGCCTTACTAGATCCGCAACTTGTAGGTGACATCACTCAGGTTTTAAAAGACAACGTAAAAACATTCACATGGTCATATACAGACATGCCAAGACTAGACCCCCGGATCATCCAACATAACATTATTCTTGATGAGACAATCAAACCAGTAAAACAAAAAGCACGAAAGGTTAGACCCGAAGTGGCATTAGCAGTCCGCGCTGAGATCACAAAGCTTTACCAAGCCGGTTTCATCCGAGCCGTTGACTATTCCAATTGGGTATCAAACATTGTTGTAGTCCCCAAGAAGAACGGTAATATACGCA
>MNCI01018059.1:1055060-1181188 GCA_015680685.1 Gnetum montanum | reverse complement strand
ATAACCAATATGCAACCACCAAGAAACCTTACCGAACTACGCGGCCTCCAAGGTAGGCTGCAATTCATTAGATGCTTTATTGAAAGGCTAACGGATAAGTTGAGTCCCATGCAACATCTATTACAAAATAATGTACATTTCCAATGGACTCAACAATGCCAAGAAGCATTTGAGAACATAAAACGCGAGTTGGCCCAACTACCAACTGTTTATCCTCCACAAAGTGACAAACCTTTCTACATCTATCTTGCAACTTCTGGTTCATCCATCACATCCATGCTTTGTCAAAAACGTCAAGATGGGGCCGAGATCCCTGTATATTATCTAAGTCATGGCTTAATAGCCCATGAACAATGATACAACAATGTAGAAAAATCATGCCTCGTCCTTGTCTTCTCTTTAAAGAAATGACGGCATTATCTCTTCCATAATCAGGTTTACATCATTTGCAAAGATAATGTTCTCCGTGACATCACTAATAACATCTATGAGTCAAGTAGGTTAGCTAGGTGGAAAGCGATGATTGCAAAATTTGATTTACACTATGTCGCTCAATCTTCCACAAAAAGTCAAGCAATAGCAACGCAACTAACTGTCTCACCGACGCACAATCAAACAACGATAAACCCCGAATTCCTAGATGAAAATGTTAATAGTATAGACACCGTACCTGATAATTATGAGGCAATTCTCTACTTTGATGGGGCCTCAACCTCTTGTGAAGGAAGTGCTACAGCTATTTTAATATACCCCTCTGGGGAAATCCAACCTTTTGCTTATCGCTTAAACTTTCCTTACACCAATAACATAGCAGAATATGAGGGTCTTCTTAGAGGACTTCAAGCAGTGCTAACTTCAGGAATATCACGGCTTGTAGTTCGAGGTGATTCACAATTAGTTATTAATCAAGTAACTGAAGCCTACACATGCAAAGCTCTCCATTTGCAACCGTATTGTGATTTGTCTAAACATATAGTGAGACAACTAGTAGAAGTGGATATACAACACATCCCTAGAAGTAAGAATACCATTGCTGATGCACTTGCCACACTAGCCTTAAACATGACACCTGAAATGTTTCATGCATTGCCTAGTTCTATAACCAGTTGTGCCAAACCTATAATTAACACTCTAAATGAAGTACCTATAGCATATGTTAGTACAACACATGCAATAGAATGGTATGATGACGTAAAAGAGTACCTTCTAAAAGGCGAACCTTCATAACACTTGACAAATGCTCAAAAGGACGCCGTACGAAAACGTTCCCGCCAATACACATTAATAGGTGACACTTTGTGTCGTAAATCATATGAAGGTATTTTGCTAACATGCGTTAGTAGCATTGATGGTCAACCGATTGTAGAACAAATCCACGAAGGACTTTGTGGAGGGCACATAGCACCTAAAGCAATGGCAACAAAGATTAGGCGTTTAGGCTATTACTGGCCACACATGGAATATGATTGCATCTCCAAAGTTAGAACATGTGACATCTGCCAAAAGCATGGTAATCTGATACATGTGCCACCTAACGAACTGCATACCGCACAAATCACATGGCCATTCCAAAAATGGGGTTTAAACTTAATTGGACCAATAACATCGTCATCTTATGCAGGTCATAGATTCATTATCACTGCAACTGAATATTTCAAAAAATGGGTGGAAGCTATTCCTCTTAAGAAGACCACATCAAAACACATTTGCACCTTTATAATGGAAAATATTATAACTCATTTTGGTATTCCAATGACCATAGTGATCAAAAATGGGCCACAATTCAGCAGCACAGATACCAAAAGCTTTTGTGAAAGTCTGGGCATCAATCATGCATTTTCATCACCTTACTACCCATATAGCAACGGTCAAGCGGAGGCTACAAATAAAACTATCATCATGGTGCTCAAAAAGATGCTAAATCAGAGCAAGAAACAATGGCATGAACAATTAGTCTACGCATTATGGGCTTATAGAATGACACATCGAACATCCACAGGTAAAACTCCATATAGTCTTGTATACAGATCTGAAGCTGTTTTACCTTTAGAATTGCAGGTTCCCTCATTGCGAATAATTCTCTCCAGTCTCCTTGATGAAAGTCAAAACAATAAATTATGCATTGCTGACCTTGACACAGTAGAGGAGGAATGTATACGGAGTCTTGATCAAATTGAATGGTACCAAAAATAGCAAAGACAAAGGCACAAGAACGATCTCCACAAACACTCGATCAAAGAAGGAGATCTAGTCCTTAAGGTCGCCCAAGAACATCTAGATAAATTCTTAGCCAATTAGGAAGGGCCTTATTTAGTCATCAAGGTATACAACAATGGAGCATTCAAACTTGCTGATATGAACAAAAACAAGTTCGCCAATCCTACCAACCACTTGTACTTGAAGAAGTACTATGTCTAACAAACTTGAGGTACGTCATAGTCCTGGATCATGACTTAAAACTGGTACCATAGAACAGTCCTGGATCATGACTTAAAACTGATACCACAGAATAGTCCTGGATCATGACTTAAAACTGATACCACAGAATAGTCCTACATCACGACTTAAAATTGATACCATAGAACAGTCCTAGATCATGACTTAAAATTGATACCACAGAACAGTCCTGGATCATGACTTAAAACTGATACCACAGAATCGTCCTGGATCATGACTTAAAACTAATACCATAGAACAGTCTTGGATCATGACTTAAAACTGATACCACAGAGACATGTCCGATATGACACTAAACTGCTACATTCGTCCGCCATGACATGAAACTAGCATCCAGAGTCTACTAAGACTATAAACTAGCTTGCCTCTTCACAGTCTACCATGACTATAAACTAGCAATGCACCGTCCGCTACGACACTAAACTAGCACCGTCTAAGGGGTTATGACGTGAAACTAACCCACGATAGTCCGCTAAGACTATAAACTGGTGACATCATCGATGACTAGGAAAAACTTGAAAAGATATGTTGTTGTAGTTGGCTGTTCCTGTTCCACAGAGACTTGTTGCATGATTCATCTCATGGGACCCTAATGAAACTAATGTTGTTTATGATTCTGTTTGCTTTCAAAGCTGCACGTGGTGACTCCATCTCCTTGTTTAAAGTGTTTAGCTGACTGTTTCATTTGTGGTTTTCTTATCTTCTTGGAGTTGTGTTTGCAGGATGACACTTCTGAGGCGTTCGTGCATAGATGCACTTCATCATGACGACAAGGTATCACATTTTTCCTGACGCACGTGACTGGTTTAATCAATCCATTCATAAGTGCATTCCTGACTCCCGATGCATCCCCTATCTCCCCATCATGCTCCCCTTAGCCTATTCAATTACACTCCCCTAATACATTCTGCTCACCTCAAAACTCTTGATACACTGTTGCACACTGTAACTCTCTAAGCAGTTGCGACACAAAACATAATACACAGTACATGATGCAAAATGCAAATGCTCATACACAAGCACAACATAAAAAGCAAGCTCTTTCAAAAAGACCAAAAAAAATGATGAAAAAGGAAAAGACAAAATAAAGCAAAAATAAAATAAAAGAAGAAACAAACAAGAAAAACAAGAAAAAGAAAACAAAAAAGGTCAAAGAGCAAAATGCATGGAAAAGGTCTTCAAAACCTCATTGACATCATAAACAAAAGACTATTGGCCATTCTCATACAAGCCCTAGGTGAGAAGGCAATTGTCTTGAAAAAATAGTTACACTCGTGTCTCAAAGACACCATGTTGCACATCATCGCGTGGCTTTGACTGCTTACAACGGGCCCCACAAATACTCTATAAGAGTCTTGTTTCTCCAAAGAACACACCTCCTATGTCCTAGTTTCAAGTCTACTGAAAACCTGATTGTTGACAAGGACCAATGACATGACTTGCACACAAAAGAGCATTCCTCTCCCACAAATCCCAGCAGCAATCATAGCCCTTAGCTTCCTAACTTCCCTGGTTACAATCCCTTGCATCTTGAACCACATTTCCTCGACCCCATGTACTTTTGAAAATGGTGCAATAATATCCGGTCAAGGGCTAATGGCTAATGTTTGGTGCTTGTTTGTTCATGGTGTTTGCACTTCTTTGTCGATGCCTCTCGGGTGAATTCCTCCAGATGTCAACAAAGAGGGGCCAATGAAACACCACTAATTTCAGCCTAGCACTTTCCAAAATATGTGCAAAACCTTCTGCCAGGTTCAGCAGGCATTTTTGTTTATGATTTGGACACTAGATGTATGCTTTCTTGGATTTGATTTCAGATGAGACACACACAAAATCCAGAAAATGAAGCAGCCATCAAAGGTCACGCTCCCATTACAGTAGCCAAATAATAATAATAATAATAAATGCAAAGACCATGCCACTAGCAGCAACATCAGAACATTGTCCGCATTGGTGGTGGCAACTTTGATGTTATTGGTTGTGGTGGTTCCACGAACATACGACTCCATGGATCCGGCGCCACTGCAGGATTATTGCGTGGCAGACACAGCGGCCAAAACATGGGTGAACAGGCTGCCCACTATCCACGATCTGCCCCAGCACCACTGTTTCTGTGCTATTGTCACGCATCTCGTTGCTTGCCATCGTCGCCGTCAAGCACCACCAGCAACTACCCCTCTCCTCTAATCTGTATCCTGCATTACTTTGATGGGCCAGTCAAAACCATGCTCCTTGCTAATGTTCTAGTTTTCACGTGGTGCCGCTAAGCGTGCTTTGCATATGACAACCACGTGGGAGAATGAACATAAATTTGGGCTTCGTAAAATCCAAGGCATCGGCATAGGCTTTGTTCCAAGTATATTGGATGTAGACATACTAGATGAGATCTCGAGTAATGACACTATTGAAATGGCCAGGAAAATGGCACTTCAAGAAGGTTTGCTGGTTGGAATATCATCTGGAGTTGCCACCGCAAAAAATTCTGAATATCATCTGGAGTTGCCACCATTGAAAATTCTGAAAATTCTAGAGTTGCCACCGCTGAAAATTCTAGAAAATTCTAGAGTTGCCACTGCTAAAAATTCTGGAAAATTAATTACTGCCATGCAGAGAGCCTATTGATTTATTAGACAAAACAAAAATCAGTTTCAGACACTAATTTCCTGCCGTCCTTGGTTTCATGGAACACGTTGTTGTTTCTAATTCAAAGAAAGAAACTATTATATTGCCTAGTTTTGGGGAGCAATATTTGTCAACTGTTCTGTTCCAATCGATCAGGGAAGAATGCAAAAAGATGCAACCTGAAATGTGATGTCTTTTATTGATGATTCGCTCATACCTAGGGAGAGTCTACATGACAATGGACATGTGCATCAACAAAGCACAGCGTCGCCACCAAATCGTCGTAAATAACAATGATAGTGATATGGCAGCAAAACTCACTAGCAAATAGCAGAAACAGAGGCAACAATAACAAGGAAAAAAAGTTATCCGAAGGTTGCGACCACATGTAGCTGTGCAGGCCAGGCCATGGCGATGGCAGCGTCCCATTGCGTTGCTTCTACTTGTGCTTTTGCTTACTGTCGACAAGAGCTTCACGGCTTTCACTTGCTTCCGAATTCTCTACCAAGAGGAATAGTAATAGCAGCAGTAGCTTTTGCACCATTCCTATGCGCATGTCCCAATTTCAGAAAATTGCTACATGTTAGAGCATGCTTGGATTCTAACGACGTTCCCACAGATGACACCGCCACTTGCGATAGCAAGATTTCCTTTGGCTACATGAGAAAAGATGTTTTGATTATTAGACTGGGTTTGACTACTGTTGGCATCGTCCTGAAATATGGATTACAGTTGTTTGGCGTGGACCCATTGAAAGCAGGAAATGTTGTTCACAAAAAATATATATATATTTATAATTTTTCAAGCGAGCCGGAGCCAGAGTTAATCCTTCTAAATTTTCTTTCTAAATTTTTATCACTTGAGGGCTTGTTTTTCTAATTTGTTTGTATTTTCATAGGCTTGAATGACCCACAAATTTTAAAATACATTGAATCTTATCAAAGAAGGCAAATATCCAGCACACATCCAACTCATGCCAACTATCCGTGGGATACATGTCACTAGATCTATTTTCCTCTCATCTCCCAACCATTGATTCCATTCTTGAAAACCCTAGCCAAACCCTAGCCCAACCCTATAAATACGCTATCAATTCACATAAACGAAGGGGGGGCAAGGACAAAAAATAGAAGAAGATGGAGGGAGGAAAAAATTGGAGAGATTTGCAATTCTGATAAATTGGAGAGATTGGAAATTCTAAAAAATTGGCAATTCTAAAAAATTGGAGAGATTGGCAATTCTGAAAAAGGACAGAACTTGCAATCCTTGGGCGCTCGGCACATCTGATTGTTGGCTTCCAAGTTTTTCTCACGTTCATCCCATTTCATCGTCGTATCATCACAGCATATCATTTCGAGGCTAGGCGTTTGACTTGCCATCCACACGTGTGCAACTACGCTTTGACTAGTGCATATTCCTATTTGAACAATACAATACAGTTTCATCATTGCCTCCTATTTACATTATTTACTTCGGTTTATGTTTTGTTTACAATATAACTCTATTTATGCTTTATTTATAATCTAGTATGCTCTGTTTACATTTCGTATCACCATTTGCATTCCGTTTACATCCTGTTTACAATAACCCCAGTGCTAGCCGTAGCTTACGCTCAGGGAAGTCCTTGGTTGATTTGCGTGTAGACCATCCAAGGCACTCTACCTTCGTTTATTTTTCCAGCTTGCCCTCAGCTGAAGGCAGGGTTAGCTGTGGCTACCCGATGATCTCTCGGTGTTTGTTTCCCTTCCAGCCTTACACTGACGATTTAGGACAGTACAGCCACTATGTAGGGAGATGCATGACCATAAAAATATGGATGGTATGATACTATTGGCCCACAATCTGTAGGGATGCCCACTAATTTATTTACTCCTGTGAGTGTTCTCAACAAGATGGTGGAATGACTGCACATATGAAGGGTCCTTAATAGTGGATTCAGCCACTAGAACTCTTTGACATATGGGGCATAGATTTCATGGGTCCCATCATATCCATGTCCAATAGGAAGGCATATATAGTTATCGTCATTGACTACTGTACCAAATGAGCAAAAATAGCAACCATCACTAACTATACATCATCTAATGTTGTTCAATTTGTACAAAAAATGTTGTGGATAGGTTTGGGGTGCCACAAGCACTAATTTCTAACAATGAAACCCATTTTATAAGTGCTACTTTTTGAAAACTCATGCAATGCTTGGGGGTTGAACATAAACTAACAACACTCTATGACCCCTAAGCCAACAATCAAGTAGAGGTTACTAACAAGGAGATCACAAAGATTCTAATAAGAACTATTAGCAAGCATAGGAGAGATTGGAGCAACAAACTCAACAATGCCCTTTGGGCCTACTGCTCAACATGGAAACTCTCTATTGGCTACTGTCCCTATGAGTTGGTGTATAGAAAACTTCCAATGCTCCTAATTTAATCCGAGCTTTGTACACTCTTAACAACCTATGACCCGGATCTTGACCAAAGTATAGCATAAAAAGAAAGATTAATCAACATAAATATGCTAGACAAAAATAGATTAGTAGCCCTATCTTTGAGTGAAGTACACAAGGCATTCAACAAACAACAACATGAACTTAGAATACAGAAAGGAAAATTTTAACCAAGAGATAAGGTTCTGTAGTGAAATCCCACACATGTATCTTAATGAACCAAATTTCAAACATTATGGAAGGGACCTTATATAATTGATAAAATCTTTTCTTCTAGGGCCATGATTATATACAAACTTGAAAGTCCAAACTAGAAGCAGTTGGTTAACATCCAACAAATAAAGTCATTCCATGAGCCCAAACAAGCCAATGCAATAAATACCTCGATGGATGGACAACTACACTCAATTTTTCAAATCTCCTCCTTTCAACTTAGTCATTAGGGAGATGTCCATCCATACTAACTATATACATGGCTCCCCAATTTTTCTATTTTTTATTTTATACCTTTTTTATTTTAAAAACTTTTTCCTATTTTACACCACTTTTATTTTATGCCATTGTTAGTACATTTAAAATTTTATTGAATATTTTACCCTTTCTTATATATTTTACTTTATTTTTAGTGTGATTTTCTAATTTTTGTTAATAAATGTGCTTTTTGCCAATAGGATAAAGTGGTGTTGTAGGTGTTGCTAATGGTGGTTTATGCTTAATGTTTTGTTTGATAATGCCTAGTTTCTATTTTTGAATTTTGATACTGATGGCTAGGACAAGGTTTCTTTTTCATGGAACAGGTAGTGAGTCCACAACATCCTCCCATCCAAAAAATATATAGTTTTTCTTATTTTGGAAGTATGAGGTCCCTTTCATTAAATAAATTTTTAATAAATTTATAAGCATGGTAGTTTCTACAATTTCAAAGGATTCAAAGGTTTGCATAGAGTGTGACTTCAAGGGAACTCAATTCTCTTTGTACTCTTCTACTTACTTGGGTGCATGAATGTTTTCATAGACTTCTTACTACTCCATGTTGAATAAGTCTTTACATTGTATGGTTCCCATTTAAAAAGAAAAAAAAAACAAAAAAAAATAAAAACAAAAAAAAAGCCATGATGGGAATTCAAAGAACACCCCTTAGACAAATAAATGGGTTACAAGCATTTGTTATGGGACTAGAAATACATGTTACTCATGCCTAAAAGTCCCCTCTAAGTAAGGCCCTCTCTCACTTTTTACTTCTCTTTTCTTCTCTTTAAGGAACAGTGATTGTTCTATGGGAGCACTCTGGTGTCTTAAGGAGGTTGACAAGTCTTGGAGTGGTAATGCGAAGTCACTGAAAGTAGTTGGTTTTGGTCTAGACTAAGGATGGATCTTCTCAGGTCATTTAAACACAAATCCACAAGGGACTTCTTATGATCTTAATTTGGAATTCCATTCCACATTCTCCATTGTCCATCCATGTTACCCATAATCCACCTCACTATCGGTGTCCACGTTCTTGTTTGGTGTCTTTGTCTGATGTACTTGAATTCTTTGGTAGAATCTTCCAAGTTTTGGTCCTTAACTTTCATCAACCATTAATCACCTATGAGGCCCACCAACTCCTTAGGTTGAGGTTATGTAAGGGAAAACAAGGCATGTGCCTACTATGGGGAGGACCCACTTGCATATCTCTTGGTTGGGTTTGTTAAGCCCCTTATCCTTAGGCATTTTTTCATTAGAATCTATTGTACACCCATCTTCTACATCTGACCATGTGCTCCTTTACATATTTTCTTTAATTCACACATTCTCTATCAAATTTTTGAATTTTTGAGCTCCCAAAGGCCCTCTTTAATGATTTCATCATATTCTTGGCTTTTCTAGCACTCCATGGAGCCAAAATTCATTTAAAATTTCCTTATGTTTTTTGAAATATTCAAAATTAAAAATTTTATTTATAGACCCATAAATGGGGGCCTGATGATGGAGCCCATGCATATACGAGGCCCCGTATATGTGGCCTCGTCAATGTAGTACAAAAATACTATAAATATGTGCAACCTCCCTTAGAAATTTTCACATTTTCTCACAAATGCCAAGAAAGTTTTTCAAATTTTTAAAGCCCATAACTTCCTCACCGTTCATCCAAATCACTCCATTCTTCGACCTTATAACTCCTAGAGGTAAGCTCTTAGTCATGGGGGCCACAAATGTACCACTTTTAATAGAAAAATTTTTCACCATTTTTCTAACTCCCACAAAGTTTTAACTAAGAAATCAACATTTAAACACCAAATTATAGAGGCTAAATCCTTCCAACAAGCTCTATTGACACTTATAATAAAATTTAATTAATAAACTAAGAATAAAATAATCAATTTCCATGGTTCAATCGTAGCCAAGTGTACTTAACTAACAAGAAATGGTATTCAAATATTCAAAGTTACATATTATATCTACTAATACAAAAATATGTTGTGACCTCAAATGGCACTAAAAGGTAAACACATGTAGGAAGGACAACCATCTCAACTAAAGAAAAATTGCCAAGAATAGGAAGGGGCCAAGAACAGGCACAAGAAGAACCAATTACAATCCATGCTACATGATCGCTTAGGGAAGAGGCCAAAGTGAAATCTATTTGTTAGATTCTAGAACAAGCAGTAGTAATAGAACATTCCCTCTAAGATGAGACATTAACTTAGCAAGCAAAAATTGATGCAACCTTGACAAAGGCCTTCCTAAATCAAATCAGTTTAAGGGAGGTCTAGAAAATAGTGCTTTAAGAGTTAAACTTTGGCTCTTTCCTAGAGCAAGAACCTAAGGAGGTATAGGATCAACTAAAGACCTTTCTCATGTGGCCAATTATCACTTCCAGTGGGGAATGAAAGAGACATTCTTATTTTGGAACAACAAGCAGGTTGGTTCAACAGTCAAAACAAAGGATATTTCAGTGTCCTACTTGGTGCAAGCCATTGTTGAGGCACTTGGGTTACTTGAAATTGGGATGAATCTTTTCGAGATTCTGATGCAAGTGAAATCTAGTATAAAAAATGGGTTCAATGGTGTTATGGTGTCAACCACAAGGAGTACGATGCACTTACATTGGCAAAAAGAATCCACTACAATATTAAAACCTTTCACCTAAACCCCACGGTGAGGCCCAAAAACATCACTACTTTTTCTACCCATGCATGTGCTACTCTGAGTGGAAAATTCCTTGTTATCCTTGCATAGCTAATCTATATAGAGATAGAGAAGTATTTTAAGGAAAATAAACATGGAAGGAAGGCACTCCCCTTTCCATGCCTCATCAAAAAATTGTGTTGAAGGGGAGGAATAGCTCGCTATACAAATGATGTTGTTCAATGTGCTTCGACCACTAATTAGGTAGAGATGATGAATGAAAAAACACCTACAACAACCATTCAAGAAGAGGAGTAGTGGCCACCACCTCCACTTGCCACTCAAAAAATTATATTGGACATTGCTGCAACATGCCAGCAATTGCACAAGTACCAAAAATGGCTATCGAGTGAGCAAGAGTAATAAGCAGGTATGAGTGATGGAGATCCATCTATGTACTAACCAATGATGAGTCACCTAAATGAGGTGGCCCAAATAGTCAACCTAATGGGAGGAGGTGGATCCATTTTCTCTACCCAACAAATGTAGTTATCTACGAGGTTGAATCATAGTGCTAGAGAGGTTATGATATCTCTCTCAGAATAGTAGCCACTCCTAAATATTTTTACAAACATTGTGACCTTTTTGATGTACTTGGAAAAATGTGAGGAGGCAACAGTACTAGTGATGCAACACCAATGACAAGAAATAGTAATAGAGGTGGTTGATGATAGAATTACTGAAACACCTAATGCACCTGCGACATCTGTACTAGATGTCACTATACTTAAAGATGTGTAGACATCCACAGGTATCATAAGTGGCAGATTAAGCATAGCACAACATGAATAACTGCTAGATCAACTAGTAGAAATCAAGCAACCACTTTTGAATGTCTTTAATATTTTGGATAGTATTACTACAACCCAGTCAAAGCTGCTAGAGGCAAGGGGTAAGAACATTATTTTGGAAGGGTAACTCAAAACAGCCAATGAGCTAAATGAATGTTTGACTACTAAAGTTGCTAAATTAAAAGCCCAGATTACTGACCATGCATTTCTCAACCTAGCATTGATAAGAGATGAAGCTCTTGAACAACTTCATACTAGGCTGAAAGGGGTTGAGGATGTGACGGAGATAGTGGTGTTCTACCAACCTTTGGAAAATGCCACCTAGCACAACATTTAGAAGGTCTTAGATCTAACTCACCAAGAGAATGTGAAACTAATAATAGAAAACCATCACTTGCAAAATGTTGATGCGCATAAATAGCAATTGACAGATTTTATCCATCAATAGTAGGAGCAACTAGCTAGAGTAAACACAGAGCTAAGGAGATCGGCAGCTGAGAACAGAACCCTGTCTATAGAGGACGACTGTGCCCTTCACCAAAAGACTACAATAGAGATAGCTTTCTGGAAATCAGAGGCTCTCAAATTTGAGAGATTTAAGGATCACTATAGAGACCAAGTTAGCTTACAAAAAGAAGTAAATGAGAAACATATTCAAGTAGTGAAGGCAAAGGTAAACAAGACCCTCCAACAATAACAACATGGACATGAATTGTGGTAGCCCATCATTGATGGGATTGAACAATATAATAAAGTAGAAATTCACCTAAAGAAGTTACAAATAGAGGAAATGATAGAATACATGGAGCTATCCAATCTTCAATACATGAACCTAGTTATGTTAACTATCAAATGGTTGTGGTCAGAATTGAAAATGTAGGTGGCCAACTTTTACTTGTTGTACGAGGCCAAGTTTAAACACCACAAGAATGTCAAGCAAAACGTTGTGTTAGAAAATGCTAGACTTGAGGTTCTCAAGGGCAAATACACTGATTAGAGATTTGCAATCTAGAACCTGACAAAAAGAATGAGTGACTATGAGGAGCTGCAAAATGTAGTGAAGGTGTTCAATGTTAAATGCAAAAAATTCATTGCTCGGTTCATCAACGTTAAGGAGTTGTTCCCAGTAATGTCCTATCTATGGGATATCCCCATTCCAACCCACATTGGCAATGCTGCGTGAACTGTAAATCATCCTTAGAGTAAGGAGGAGAAGATGAAGTCATTGTTGGATGCATTTCTCCTTCCATCAGAGGTTGTAGCTATAGTAGGATAGCCATAGCCACCGCATATGACCAAAGCTAGTGAAGGTCCTTCAAAACCTCAGGATCCCCCACTGCCTTGGACTATTTGATCTTCTCAACCACCTTCATGCTATTAGAGGATGTGCTATCCATTTTTTAGTAGTCATGTCATGGTGTTCAATTTTTTGTCATGAACACCATTAATTTTGTAATGATGTTGATTTGTACACTTGGGCACTGAGTTTTGTTATGTCAATTTGTTATGTCAAGAGTTAGTCAATTATCTCATACCTATCCACTTGTGTAAAGGAACTCAAAAATGAGTTTTTGTTTAATCGTGGGGGTATGATGGAGTGTCAAAGTGTCATGTCAATGGGCCCCTATTGACATGGCCTTGTTGATGCGTCCCTGTCAACACAGCCTTATCTACATGGTGTTGCCCTATAATGAGGCACATTGACGTAGCGTTTCGTACATTTATGGGGCCCTATCAATGTAGCTCCATAATAAAGTCTATAAATATGCACTCACTAGCCATGTTTATGGGAGGTCAATTCATAATTGTAGCAGAGCTCTTGCAATTTTATCATTTGAGAGGTAGAATATTTCTCTAAGTGCCCATAGTAGGAGTCAAAAAGTATATAGATCTTTATTCGAGCACTGATGTACCTAAGCATACTAGTGTGAATGGTAATAAAGATAAGCCTTTTGATCAAACCTTGTAGCACTTAGAATAGATTAATGATTTATTTCTACGTTTATTATTTTCATTAATTATGAAATTAATTAAACTAAACTAAACTTTAATTAATTAATTAAGTAATTAAGCTAAATAGATTAAACACATAAGTATGACAGCTTCAAGCATAATATACAACATGTGGTAATCCCAGCAATGCTTCACACTTGGTAACCCAAAAATGTTGTATGCATTCAAGATGTGTACGGAAAGAGGGACCATATACTTATGTTAAGATTAGTTAGAGATTAATTAATTAGCTAAATTTAATTAGCTATTAAATCATTTTATTTCTCTATTTTAAAGCACTAGGAACATAAAACATGAAATACGAAAAATCATATGCCTTGATTACACTTAACCATACTTTTGTACATCACAAGTGTAATTGGGAAGACAACGAATGACTATTAGGGTAAGTTCACTTCCTATAGGCTAGTTTACTGGAAGACATGAAGTCCGTAGAATTCAACCAGATCATGCATGAATGCTTAGTGATTTGTATGGTTGAGTGTAGGGGTACTTGCCACTTATCAATATTTATACAATCCAACACTAACTATTATTTTTTTGGTTTCATTCATTTCATCTCTAATATTTCTACTCATTTCTGCTTGGACATTTTTAAATTTTATGTTCTGTTAAAACTATCAATCATATTTTCTTTTTCACTAAGACTATTCTCAAGCTAGCCATACCTACAAGTAAGGTAACATAGGTAATAACCTTGCCAAATTGTGCACTTTGGAGCATTGTGGATTAGGTTGCCTCGTGGCCCAAATTTCTACATCAACAATTATGATATAAAAGGACCTCAATATGCTTTGTATATATTAATTAGTAGCTCATATTCATACTCTTCAAACTATGATGGTTAGAAGGGATCATAATACATATGAACAAGCTTATTTATCCAACCAAAGAACAGAAGGATGCACGTTTAGGAATGAAGGAAGACAAAAGTAGTATAACTCAATAAGTTAAAATTCTCAAGATTATGAAAAAAATTAGAAAATTATAAAAAAAAAAACTAAAAGATTCTAGTCCATTAGAGGAAGAGGTTTAGCTAGAGGAAGGTGTAATTACAATAAATGAAATTCATTGATTCCATAGTGTAGATTTTACAAAAAGAGAGGACACATGATTGAATATTGTTTAATAAGTATAGGATTTGAAGTATATCAACAATAGCAAATTAAAAATGAAGTAACTGACAATGAAGAAAGTACTACTACTAAAGAAACCCCTAATCAAGGTAATTACTTAAGCCTTAATGTTGTTAACATTATTAAACATAACACTTGCACTACTACTAGTGGGTGTTCAAATCACATGACACCCCATAAATACTATTGACTTACCTAATAAGCAAATAAACTTAGAAATATCAAAATTAGTAATGGGAAGTACCTAAAGATAGAAGGCATGGGAGGTTACATTATAAGATTGAAAAACAATAAGGTCATTTCTACATCAGAAGTTTTTTATATCTCAAACCTATCAAATTCATTTCTATCGGTTGGACAAATGAAGAGCAAAGGCATCAACATACATTTTAGAAATAATTTTTGCATCATAACAAAACCAAATGAGTAGGACCTTTGCAAAATAAGAGCCCTTAACAATAGAATTTACTATTTAAATTTTGATCACTTTGATCTAAAAGAAAATCTTATTGACATGACTAAGAATTAGAAAATGATATCAACATGTGGTCTTTTAGAGAAACAAAGGCAAATACACCACAACTTGTAATTACATTATGATTTGTTTATATGAGCTTTAGAACCCTAAATTATTTAGGGTTTATTATATCATGAATTGTGGTTCCCTTATGTATTCTCAAGATTATTCTATTCTCTATTTCTAATGACTATGACCAGTGATTAGCTCATGGTTTTAAAAACCATAACTTGTGTTTTAATACCATAACTTATGATGAATTTTTTTTTTCAAATTATCATTAATTCTCATCATTCTTCATTAGTACTTCATTATGCAAGTAGAATATATATAGCTTTACCATTATTAAATCTTATGTGATAATCATTCCAACAACTAGAGAGGTCTTGATTGGACTATCTAAAGACTGAACAACCATATTTAGTAATGAAACATCCTTCCAAGTATTACTTAAATAAGGATATTGCAATGTCCCCGCTCCCAAATGATGTTGCTATTTAAGGAAGATGAAGCCTCTTCATAATATGTGTTATCATTATTTTAACTAGCCCAAAAGGGGAGTTGTAATTAAGACTTGAAAGGACATGTTTTAATAACAAACATGTCTCTTGGTGTAATCTTTGGGGGTTTGACCTGAGATATTTATACCCAAGCATAGAGGTAGTATTAGCATGAAGTGACAAAGTTGGTAAAAGCAAGTAACGAGTGTTGGGTGATGTAGGATAGGAAGAAGATTAACCCTTTTTTCTTGTTGATAATAGACCTAACCATGGTGGCAATGTTGGATTGCCCCTAAGGGACAATGGAAGAAAACCTCAAGGAACACTCTTAGAGCATGATCCACATATACTATTCCACATCAATAAAGCATTCTTCTCTTCTTCTTTTTTCTACATTTTCCTTGTTATTTTCATTGCACATAATGTTGAATGTTACATATATTTAACGTTTGGTATATTATCTTTTTACACATAATGTCTAATATAACGTATATTTAACGTTTGCAATGACATCCAAGAATGAGATGTCACAAAGGTGATGCAACTGTGATTCTTCTTTTATATTGAGAACACAAGATGATTGTTGGCATCATTGTGAAATACCTATGTGGAGAACTAAACATTCCTTTGACACCAACTTATGATTTCAATGCATAACAAGATCTCTCAGTGTATAAAGGAAAAGGAAAAGGGATAGAAAAATAAGAAGAAGTTGGCACTCTCAAATAAGTAATAGTAAAAAAAATGAATAAACTTTGGACAGACTGGAAAATATAAGAAAGAGATTAGTAGAAATATTTGAAATTTTTAATGATGTTACTATATAATAATATGAACTATTGTGCACCAAAGAAAAGTTAGTGCTAGATGAGATAGTAGGGCAATAAAGCAAAGTCAAATTCCTTTAAGGAAAATAAGATCTAATTGAACTTCAAGCAAATAATGCTCCAACTAGGCACTTCATTTCATAAGACTTTGAGAAGTTTGAAAAATTAAAATTAGAAAGGATATAGGCCTTTGTCCAAGAAATATCCATGCATAAGGAGCAAGAGACCTTTAAAGTATCAAATACTATGTTAGAATCCTATGCCTTGAAAAAGATCATTGTCAATTTGAAAGAAAAAAATTCAGAGTTTGCATCAAAGGACAAGAGGTTGGAGGTGGTGAAGAAAGAAAATAATGCAATGGAAACCCATCTCTAACACATAAAGAAGGAACAAGAAAAGTTGAATTGATAGATAGTTAGGTTAACAAGCGATAATAGAATCTTGTTCAAGTAGGAAGTCTATTTCATTTAGTAGTAAATAACACAAAAGATTAATTATTAGAAGAATGAGGTAAACAAGTTGAAGACCATTAAGAATCATTATATAAATTGGCCTATAAAGGGATATCAATGAGAAGTATCTCACATTGGCCAAGATCAAACTTGAAGCTATTTTCCAAAATCCTATCATGATGACATGGATAAGTGTAGTTAATGTAGTATGTGTAATCAACCATATCTATAAATTGAAGAATTTTCTTACTCCTTAGAACTTGCCAACTTATGCTACTCCAACTTAACATTCATCATAGCTAGCTTGCAATGATCTTCATAGTCTATGAACGTAAGTCTTGGTTTACATTTAATTAAAGTTCAAGCTACAAGCAATAATGATATAGTTATAATCTCATAGAAGCATATAGACAAGATAATGGCATGTAGCTAAGAACTTGGCAAGGTGCGTGAATTACTAAAAAGAGTGTAAACAATGATTAGAAAATTTTAAGCATGAACAACACATGTTTGTAGCCTAGTTTATTCATGTCAATAAGCTCTTCTTGATTCTACTAAGTAGGGATGTTCTAATTTTAGCAAACATGACCAAGCATGCATGGATTTTTAGGGACTCATCAATTGATGAAGAAAAACTTCATGGCATTAATATGATGTGGAAGATAAAGGGAAAGAAGTGAATACCATTAGGAACATGACTTCATTGAAAAATTTAGAATAATATTTATAAATTTTTATTGTTTGTGTAGGACCCCTAATAAAAACCCTCTACAAAAATTAGTATAATTGTTTTTCCTTTCCAAGCCTCTAAAAACACATGGGGTAAACATACATTAGCAACTAATAAGGATGTGACTCATAATGATGGGATGATTATAGGGCCTGTGTACCTCCTTCCCTCATTAGACTTAATAAATGATTGGTATGACTAGACCTTATCACTTTTCATAATCCTAAGGATTGATGCATCTATTACATATCTACCTTTAGTAGCATTATGATACCTTAAAAACTATCTTTCTTTAAAGTAATAGCTAATACTTGGCATCATTTGTGAAACGTCAAACATTTGTGTGACTTACTTGTTTCATGTTTTATTTTACAAGAACCACAAATGGATGTGGTTGGATGTGTTCCTAGTCCTCCACTATGTTTTTGTCATACAAGATCATTTAATCTAGAATAGGCTTCAAATAATTGGCTAGGAATAAAAAATATAGGTTTCAAAAAATTTTCCCATGCAATGTTGCATTGGATTCCCATATTGAGGTCCATTCAACTTGAAGAATCTAATTACCATCCAATCATGAGTTGGATTATCTTCAGGTTCTAAACTACATAAAAAAGGCTTGGCTCAACCATCAATTTTGGACTACACCTCAATATATCCCCAAGATAGGTGACCAAGGATTGTATGTGAGGTGGATACACACACATGAATG
This sequence comes from Gnetum montanum, assembly GCA_015680685.1. Lineage (NCBI taxonomy): Eukaryota > Viridiplantae > Streptophyta > Gnetopsida > Gnetales > Gnetaceae > Gnetum > Gnetum montanum. The sequence goes on along the minus strand of MNCI01018059.1, from coordinate 1,162,811 downwards.
ACAGTTGCATCATTGAAATCCTTTGGATTTTATGTAATTCAACCCCTTGGATTTGATGGCTTAGGATTTTAAGCCAAAGTAAGCATATGTATGGGTAGGGCTGGATAGTGGTGCTTATCTCTACATCCAAGGCAAGGTGTGTGAAAACTAAATAATCAATGTAACCTATCCATTCAAGGTATGGGCATAAATATATATTATTATTAAAATGATTAGTTAATGATCCCTAAAAATACTACATGCTTCACATAATGCACAACAACCAAATGCATCATTCACCTAATTACTAACTATGAGTTTAAGTGAATTGCTTATCCTAGGGTCCAAATGGCTTTTAAGCATAATTCATGTGGGTTAATTTTATGAAAAACAAATAAACATGCATGATCACATATATATTTTCTTTCTTTCCTTTGCACAAATAAAAGAATATAATTACAAATAAGTAAATGGGATTAGCATATTGAAACAAAAATAAATAAACAATATTTACTTGCATAAAAAGAAAATCTAACTATGAAAAAATGTACAAAACATTCATGTAATGAAATACTTACTCCAATGAGACCTCCAACCTTCTAAGTTGCAATGTTCCCTTATACAAATGAAATGAGTAACTATGCGTTTCAAGTGCATTTCATGTCATATAATAAGTAGCTCACATCCTAGAATGGAGAGAGTTACAATAGTTAAGTTTACATCTTATGGAAAATTCAACCAATGTTTTCCTCTAATTTTAGGCATCTTAAGTTTGGCAAGTAAGGCTTGAAAATAGGGTTTAAGTGTTTAGTAATCAAATCTAAGTTTGGGGGAAGAAGAAGGGACTAAAATAAATCTAAAATTATAACCATCAACACAGTTCATGGGAGTTGGGATTTCACAAGTTTCTTTTTCCTTCCTCTTAGCCTAAGGTATTTTTCAATCATGCAATATTTGTAATTGGGAGATGAATATTAGACAGTAAATTATTAGCCATTTAAAAATAAACTAATAGTAATAATAGTAACTATTCTCTTTATTCCTAGGCTAGAAGAGTAAATGGGAAATCTCTAATATCATTTCCCAAAAAAACCAAAAAAAAAAAAAGAAATAGAGGCTAGATTCTATATGTGACTATTAGAAAACAATGTACAATAAACAACAACTAAAAAAAAGGTAAAAATCTCTTTATTATGAATAGCCCTTATTTTTAAAAAATAAAAAAAATTAGAAATCTAACTTTTGGAAGGAAACAAGTTAAAAAATCCATGTGCTCTTATGCTAAATGGAAGGAAGAAAGTAATAAAATTTGACATGTACTAAGTTTAAACACAATTTCATTCCTAAATTTTTCCAACCTTTCATGTCTTCACATTGAGAGAAATGTATATTTGGACAAAGGACCTTTTAACAACAAATTGAGACATGACAACTTTGATGAACATCAAAGTGTTGTGTTGACGGGCTCCCGTTGACATAGCCTCGTCAATGGGGCCCCATTTATGTGGTGTTTCCCCATTTACGTAGCATTTGCTATGTCTACAAGACCCCATCAATGCAATACTATAGCAAAAAACTATAAATACGAGCTCCTAGTTGTGTTTATGGGACATAGAAGTCATAGTAGTAGCAGAGCTCTTGCAATTTGTCCATTTGAAAGTTAGAATATTTCTTTGAGTGCCTGCAGCAAGAGTTAGAAAGTTTACGAATCTTTATTTGAGAACTGTTGTACCTAAACCATACTAGTATGTATGACAATAAAGACGAGCCTTTTGATCAAACCTTGTAGTACTTAGAATAGATTAATGATTTATTTATGCATTTCTTGTTTTCATGAAATATGCAATTAATTAGGCTAAATAGATTAAGTACATAAGTATGATTTCTTCGAGTGTAAACATGTATTCGCTTGGTAATTCCAACAGTGTTATTACTTGGTGTGCATAGTAGCGTAGTGCTTGGTAACCTAGCAATGGATACATGGGTTTAAGATATGTATGAAAAGTGGGATCAGATGGTTATGTTAGGATTAGTTAGAGACTAGTTAAGTGGTTAAATTAGATTAGTTGTTAAATTATTTCATCTCTCTACTCTAAGCACTAAAGAACATAAAACATAAAACAATAAAAATCATATGCCTTGATTACACTTAACCCTAGCCTTGTACATCACAAGTGTAATTGGGAAGACAATGAACAACCTTAGGGCAAGGTTCACTTCCTAGAAGACTAGTGTACCAAAAACTATAAAGTCCACAAAATTTGACTAGATCATGCATGAACACTTTGTGATTCATATGGTTGGGTGTAGGTGTATCTTGACCGCTCATCATTGGTGCCATTGCTTGGGAATTTATTTGATGAAATGTGCATGCACTATCTAGGATTAGTGAACATTATTAATATTATTAGATGAACCCAAGGTTAACATCACTCTCACATGACATATAATTACAAAAGCACACTAATATTTTATTTGTTTGCAAAATGTCCTGTTCTACTCATAGGCATGAAGATGTCAAACTACTAGTTCCACAACAGTGCAAGGTGGTATATACTCATCCAAATGAGTATGTGCCTAATTTCACCTTCATCTTGCACCAAGATGAGCAACTACGATGGCCTGATATAGAGGGCAACATTGTAATGCCCTCCAATTGATCTATGCCCATGATGCTTCTTCAAACTCTTACAAAGTTAGGCATCCACGATCTTCAAGACGAATACATTATGAATGGTTATGAAACTAGGGACTACTATCCCACTGACACACAACACAAGAGAGATCGACACCAAGAGAAGCATCATGAGGCTATAAAGGGGAAATAATTCACCAATCCCTTGTTCCTACTAAACCAAGACAATACCGAGGGCCCCTTATCTAAAGGCTCTCAACATGAAAATTCTCCATCCCTAGTTACTAATGATGGGGGTATGAACCTAAATCTACATTCTACTATCAACATTTTGGGTTTAGGAAAAGATGGCAATCAAGGCAAGGGATCAGATAAACATCAAGATAATAAGAAATCTGATGACCATGGCCGTGACAACTGAAGGGGAGTTAGTAGACAACATGGTGTTAGCAATCCTCCTCCCTCTTCATCCTCTTCTTCCTCTTCTTTTGATTCTAAAAAATGCTATAGCAAGAATAACTATGATGAAGGTGCTCAACGAGATAACAATACTGATCATGAAGCCTGTAATGAACAAAGGGGTAACATAGGACATCATCGATGATAATGCAATAATGATGATGATGAGCCTCTATTGTTAACTCAAAGCATGCTTAACATTGTAGGAGTAGTAAAGATCCCAACTAGTCATGGGAAAGATAATTAGATCAAGCACTTAGACATGAACAATATCCCGAGATTTGAGTGGGAATATAACTTTAATCCAAAGATGCATCTACAAGCTTTTCACAATGCCTGTGCCTTGTAGAACATTGAAAATGATTGGCAAAACCTCAAGCTCTTCCCCAAGACACTCATTAAAGAGGCTGAAAGTTGATACCAGTCCTTAGAGTTAGAATCCATTCATAGATGGAGTACCATGCTAGAACTAGTTAATGACAAATACCAGGCGTACTCCAGAGTGTCTAATCTGAGAAGGAAAATCCAAGGCTAGAAACAAGGAACACATGAACCCTTGGATGTTGCCATGGGTAGATATTATTCTCTCTTACACTAATGCCCTAGCCATGGTTATTCTTAGAGGAAACAACTTCACTACATCATAGATGGACTTAAATTAGAAACGAGAAGAATTCTTGGGATTTATGCCCAAGGAAGACTATCCAAACTAAGAGCTCATCAGATAAAAAGGTTGATAGAACAACTAGAAAAAGAAGAAGGTGAGCTATGAAAAAGGGAAATTATAGAAGAATCTAATAGGAACCCTTCCATAAAGAAAATGAAGGTTCAATTTTGTGATGAAGAGAAGTCACCACTCGACGAAGTGGTGAACTAGAAAACCTTGCCTATCCAAAAATCTATTTCTAACATTTTGAAAAAGGTTGATAAATTATGGGACTCTTGGGATGAAAAATTCCAAACTTCTATGAAGATTATAGAAGCATCCAACCATATGAATAATATCAATAGTGGCACCAACCACAATTGTGGTAAATGCCACCACCAAGATAGTAGTACCCTTATAGGTAATCAAATCTATACAAGTACTATGTTCAACAACCTATTTCTCCATGAAGCTCTACAAGCCACGCCTCATTCCAACATCACTATTACCCTCTAGAGTACCATCAAACTCATTCACCATCTACTCAAGGGGAGTACCCATATCCATACACATATCCCTCCATCCTCTACCTAGTTACCTCCTACTCCATCTATGCAAGGTGAAATTTCCTCACAATCGCAACAATGAAATGCTACAAGGGTTGTACATTCACAATTGGCCTTCTAGCTGAGTGGTTCAGATAATTGATTAAGGAAACAATCCTTTTTTCAACCCAAAAATCCTCCCAAACCCTCACAACCTAATGTTGTTGGTTGCCTTGCATCTCCAACACCCACATCCTCTACATTAAACACACTCGAGTATCCTTCAAACCAACTACTACCCTAGATCTGTACCATGAGGTTAACTCATGTTGTTTCTAATTGAATCAAGGTTGGCAACCTTCCCATGAAAAGATCTAACCTAAGAAGTCCTCTTATTTACTTACAGATCATTAGACATGAGCCAGGCAAAGCTCTTCTTAATTCTAGTTTTGGTGTAAATCTTATTTCCCATGATATGTACAAAGCCTAGAATCTACTGCCACCAGTCAATCATTGTCCCTTTGGGACTAGTGGAGAACATCATGACCATAATTTATGGGTGGTCCTATCAAGTTGATTCTCTGGTAATCAAGGTCAAGAATTGCAAAGGTGACTTTGCCATCATTATGGGAAGGTCTTGGTTAAGCACAATTGATGCACGAATGGCCATTAGGGATCTCTCCTTAGATACCTCCAAGGAAAATGAATTTGGATGACTAGAGAGGAAGCATGTTCCATGAACTGTGTATAGCGATAATAGGTGCAATTACATGTAGAAAATATGGTTCATTAAAAGTACATTCATTAAAGCATGCAATCAGTGTGCACATGAAACAAATATCCAAAGGTACTTGTATATAGTAGCCACAAAATAGGAGGGCACCCATTGGTTGGCAGCTGACTCAAATAGTAGCACACTATGCATGGAACCTATTAAGTGCCTGACATGCACCTATGTGGAAAGCATGGATAAAATTGAGCAAGTTTATCACCAACTCTACAATGAAGAAGATGATGATACCTATTGGGAAGAGTTGGAAATCCCTGATAATTTCAAGTAGGAGTCCCTAGAGTTAAAAACTCTACCAACTGGCATGGAGTATGCATTTTTAAACAATGAAAAGTTGGTTATAATCAATGAAAATCTTGCTCTTGAACAAAAAGACAAGATGTTAAGTGTGATCAACAAATGGCCAATAGCCTTTTCTTGGTCATATCCCGAATTGACTAGAATTAATCCAAGGATATGCCAACATTATATCTACACTGACCTTACCATGAAGCCAAGAAGGCAGCTATAAAGGCGATTAAACTCCAATTTAAAGTAAATCATCAAAGAGGAAATAGAATAACTCCTCAAGGTGGGATTCATCTATCCCATCATAGATAGTGAGTGGGTTAGCCCACTTGTAATTGTGCCAAAGAAAGGTGATAAGTGTTGGGTCTGTATTGACATTAGACTATTAAATATGGCAACATTTAAATATCATTTTCCATTGTCATTTGTGGACCAAGTATTGGACACCATTTCTAGGCTTTATTATTATAGCTTCTTGGATGGTTATAGTGGCTATAACTAATTCTAGATTACACCAAAGGATCAAGCTAAGACAACATTGACGAATCCGTAGGTGACTTTTGCATATTATAAGATGCCATTTGGTCTATGAAATTCCCTTGTAACATTTCAATGCTTAGTCTTTATTATTTTCCAATAGCAAATTGGTAGTGGGGTAAAAGTCTTTATGGATAATTTTTCTACTTATCGGGATACAATTGAGCAAGCCCTGGATAGCCTTGAGTAGGTACTAAAAAGATGAGTTGAAACAAACCTTAGACTCAATTGGCAGAAAAGCCATTTAATGGTTTAGGAAGTTATAGTACTGGGGCACCAAATTTCATAAGAGGGTATTGAGGTAGACCCTAAGAAGATAAGGGTCATCTAAGGAATTACACGTCAACCAGAGATAGTCAAAGACATTTGATCATTCCTTGAACACACTAGCTACTACCAGCAGTTCATATAGAATTTCTCTAAGATTGCAAATCCATTGATCGAGCTTACAGAGAAAGATGCTCCATTCATTTGGACCAAGGAGTGTGAACATGCATTCCAACTATTAAAAGAAAAACTCATAGAAACTCCAATTCTACAAGCACCAAACTAGTTCAGATCATTTCATATAATGATGGAGACATCTAATTATGCATTGGAAGTCATGCTTACATAATTGGACAATAAGAAACATCCATATTACATCCATTACGCAAGACAAATCATTGTGTGTGCACAACTAAATTACACCACAACTAAGAAAGGACTGATGGCAGTGGTGTATGCGCTTGAAAAGTTTAGGCACTATGTACTTGGCTATAAGGTGTTTGTACATACAGATCATAGTGTCATCCACTTTCTAATGAATAAGCCAATGGTGAGTCCCCCTATCATACAGTGGCTCGTGATCTTACAAGAATTCAATTTCATAATGGTAGATTAGAAAGGAACTGAGAATGTGGTTGTTGACCATCTCTCTCAATTAAGATAGTATAACAAAGAGGAGGAGAGTCTACTCTCTAATCAATTTCTAGATGAACTCCTCTTTATAGAAGCAATAAATGAATAAATGCCTATAGAAACAAAATGGTACAATGGCATCCTCACTTACCTTCTCACTCAAGAGATGCCACAAAATTTGGAATTTAGGAAGAAATAATAGTTTCTTCATCAAGTAAAGTACTTCATGGAAATCAATAGACATCTTTACAAGGTGTCCACTGATGGCCTAGTTCATTGTGTGTTCTTGATACAAACCAATTGCATGTTCTCTAGGATGCTCATGATGGCCCTTGCAAAGGCCAGTATGAAAGGAGACACACAACCATAAAAATCCTAATGGCAAGATACTATTGGCCTACAATCTTTAGAGATTTCCATCATTTTTTTCGATCTTATGAATGTTGTCAAAGATATGATGGATGACTGCTTGAATGAAGGATCCTCAATAGTAGATTCAACCACTAGAGCCCTTTGACATATGGGACATAAAGTTCATGGGTCCCATCACACCCATATTCAATGGAAAGGCATGTATCATTGTAGTAATTGACTACTACACCAAATGGATAGAAGCAATAGTCGTAAATAGGTTTGACTACATCACATCATCCACAGCTACTAGATTTGTATAACAAAATGTTGTAAATAGGTTTGGGGTGCCATGTGCACTAATTTCTGATAATGAAACTCATTTTATAGGTGTCACCTTTCAAAAACTTATGCAACACTTAGGGGTCAAACATAAATTAATAACACCTTATCATCCCCCAAGCCAATGGTCAAGCAAAGGTAACTAACACGAAGATCACAAAGATCCTAAAAATGACCATAAGAAAATATAGGAGAGATTGGAGCACAAAATTCAATGATGCCCTTTAGACCTACCGCTCAACATGGAAACTCCTTATTGGCTACTCTCCCTCCAAGCTAGTGTATAGAAAACTTTCAACACTTCCAATTCAATCTGAACTCCATACACTCTCAACAGCCTATGAACTAAACCTTAACCTAATTCTAGCATAAAAAGAAAGATTGATCAACCTCAACATGCTAGAAAAAAATCAATTAGTGGCCCTATCTATGAATGAAGTGCACAAGGCATTCAATAAGCAATGACATAACCTTAGAATATGAAAAGTGAAATTTCAACTAGGAGATCAAGTTCTCTAGTGGAACCCCACACATGTACCCTAGAAAACAAAATTCCAAATGTTGTGGAAAGGACCTTATATCAATGGTGAAACCTTTCCTTCTAGGGCCATGACCATATACAAACCTAAGAGCCCAAATAAAAAATAGTTGGTCAACATCCAACAAGTAAAATCTTTCCATGAACCCAAGCAACCCAGTGCAACAAATATTTCAATGTATGGACAACCATGCTAAATTTTTCAAATCTCCTTCTTCCTACTCAATCATGGGGGAAATGGCCATCCATGCTAATCATCCATCTAGCTCCTCAATTTTTCTATTTTTTGTTTTACCCATTTTTGTCTTTACAATTCATGTCTTTTACATATTTTTTATTTTAAAAGTTTTTCATATTTTACATCATTTTCTATTTTACACCATCATTAGTACATTTAAATCTTTCTTAAATCTTTTAAACTTTCTTATATATTTTACTTTGTTTAATTTGAGTGTGATTTTCAAGTTTTTGCTAATAAAACGTGCTTTGTGCCACTAGGACATAGTGGTGCTCTAGTAGTTACTAATGATGGTTTGTGTTTAATGTTTTGCTTGCTAATGTCTAGTTTCTATTTTTGAATTTTTGTACCAATGGCTCATTCATGGATTCTTTTTCATGGAACAAGAAATGAGTCCACAACATCCACCCATACACAAACTCTATGGTTTTCCTTGTTTTGGAAGTTGAGGTCTCTTTCATCAAATAAACCTTTAATAAATTGGTGACCTTGGTAGTTTTAGGAATTGAAAAGAATTCAAAAGTTTTTATAGGGTTTGACTTCAAGGGGACTCAATACTATTTGTACTCTTCTACTTACATGGGTGCTCGAGTGTTTCCATGGACTTCTTACCATTCCATATTGTCCAATAAAATGAAGTCAAATAAAGTCTTTACATGGTGTGGTTCCCATTCAAAAAAAAAAGAAAAACAAAAAAAAAAAACACAATGGAAATTCAAAGCACATCCCTTAGACATATAAACGATCTATAAGCATTAGTTATGGGACTAGAAACACATGTTACCCATGCTTGAATGTCCTCTAACTAAGGCCATCTCTCACTTCCTATTTCTCTTTTCTTCTCTTTATGGAATGATGGTTGTACTGTGGGTGCACTCTTATGTCTCAAGGGGGTAGATCAATCTTAGAGTGATGATGCAAAGTCACTGAAAGAGGTTGGTTTTGGTTTAAACTAAGGGTGGATCTTCTCAGGTCATTTTAAACACAAACTCCACAAGGGACTTCTCATGACCTCAATTTGGAATTCCATTCCACCTACTCCATCATCCATCTATGCTAACCATAATTCACCTCACTATTAGTGTCCATGTTCTTAATTTTGTGTCTTGCTCTGACGCACTTAACTTCTTTGATAGAAATTTCCAGGTTTTGGTTCTTAACTTCCATTGACCATTAGTCATCTTGAGGCCCATGGACTCCTTAGGTTGAGGTTATGCAAGGGCAAATAAGGCATGTTCTTGCTATGGTGAGGATCCACTTGCATATCTCTTGGTTGGATTCATTAAGTACCTTATCCTTAGACACTCTTGCAATCATAATTCTTCATACTTCCATCTTCTACATTACATCATGTGCTCCTTTACATATTTTGTTTATTAAACATATTCTCCATCAAATTTTTCAATTTTTGAGCTTTTAAAGACCCTCTTCAATGATTTTATCATATTCTTGGCTTTTTTGAAATTCCATGGACCCCAAATTCATTGAGATATTTTAAGATATTCAAAATCTTAAATTTTTGCCTATGGGCTCTATATACAAGGCCTCATCAATGGAGTAGAGCCATCTACAAGGTCCCATATATGGGGCCCCATCAATGTAAGGGAAAAATAGTATATATATGCATGACCCCACTTAAAAAATTTTACATTTTCTCATAAATGCCAAGGGATTTTTTCAAATTTTTAGAGCCTAGAACCTTCCAGAGCCCATAACTTCCTAACCATTTATCCAAATCACTCCTTTCTTCGACTCTGTAGCTACCAAAAGTAGGCTCTTTGTCATGGAGGCCACAAATTTCCATTTTTGATAGAAACATTTTCACCATTTTTCTAACTCCTAGAAAGGTTTAACTATGAAATCAACTATAAGACACCAAATTATAAGAGTTAAACCTTCTCAATAAGCTTTGGTGACATCTACAATAAATAATTAATAAAATAGTCAATCTGCAATGGTCCAACCTTAGCCAAAGTGTAACTAACTAACACAAGAAGGTATTCAAAAATTTTAAGTACACATTGTATCTACTAATCCATGGATGTGTTGTGACCGTAGATGGAACCAAAGGGAAAGCACATGCAAGAAGCACAACTGTCTCAACCAAGGGAGAAACAGCCTAGAATAGGAAGAGGCCAAGAACAAGCCCAAGAAGAACCACTGGCAACCCACACCATAGGTCCTCTTAGGAAAGAGGAAAACGTGGAATCTATTAGACAAATTCCAGAACCAGTAGCAGCAACAAAACACTCCCATTAAGATGACACATTAGCACCACAAGCAAATCTAGAGGTGACCTTGACAGAGGCTTGCTTGAATCAAATTAGATCATGAGAGGTCTAGAAAATTATGCTCTAGGAGTGAAAATTTAGCCCTTTCCTATAGGAAGCACCAAAAGAAGTGTAGGACTAGCTAAAGGCCTCTCTCATATGGCCAATCATCACTTCCACTAGGGAGCAGTATATGAGAGAGACATTCCTATTCTAGAACAATAGGCAACCCTAATCAATGGTGAAAATCAAGGACATCTCAGTGTTCTACTTAGCGCAAGACATTGCTATAATGCTTGGGTTTCCAGAAATGGGGAAAAGCCAAGGTAAGATCCTAATGCAAGTAGATCCTAGCATCAAGAACAAATGAGTTCAGCGATGCTATGGCATTGACCACAAGGAGTTTGGTGTGCTCACACCAGAAAAGAGGATCCACTATAAGATTATGGCCTTTCACCTCAATCCCATGATAGGCTAAGCAAAATCACTACCTTCTTTGCCTAAGCATGCATCACCTTGAGTCAAAGATTCCCTGTCGATCTTTCATAGTTGATCTATCTGGAGATGGAGAAGCAGTTTAAAGAAAATGAACATGGAAGGAAGGCACTTTCCTTCCCAAGCCTCATTAGGAAACTTTGTCAAAAGGGAGGAATAGCCTGCTACACCAATGATGTTGTCAAGAAAGTTCTAGCTGCCAACTACATGAAAATGATGAAAGACAATACACCTATAATGACTATCTAAGAAGAGGAACAACGACCACCACCTCCACCTGCCACTCAAACAACTGTGCCAAAGATCGCTACAACTATCCAACAGTTACATGAATACCAAGAATGGATCTTGAGTGAACAAGAGTAACAAATGGGCATGAGTGATAGGGACCCATCCATGTATAGACTAGCAATGAGTCACTTAAATGAGGTGGCCTAAACAATTAGTTTGATGGGTGGAGGTGGATCTATTTTCTCAGCTCAAAGAATGTAATTGCCCACAAGGTCAAATCTGAGTGCTAGAGACATCATAGTATCTCTCACAAAATAACAACCACTCTTAGAAATCTTTGAGAATGTTGTGACCTTCTTGAGGTGCTTGGAGTAAGGTGAAGGGGCAACTTTATTAGTGATGCAGCACCAAGGGTAGGAGACTGCAACAAAAGTGATCACTAACCATATTACTAAAATGCTTAATGCATGTACGACATCTGTACCAAACATCACTACACTCAAAGATTTGTAGATGTCCATAAGGACTACAAGCAACAAAATAAATTCAGCACGGCATGAAGATCTATTCGATCGACTGGTGAAAACTAGGTAACCACTTTCGAATGTCTTTGACCTTTCAAAAAATATTACTGCAACCTAGTCGAAGCTGCTAGAGATAAGAGGCAAGAATATTTTCTTGGAGGGGTAACTTGAAATAGCTAAGGATTTGAATGAATGCTTAGCTATGAAAGTTACCAAATTAAAAGCCCATATTGTCGATCCTACATTCCTCAACCAAAAATTGACAAGAGATGAAGCTACTGAACAACTCAACATCATACTAAAAGTGGTTGAGGATGTAATGGAGATGACGATGTTCTACTAATCCTTGGTAGAGACCACATAGCACAAGATTCAAAAGGCCTTTGATCAGACCTACCATGACAACATACAGTTGAACAATAGAACCATCACCTACAAAATGTTGATGAGCAGAAGCAAAAATTAATAGATTTCATCCATCAACTGCATGAGCAACTAGATAGAGAAAACACAAAACTAAGGTAATTGGCAGTCGAAAATAGAACTCTCTCCATGGACAAGGTTTGTTCCCTTTACTAAAAAACTACAATCAAGATAGCCACCTGGAAATTAGAAGCTCTCAGATTTGAGAAAGTCAAAGATCATTACAAAGAGCAAGTCAGTCTACAGAAGGAAGTAAATGAAAAATGCATTCAGTTGGCAAAGGAAAAACTGAATGAAGTCCTCCAACAACTCCAATAAGGGAAAGAATTGTGGCAATCCATCGTTGATGGAATAAATGCCTACAACAAAGAGAAAATCTACACAAAGGAGTTGTAGATTGAGGAGATGATAGAATATATGGAGCTCACTAATCTCCATTCAAATCTAGCCATGTTGACTATCGGACAACTATGATTAGAACTTGAGAAATAGGTGGCCAACTCATACTTGTTGTACAAGGTTGAGTTTAAGCATCATAAAGAAACCAAGCAAAAGCTTGTAGTGGAAAATGCTAAACTCGAAGTTCTCAAGGCATGATTCACTAATCAATGATCAACTACTGAAAACTTAGCTAAGAGGATAAATGACTACTAGGATCTGTAAAACATAGTCAACGTGTTCGATATTGAATGCAAATAATTCACTTTCGAGTTTGTCAACGTGAAGGAGATGTTTCTAATAATGCTCTGTCTATGGGATATCCCCATTTCAGCCCACATTGGTGATGCTGCGTGGACTATGAATGATCCCCAGAACAAGGATGAGAAGATGAAAGCATTACTATATACCTTTTTCCTTCCATCATAGGTTGTAGTTATAGTAGGATAGCCATAGCTACCTTAGCCACTGCACATGCCTGAAGTTGATGAAGGTCCTTTAGAACCTAAGGTGCCTCCATCGCCTGGGATTGTTTGATCTTCTCCATCACCTTCATGTCACCAAAGGATGTGCTATCCAATTTTTACATAGTCATGTAATGGCATTTAATTTTGTGTCATGAACACCACAATTTTTTGTAATTTGTTGATTTGTACACTTCGACACTTAAATTTGTCAAGTCAGTTTATTTTGTTAAGAGCTAGTCAATAATCCCATACCTTCCCAATTTTGTAACATAACTCAAGGATGATTTGTTATTCAATCATGGGGGTATGATGAATGTCAAAATGTCACGTTGATGAGCCCTCGTTAACATGGCCTTGTCAACAAGCCCTTGTTAACATGGCCTCATCGATGGGGCCCCATTTATGTGGTGTTGCTCCATCAATGAGGCTACATTGACGTAGCATTTGCTACATCTATAGGGCCCTGTTGCTGCAATACTATAGACAAAACTATAAATACAAGCTTCCAGTTGTGTTTATGGGATATAGAAGTCATAGAGGTAGCAGAGCTCTTGTAGTTTGTTTATTTGAAAGTTAGAATATTTCTCTAAGTGCCCGCAGTAGGAGTCAAAAAGTGTACAGATCTTTATTCAAGCATTGTTGTACCTAAACCACACCAATGTGTATGGCAATAAAGTCGAGCCTTTTGATCAAATCTTGTAGCACTTAGAATAGATTAATGATTTATTTATACATTTATTGTTTTTAGGAAATATGCAATTAATTAAGATAAATCATACTTTAAGAAATTAGTTAATTAATTAAGCTAAATAGATTAAGTACATAAGTACAACCACGTTGAGCATAAACACGTATTCACTTGGTAATCCCAACAGCATTATTACTTGGTGTACCCTATAGTGTAGCACTTGGTAACCTAGCAGTGGATACATGGGTTTAGGATGTGTACGAAAAGTAGGACCATATGCTTATGTTAGGTTTAGTTAGAGACTAGTTAAGTTATTAAATTAGATTAGTTGTTAAATTATTTCATCTCTACTTTAAGCACTAAAGAACATAAAACATAAAACAATAAAAATCATATGCCTCAATTACACTTAGCCATACCTTTGTACATCACAAATGTAATTGGAAAGACAATGAACAACCTTAGGGTAAGGTTCACTTCCTAGAAGACTAGCGTACCAAAAACTATAGAGTCCATAGAATTCAATCAGATTGTGCATGAATGCTTTGTGATTCATATGGTTGGGCATAGAGGTACCTCGACTACTCATCAAAATCTCTTTAAAATCCTACAAAATTGGTCCAAAAATAACCAAAAATACAAAACATGTATACTTAACAAAAGACACCAAACATCCTCAATATGCATATATTATTTTTCAATTTTAAAATGAATACTCAACGGATCCTTTGGCCATCCAGTTATGCTACAGCAAGTCTTTCTAACCCTGCAGCATCTTGTAGCCATAGAAAAAGAACACCATGGTTGGATGAAATGGTAGGGGCTAACACCATAAAAAACCTCTAAGAACTAAGCCCTTGTAGCCCACACAAGAGATCACTAGTCTTGGATAGAACAATGGAAGGCATTTCCTTTATAAAAATGATCATAGGAACATGAAACCAAGTGCACAACACAAGAAAATGTTAACTCATAAGCCCAAAACATGCATACCAAAATCAAATGCAAGACACATGAGAGACTCCATGCATGACTTACAACTAAAAGGAAATTCCACATGCCCTTATGAAATAATCCTCACTTGTCCAAGCCAACACATCTTCAAAAACCTACTAAAAAATTTGTATAACAAGGGTTTAAAATACACATCTTTAAAATTAAACTTGACCAATTTAGGGAGGAATAACATACTTCAAAGCTAAGCTATTATCTAACCAATTTCATCAAAAAATCAACTTCAAATTGTAGGTCCAAGGTGTTACCAAAATCCCTTCCCAAAATAAACAATCCCTAAATCAGCCAAATAGTCCCCAAAAATCAGTCCCAAAAAGCCAATAACAACAATAAAATCCACCTCTAAGAGCCCACAAGAACACTTAACACAACCCAAGAGATGGCTAAGAAAAAGTAAGGAACAACCACTCTTCCTCTGCTCTCCTTAACTCCTCACCCCTTGATGAGGTCAAATTTCTTGTCAGTTTGACATCATAGCAATAACGTCATATCAACGATGTCATTGATTTGATGTTGGTTTGTATGATATTTTATCATTGATATGATGTCTCAAGATGTGTGTGGTCCTATAAATATGACACTTGGCCACAAAATCCACAAACTTTCATTCCACACCTTACCAAAACTCTTGCAATTTTATTTCCTAGTTTTAGTGATAAAAGTTAATGTCCACAGTGTGATGTCTATTAGTTGAACAGTGTCTTTATTCAAATATATTATACTTGGGCAAAGTTTGTGAATGAAAATAAAGATTGAAATTACTTCACATCATTGTAGAATCCACTTGGTGTTTACTATTTTTACTTAGAATAATGTTTCTTATTTTCTAGCTTAATACTTTACTTTTCCAAAAAAATTTTACTTTTGCTTGTTTATAGTAAGAAAAATGAGTACGATTGATTTTGAGCACTTAAGTGTAATCGTTTAGTAAGCCCAATAGTGTTATTTCTTAGTACGTTTAGTAGCATAACACTTGGTAGCCCAGTAACAGTTACACAAAGTCCAAGGTGTGTATGGAAAATCAATAATGGATACTTATCATCTGCCAAACCATGCACTTAGATTTTACTAGCTTCATGTGGGAAGACAGCAGTCTCAAACTTAAACTTAATTACTAGCATATCAACATTATCTATCTACAAATTATGATTGGATCATGTGTGAACACTCATGACTTGTATTTTTGGGTGTTGGATTACCTCACCATTCATCATTGGTACCATTACCAAGGATAGTCAATGTGTGCTAAGTAATTGATTTCACAAAGTTCATTGTATCAAGAATTCAAATTTAAAATTTATAATCCTCAAGTAAACTTGAAAACACACACCCTTAACAAGCATCACAATTTCAACATGGCTTCACTTAAAGATGAATCACCACCTACCAAACAACTACAAAGAGGCAATGAAAAAACTAGTGGGGAAGAAGACTAGGGAATGCCTAAGAAAACTAGAATCACATACGCTCACACTGATCCTTATCATTAAGAATTTACTTTCATCTTTCATCAAGATAGGCAAATGAGGTGGAGAGACATATAGGACAACATAGTCCTACTTCTAGAGTGAGTAACACTTAGCATGCTTCAAACTACCTTAAGGGGAATGAATCTAAGATAAGCACATGAAGGGTACCATGTAACTAAGCACATGACAACACCCTATCAACCCATAAGAGGAATGAATCTGAACCAAACATAGGAAGGGTACCATGTGAGTAAGCACATGAAAACACCCTATCAACCCATAAAGAAGTATATGAAAAGAAATGCTATCATGGAAATTAAGCATGTACATAATAAAGGAAAGTAGGTTAACACTTTAGTTATCCTAGAAGAACTTGATGGTGATGCATTTATTGCAAAAAAAACTACACTAAAATCATGAGGATTCTTCTCAAACACCTATCATCCAACTTGAAGAACCTATCAAGGTTCAATGACATTCTACCCTAGGAGAGACACCTAGAAGGGAGGCAACAAACTCCAAGTATAGGTAAAACTTAAGGCTAAGAGTTTTTGTTGAATCTCACAAGGAAAAATACCGGAGTCATCAAGGGAGGATAAGTTGGCATCATTCTCCTACAGCCTCATCTTCATCCTCACAATCTTTAGTGGACTCTAATAGAAGGAGACAAAGGTACCAAGATCATGATAGGGAAGAATGAACAACTCATGATTGTTATGACCATCTCCCAAGATACTCAGATGAAGAATATGAAGACCATCATCCAAGAAGGCATAGGGATAGAATAAATGATCAATAAAAGGACGAGCACTAAAGGGGGTACCACTACAACATAACTTGCAAACTCGATCATGATGATAAACCCCTAATGGCAACCTGTAGTATGATCAACATTCAGGAAACTATCTATATACCAACCAGGCATGTCAGGGACAGCCGCATCAAGTGGCTAAACATGAATAACATGTCCAAATTTGAAGATGGTTATAATGGTAATCCTCAACGTCACCTTTAAGCACTCCACGATGCTTGTGTCCTGCAAAACATAGAAAGTGATTGGCAAAAACTAAAGTCATTCCCTATGACACTTGTGAAATAATTTAAAAGCTAGTACATATCACTTGAACCAAAATCAATTAGGAAATGGAGTACCATGCTAGTGCTTTTCAATGACAAATATCAAACTTACTCCTAGGTGTCCAATCTACAAAAACAAATCCAAGGATGAAAATAAGGGACCCATGAATCCCTTGATGTAGTAATGGGTCGATACTATTCACTATTACATAGATGCCAAGGCCATGAATTTTCTCAATGGGAGCAACTGAGACACATTGTTGGTCAACTTTGGAATAAGACTCAAAAGACCCTTAGGGTTTATGCCCAAGGTCAATTGTTCAAAATGTTTGCTAGTTGAATACAAAGGTTAATACGGCAGAGATCCATTAATTCCAAAAAGGGATGCAAGAGTTTGTGACCCATAAGAAGAAGAGACCTTGGACTAAGTGATTTAGAAAAAGACTTTACCCATTTAGAAATATGTCACTAACATAGTAGCTAAGGTAGAGAAAATGTGGGATTCGGTTGATGAGAAGTTTGCAATAGCTTTAAAAATTATTGAGGAATGAACTGAGAAAGCATTAAGTAAAGGTAAAGATAAGAAGAAGAAGAGAGATTTTGGATGGAAATGAAAAGTGGCCTCAATGGCTAAATGTTCAAAAATGAGCTCTAAAGAGGAGAAAAGATGTGTCATATGCTAATATAAACATGCCAAGGGATGTTGTCCTGTAATGGAGAATTTACAACAAAAAAGAGTATATGTAATTAACCCTAACTTTATTAAGAAACAAATTCCCAAATGGTTACCTTATCCTCAAGGTAACTACAAGGAAGCCTTTCAACCAATGTACTGTCTCAATGGAGCCTACCCACAACCATAGGAGCAATATCATTAGTAGTAACAATAGTCTCAATCATGGGGCATGCCACCACCATGTCAGTAGTATCCATATTAGCAACCTGATCCTTATGAATATGATGTTCACCATCTAATCTCTCTAGGTAATGTGACAATTCAAGCTCCATAGTTTTATCTACCTAAATATCACAAGCCCACAACACTAAGGACAAACCCAAACTCATACATGCATCTACAAGCAATTGGTTCCTCAAATCAACATCCTAATCCTTTACCACTAATGCCACCTCCCATAATGTAGGGGAAATTACCAACTTAACTACAACAAAAAAGTGCAACTAGGGTGGTTAATATTTAGGAGGAAGTGATTACACATGAACCACAATTGAGGAAACAACAATTCTTCCGAACAAGCCTAGAAAATGTTTGAAGGATGGGGATTATATCTACTTCTCCCCCATCCACATCCATTTTTCCTAGAATTCATAAGCTTTCTTCATCAGCTAATGTCAATATCACAACTGTCGTGCTAACACAAACAATCACCCATTGGATTAAGATAAGAGCACTTCCATAGAAATGAATAGATCCAGGAAGTTCCTTAGTGTACCTACAAGTAGCAAGGCACAAATCATGCAAGTCTCTACTTAATTATGGGTCAAGAGTAAACCTAATATCACAAGACATGTACTAGGCCTGGAATCTACCACCATTGAAGAAGAGCAATATCCATTTAGAGCTTATGAACTATTTCATCATAGTTCCACAAAGATAAGTGGATGATGTGATCACCACCATCAGTGGCTAGTCCTACCCTATAGATTTTCTGGTAATTCATGTAGGTAGGAATAAGGGAGAATTCCCAATCATAATGGAAAGGGCTTGGCTTAGCATTGTTGATGCTAAGCTTGGTATTTGAGATTTTTTCTACAAGGTAGAAGAACTGTTATTGTTGAAAGATGTAGAGTTCCATGTATTGCATACAATGATAATAGGTGTAATTGTGTGCTGAGAATATGGGCAATTCAATAGAAAAATACCTAGGTATGTAATATATGTGTAGAAGAAATGTGTGTGTAGAAAGGTATATATGAAATGACCACTTAATAAGAAGGCCTCCAGTGGCTAATCACAAATGAAGAAACTGAATCCAATAAATACATAGAACCAATAGATCAAATTGTCAATGCCAATGTAGAAGAGACCGATAAGTTGGAACATGTAAGGAGAAGGCACTCCTACCAACATATAAGTCAAGAAGAAGAAACAAAATGGGGATAGTTAGAAATCCTAGACATTATAGAGTTAGAACCGTTAGAACTAAAGGCCCTACTAGCAACATTAGAATATGCTTTGTTAAACAAAAATAAGGCAATGATAATAAACGCCAACCTAAATAAAGAACAAAAGAAGAAGTTATTGGAAGTTTTCAATAAGTGACTAAAAGTATTTTCATGGTCTTATGATGAGATCACATGTATTAATTCAATAATTTTCCAACATCAGATGTATATCGATCTAGCAGTCAAACCACAACACCAAACCCAAATAAGGCTTAATCCCAAGCTGAAAGAAGTAGTTAAGCAATAGTTGAAGAAATTATTGAAGGTAGGATTCATCTATCCTATCACAAATATTGAGTGGGTTAATCCTTTAGTGATCATTCCAAAGAAAGAGAACAAGTGGCAAGTATGCATCAATTTTCAATTATTAAATGTTGCTACATTACCATTTGTTGACCAAGTCCTTAATACTATCGCAGGACACGAGTACTACAGTTTTTTGAATGGATACAGCAAATATAATCAAATCTGCATGGCATACAAGGACCAAGAGAAAACAACATTCACTAGTCCATGGGAAATTTTTGCCTACAAACAGATGTCATTTGGTCTTTCCAATGTACCCACTACATTCCAAAGATTAGTGCTCAACATCTTCCAAAAGAAAACTAGAAATGACATTGAAGTGTTTATGGATGATTTTTCAACCTATGGGCTAGATTTTAAGCACAGGACTAATTAGAGGAGGTACTAAAAAGATGTGTAGAAACAAATCTCAAGCTCAATTGGTAAAAAATCCATCTCATGGTCTAGGATGGAATTGTATTGGGACATAAAGTCTCTCAGAAAGGAATAGAAGTAAATCCTAAGAAGATAAGAGTCATACAAAACATCACTTAGAGGTCACAAATAGTAAAAGATGTTAGATAATTCATAGGCCATATGGGATACAATCAAAGGTTTATAGAGAATTTCTCCAAGATTACAAAATTGTTAATATAACTAATGAAGAAGGATGCACCCTTCGAATGGACAAAGGCTTGTGAAAAGGGATTTGAAACTCTAGAAAAAAACTAATTGAAACACCAATCTTTCAAGCTCTAGATTGGTCCATGCCTTTTCATATTATGATAAATTCTTTCAACTACATACTTGGGGCAATACTGACACCGCTAGATGATCAAAAGAGACCCTACTACATACACTATGCCAATAGAAGCATCACCGAAGCACAATTGAGATATACCACAAAAGAAAAGAAGCTCATGATCATGGTGTATGCACTTGAAAATTTTCGATATTATGTACTCGTATGTCCATACTTATCATAGTTCCATCTATTTTCTCATGAACAAGCCAACAGTTAGTTTGAGAGTGATCATATGGCTCATGATTTTACAAGAATTAGATATCACAATGATTGATAAAAATGGTACTAAAAATGTTATTCCTGATCATTTATCAAGGCTCATATGGGATTCCCAGGATCATATGGAACCGTTATTTGACTAGTTCCCTGATGAAAACCTATTTATCCAAATAGTGATGGCTATAGAATCAACAAGGAAGTCATGGATGGCTAATTAAATGACTTACTTAACTACACAAGCACTTCTCGTTGAATGGAGAAAAAAGCAAAGAGAGTAATTCCTTCACAAGATAAAAAGATACATGGAAATCAATGGCAACCTGTACAAGATTTGTGCAGATGGACTAGTTAGAGGTGTATGCCACAGTGTGACCAACAACGAATCTTACAAGGTGCTCATGAAGGTCCATGCGGAGGTCACTATATAGGGCATAGAACAACACTCAAACTAATGATGGTAGGCTACTTCTAGCCTACCTTGTTTAGAGACACCCACAACTTTACACAATCTTGCAAAAGGTGTTAAATGGATGGAGGAATGACAACTAGACATGAAGGGCCACAGCATTGGATATAACCACTTGAGCCATTTGATATATGGGAAATAGATTTTATGGGGACCATAACACCTATGTTGAATGGAAAAACATACATTATTATGACCGTGGATTACTGCACTAAGTGGGCAAAGGCAGCAATAGTTAGAGATTGCATAGCCAAGATAGCTATCAAATTCTTCCAACAAAATGTGGTAAAGAGATTTGGAGTGCCCATAATGCTTATATCTTACAATGGAACTCATTTTATGAGTGCTACCTTTAAAAAGCTCATGCAACAACTAGGGGTTCACCATAAACTAACTACAAAATATCACCCCTAAGAAAATGGTCAAACAGAGGTAACTAATAGTGAGATTACTAGAATTTTAACTAGAACAATTAGTAAGTTTAGGAAGAACTAGAGCACTAAAATTAACGATGCTCTATGGGCCTATAGGATGTCATGGAAATTACTTATTGGATATTTTCACCATACAAGTTAGTTTATGGAAAACTACCAACACTCCCTACCTAGGTAGAGCTCCAAAATTTAACTACTACTAGTGAACTTGACCTAAACTTGAGCCTAGCCTAAAAGGAACGATTGATGAATCTAAATCTCTTACATGAAAATAGGCTAGTAGAACTAATTCACAATGAGTTCCATAAGCATTACTCCAAACATAGACATGATGCATAGATAAGGAAAGTGATGATCCAACTAGGAGATAAGGTCAATCATGTGCCAAAAAGGCTAAATTTCAAATGCTTTGGGAAGGACCATACATTGTTCACTAAATTTATCATTCATGTACCTTACACATTCATCACCCTTTTGATCCACATAAGCTCATTCTTGTCAACATCCAACAAGTTAAACCCTATAATGAATATTCCAATGTTCTCAAGGGATCTACCCAATTAGTCTAAACATCTTCAAATTATTCCCTTTTCAAAATACTTAGTCCTCATAATAATTATGGAAGTTTCTATCTAGACACATAGGTACTTTCTTGAATTTTCATTTTCTTTTTGCTTTATTATTTTCTTGACATATTTTTCCCATTCTTTTATACTTTTCAACTTTTTGATAATTTCTTGATTCTTTAAATTTTTCTAATTCTTTGATGATTTTTCATTCCTTTAACATTTGTCATTCTTTTCATATTTTGCTATTTTTACTACTTTTTATTATTTTTCATACTTCATTTTCATTTTACTTGTATATATTTTTGTTCAATCATCAATAAAACACACCAAGAATAAGACAAGATGTAGCCCAATAAGGTGAAGACTTCTCTATGATATACAGTGAGATGACAACATCCATCCACCCATTCCAAGTAATAATAGGTTCTTACCATGGTGATAATGATATTCTTTTTCTAATAAAACTAAGAATACACTTGTGATCATTATGCCTCAATAGAAGAGTGAAGTATCAAGTGGGAATGTGAAGGGTGTGAAATCAAGGGGATTTGTTGAATATCTTAGATTACTTCTATATGTTCTATCCTGTTGCTAAGGTTGTAATAATATCCTTGTAGATCTAATGAAAAATGAAAGTAAGAGTACAATAAGTGCTACCTTACCATGTCATTGAAAAGACATGTTACCCATGCCTAAAGGTAGTCCTCTGGTAAGGTTGACACAACTAAAAATAAACTTCATACAAAGACATGTTACCCATGCTTGAAGATAGGCGGCTTCTTAGAAATTTCAAAAATAATAAAAAGTGTAATGAATAAACTCCTCCCTTGGACAAAACACCAAGTGATGATACTCCTTGCAATGATGATAGTCTTATGGTTGTGAATTTGAGAGGTGAAACAATGCAACATCATTGGATGTGGTTTGGACTTGGTTTGAATATTGGATATAATAGCTAATGATTCCTTTAACCACTAATAAAACCCAAGAATCTATTATGCCTATTGTAACATACCTCACATCTTGATTCTTTGTAATCCTTTCTATGATCCATCTCATCTCACTAGATAGTTAATCATAACTTGTGGTTTTGTATGGCATAGAGTAATTTTCCCAACTTGGTGATACTAATATGTGTGTTTTGCTAAATAGGTATGTATTACATTCATCTCATTGAGTGCCTAAGGAAACTTTTTGATCTAGTTATACAAGGGCATTAAGGGCTAGAGCCTACTTTGGGGAGGACCCACTTATATAACTATTGTATCTTATATGTGGTAGGCAATCCCACATCATCTTATGCCTTCTAGAAACAATAAATGTCAATAAATACTTCCCTTAATATTAAATCAATCCATTCAGATACCAAGAATTCATTACCCACCTCATCCATCCTATATATACTTAATGAGCTTTCATAGCCCAAGATTCCTTTGTTATGAACTTTAGATAACTATCTTTCACAACCAAAGCATCATATCTACTCCAACACCCTCTAGGAATGCTTACTATCTTCCAATCCTTCCATTTGACTCATTTTTCTTTCAAAAATTAAACATGAAAATTAAAATTTTTTGCGATGATGTTGTTGATACGATGTATGAGATCTTCAAATCTTATTGATTTGATGTCAAATCAATGATATCATGTACCAAAAATTCTATATATAGTAGCGAGGAGTTAGAAGATTTTTCACTTCCATCATTTGATACAAGAGGAGTTTTTCATTTTCTTCTTTTGAGCTCTAATCTCCTACCTTCCCCAAGCTTGCATCCTACAGCTTCTATTTTTATGACTTTTGAATCTATTTGATCTTGGAGTGCTCATCTTAGTCACAGGGGGTAATATCAAGCAAAACCTAAGCCAAATTTTTAGAAAATTGGCTAACTTTAGAAGATAGTATAAGTGTAAGTTAGCTAAAAATAAAGAATATCATTATAGAATTAGTATATTCAAGTCAAAAAGATTTAATGAATTCTCCTAGTGAACTAGTCCAATCAATCCTAAGGTACTATGAGCCAAAAAAATAATAAGTGAGAGGTTATGAACACTAAAGACATAACATTCAAAGTGTTTCTTTTTGAATTTTTCTCTAACTTTGTAATCATACTTTAATAAACACTTGATCTAACAAAGGAAATGAGTAAGGTAAAGAATTATACGAAAAATTATGAACATTTTAATGATCTTAAGTTGTTATTGATTATAGATGGCACCAAAAAGGATACCGAAAGGAGGACCCTCTTAATGGAAAATCAAAAGATCAAGAGGTTAAGGGAGAGGCCACATTGGAGAACAAAGTCCAGTGGTAGAACATGTAGAGTAGAAGGCTCAGTCCTTTAGTATTCACCAATAGACACCTGCTACCAAGCAATTTGCCTAAGCAAAGGCTAAGGAACCACAAGCACAAGAACAAGGATAGCAACTCATGTTGTCACATGAATGCCTCTAGCTCATTTAGAAGAGATCCATCATGTCCATAGACATTATCAAACTTAATTTTGATCCATTCATAGAGTTTTCCCTAGATGTTGTCAAGACCCAAATACAATCATCTCCCTTGTGGCCCACTTTGACAATTAGCGAAGATCAGTACTTAGGAGAGACACTCCAATTTTGAAAAAATAAACAAGCAGATGCTACAGTGAAGATAGAGGGAGTCTTAGTATCCTACTTAGTAGAGGCAATAGCCAAAGTTCTAAATCTGCCTAATGAAGTGGCTAATGTTACATAATTATCGACAAGGTTTAACACTAATACAAAGATATTTTGGCTACACAAAGCCTATGACAAGGACAAAGAATATAGTGAGCTAACTACTAAAGAGAAATTTTATTTCAATATTGGCACCTATCACTTGTTCCCTACAAAGAGATTGAATAGAATATCCACATATGTGGCTAGAGGAAGTGCCATTTTTATGGGGAAATTCAACGCCAACATCACCCATTTGAACTTCCTTGAAACCCAACTACAATTTGAAGAGAAGGTGGAGAAACTTACACTAAAATTCCCCTACCTTATCAAGAAATTATGTAAACAAGTAGGCATCTCACGCTACACTAGTGATGTTCTAAGGAAAGCACAAAATGCCTCCTGTGTTGAGATGTCAAAGCCAATGCTACTGAAGAAAGATCAAGAGGAAGAACAAGCAAGTACTAGGGGAGCAACAAGCTCAACTCTTGCTGAAACCCTCCAAAATACTATTCAGTAGCAACATGCAGGACCTAGTACCTAACAACCATTGATCAGCAATAGTAATAGCAAGAGGAACAACAACAAGTTCCATCACTATCACCGCAACACTATAGGCCATCAATGAGTCATCTATAGCAAATCGCAAAGACTATTAGTTGGGAAACAAGTGAGGGAGCCAACCTTTGTAAAGTAATTGATGATGTAATCAAGCCAACAATCTCAACAGATCTTGCTAGTGGTCAAATCTCATTACAAATAGGAACAAGGGAAGAATGGTCATAATAGATTTCTGGGAATGCTACATCATTCCAAGTGATTTTGGAGATTGGAGAAGGAGTGATGGCCATGGTTCTACAACATCAGGATGTAGCAGGAGCCACAAAATTTATCACAAATTACATTAAGGAATCTTTTCATGTCCCTGTTGTGCCATTGGCCGATCTTGCTAGAGCTAGAGATGCTCAAATATTAGCTTGTACCTCAATGATTCCTATAGTACATGAAGATGTACTTAACATGCTACTACAAATAGGATAGGTTATGCAAAATATTTTTGACATTCCTAGTGATGTCACTACAATTTAGTTTGATCTCCTATCCACCAAAGGAAAGTTGATCATGGTAGAAACCAAGGTAGAGCATGTTGAGAATAAATTCAACAAATTATAGGGAGAGCTCATGAACCTATGAATAGACAAGAAAGATCCAATATAATACATATAGACCACATAGATCACCTCATTGACCATAACAAGAAAATGGAATGTGAGAAGGAGAAAGCAAGGTGGGATGTCTCAATGATTGAAGCACAAAGCTATGCACATGTCAAGGCACTCACCACCCTACAAGAAGAGAACAAACAATTGGTTGCAAATAATGTTAGGTTGACTGATGTGGATAAATAGAAAAACATTCTTAAAGAAAGCATCCATTAGTCAAGAGAAAAACTAGTAATGATCAACCAAGACATGAGTCACCTAGCATGAGAGAACAAAATCCTCTCAATGGAGGAGGTACACACAATAAGAAAAAAATATGCAATTGAAATAAATGCATGGCATAATGAAGCCAAGAAGCATGAGAGGCTCAAAGAACATTTTTGCTATCAAGTGAACATGTATAAGTAAATAAACGAGAAAGAAATCTAGATGACAAAAGCCAAGATCAGCACCATTTCAACACAAAATCCTGATTGGCAAGTCATTTTGATAATCTTGCCCATGTCCACCAGGCAAAGATTATGAATAAATACTTGTAGAAAATGAAGACCTTATCATGTACATAGGGTTAGCTAACCTGCGTTATGCTAACTTGGCCATGTTAACAATAGAAAGGCCCAGGAATGAATTGCAGCAACAAGTAGCAACCATATATGCTCTATACAAGAAAGAGTTTGTTGATATGAAATATGCTTTGTAGAAGTTACATGTGGCAAGCTCAAAACTAGAAGTTATTAAGGTTAGCTATCAAGGCCAAAAGGATGTTACAACCAACCTAGCCAAATGAATGTTAGACTATCAGTAATTACAAAAGGTGGCCATAGCATTTGAGAAAGAACAGAGGTAATTTTCGGCGTGGTACTTAAAGGCTAATTAGATGTTCCCATAGCTTCCATGCCCATGGGTCGTGCCAACTTCATCAAACATTAGTTAATTAGCATGGACAATACATGATCCCAAAACAAAGAAGGAGAAGCTTCAAGCATTGCTCAACTAATACCAACTTCAAAAGCCTGATGATAAAGAGAAGCAGCAGATGAAGGAGCCATCACCATTAGCCACTTAAGGCTACATTGAGCTTCTTTATTTTTTTTATCTTCATTTATCATATGACTGTGTCTAAATTTTTTAAAGCACCACTATAGCATTTAGTATCATGTATATAGTAAGATAGTCATGTATAGTCGAATCTACCTTCCAATTTTGTAAAGGACTTTATCCTCATTTTGTTTTAACTCAAGGACAAGTTTCCAATCAATCATGGGGATATGATGAAGTCAAATTTTTGGTTAGTTTGATATCGTAGCAATGATGTTGTATTAGCGATGTCACTAATTTGATGTCAGTTTTCCTGATACGTCATCATTGTTACAATGTCTCAAGGTGTGTGCAATCCTATAAATATGACACTTAGGCACATAATCCACAAACTTTCCATTTCACACCTTATTGAAACTCTTGCAGCTTTATTATGTGGTTTTAGCAAAAGAAGTGAATTCCCGCAATGTGATTTTTAGTAGTTGAACGAAGTCTTTATTTGAACAGATTATACTTTAGCATAATTTGTGAATAGAAATAAAGATCAAGATTGCTTAACATCATTGCAACATCCACTTAGTATTTACTATTTTTACTTAGAATAATGTTTCCTATTTTCTAGCTTAATGTTTTACTTTTCCAAAGCACTCTACTTTTGCTCATTTATAGTAAGCAGAATGAGTACAAATGATTTTGAGCACTCAAGTGTAATCTTTTGGTAAGCCCAATACTATTATTACTTGGTATGCCTAGTAGCATAATGCTTGGTAGCCCAATAATGGTTACACGAAGTCCAAGGTATGTATGGAAAATCAGGAATGAATATCCATCGCATAGGCTAGAGTAGATTTACTTGTAATTTCTTAGACTTAGATTCAATTTCATTCTCAATCACATATATGGTCAGGAGTAAGCTAGGCCTAACAATATCATCTATCATACACCTCACAGTGAGCTAAACCATACGCTTAGATTTCATTGGCTCCATGTTGAAAGACGATGGCCTCAAACTTCAACTCAATTACTAACATATCAACATTGTCTATCTACAAATTATGATTGGGTCAAGCCTGAACACTCATGACTTATATGGTTGGGTATTGAATTACTCCATCATTCATAACCCCTCCAACTAGGATTATCTTCCCTTCCTTGATCAAAAGTGAAAATAAGAGCAAACACCCCCTTTATTTATAGGATGGAGAAGATCCTAGGGCTTGGGCAAAGACTTGTGCGTAAGAGTTTGCACAATGTGCAAAGAATAGACAACTCATTCTTCAAAAATATTTTTTGTTTTTTAATTTATGGCATCATTGCTACTTAACTTGGACAAGCAAGCTCTCATGAGGAAGTAGACATGTGAAATTGACAACACTTAAGAGAGTCACATGGCCCTTATTAAATGGGTCCTTTGTCCCTTTTCCAGCCATTAATATGAAGTGGACAATTTGCATATGAATAAAATAGATATCATCATAAGCATGTCATAGAGCATACATCACCATCTCACATTGACTTTTTTCATAGCCCCACATTTTTGTCTTATTTTAAGTCACTTTTTAGTTTATATGTTATGAGGGTTTCTAATTTATTCTTAGCCTTTTGTGTATTTTCCACATTTCCAATGATTTATCTAATAAAAATCATTAATACTAAACTTTTTGTCCATCCACCATTTTACACCTTTCGGGTTTGTTGAAATGAGCACAAACATGCCATAACTACTATGCTAGAAATTAGTATTTTGATTGAATTAAGGAAAATATGGTTCCACTAGGTACTTTTTTTAATCGTTTAACATTAAAATCTAAAAATATAAAGCTCAAAACTAAAAACTAATTATAGATCTATACTGTGGGCATAAAAATGAGTTGGTCCACTAATCTTGAGTGTGATTTGACAACTTTGAATTTTCACATATTTTAATTAATTAAATATTTAATAATTTAAACATTTTAACTAAACATCAAATTAACCCATAGATCCACATCACAATTATTTCCTAGTATTATTCTAAAATAATGCTAGACTATGTCATGCTCATTCATTAATAAAAATATGTATATATTAAACTTAAAATAATAAAAATTAGAAATAATTAGTAATCTTGCTTATGTCACCCAAACAAAGGTCTTCATATTACTAAGAAACATTAGGCACATCTATAAATATATATAAGCTTTAAAACAAATTAATGTCTAAACATTTAATAGAGTACTAAGATCACATACACAAATGTGGGGCATTATAGTTTATTTGATGTGTCAATGCATTTTTGTAATGATGTACACCACTCAGATTATTTTGTTAATTAGCGCACACAATTTTGTAATATAATGTCAATCAATTTGTTAGGCAATTTCACCCCACAATATTGTAATTAAACTCTATAATTTTTTCTACCTTGTGGATGAGTTTTGAGTTAGTCATTGGGTATGATGAACAATGAAAATAATAGTTCAATCGATGCAACTCTTACTACATTGAATCTTCCCCTATTGTTACTTGTAAATATGCACTCAGTCATCACATTTATGGCACTGCTTCATCAATACATAGCAAAAATCTATTACTTTATTTTCATGAATCATGTAAAAGTCAATGAGTGCCCATAGTCTAGAATTAAGTCTAAATCTAGTATCATATTCAAGTGCATGTACTCACATGCTTTCAATTTCAATTTTTATAAAAGCTTCATTATATATTTATACATTTTCTTTATTAATCCTAGACATCATTTTATTAATCATGCTTATTTTTATAGCACATAATTAGTAAATTCCTCCAATAAGTTTAATTTTGATTAACTAGTTTAGAAAGATTCATGTATGCAGTTAGACTATTGTTGCTCTTGATTTTCCATCAGCTTTTCTTTAAAGTGGAAAATTATTTTAGATCAAATATAATGGTATCTATAAACAATTAAATGAACATAGATTTGATGATTATTTAAATATTTTCTTGTTAAAATGTGTTCTTAGATAGAACTCTAGTGTATTTTATTAAAATTATTTTGTTGTAGAATCACTTTATAAAAATTGGTTAGGGATAAAACCTTAATAAAGGTAGACTCCTTAAATTCAAACATCACATAATAATAACCAAGGAAAGCAAATAATCAACTGTAAACATGGTGTAAGACCAAGATTAATAAAAAGCCATGCTACAATTAATGAAGCTTAAGTGAAAAAGAATCAAATTGTATTAAGTAATTTGATCCTTTCTATATGAAAGCAACTCCATCAAAAGAAACATAGGCTTATATCAAGTGATGAGCAGCGAGGTACCCCTACGCTCAACCTTATGAATCACAAGTGTTCACACACAATCCAGTTGAATTCTGTGGATGGGACTAGTTGTGGCATCTAAATCGTTATGCTCTAATCCCAAGTCACTATCTTCCCACTTGGACTAGTGGTATCTTTATCATGTATGATTTAGTCCAAGGTGAGGCATATGATGTGGTCTAATTTCTATGCTACTCCTGATGACGATAAAGAGATAAAGTAATTAAACTAATAAATGATGTAAAACAAGATCTAAACTAGCCTAACACAAGTAACCACGCCACTTTCCTAGACACATCCTGAACACATATCACACTATTGGGCTATCAAACATTAAGCGTTACTGAGTTACCAAGTACTATATGTATGCTCAAAGTGGGCATGCTTGTGTTTATTAACAACTAGAAATAAATTGCTTAATTCAAATTCAGTAAAGTAAAGTGCATGAAAGTAAAGTACATTAAAAGAAACATTAATCTATTCTCAATGTTGCAAGGATTGTTAAAAGAGTTCATTTTTATTCCCATCACACTATTGTGCTCAGGTACATTAGTGTTCAAACAAAGAACTGTACACACTTAGACTCCTTCTATGGGCACTTGGAAAATATTCTAACTCTAGAGAGAATAAATTATCAAACCTTTGCTATTTTGACTAAAAATTGAAAACTCCAAAAAACTGACTCAAAACGGGAGCCTAGTCACTACATTTATAAGTTGGAGTATACCCTACGACATCAAGTATTCAATGCCATGTCTTAGCCCCAACATCACATATCCAACGTCAGGGAATTAATAACGAGGCTTCTGAAACAACGCTTTGATGTCAAGGCCAAGCATATCATGATTCATCATACCCCCACAACTGAATGAAAACTTGTCCTCAAGTTAAACAAAACGAGGAACAAGTTCCTTACAAAATATTGGGTAGGTATGGGATTCTTGACTAACATACAAACTGACTCAAATGGAACAATAGACTCTGAGTGCCCAAGTGTATGGAATTACAACTTTTACAAAATTGGATGTTCATGATAAGAGAAGTGAACACCTTGGATACTAGAGACATCCAACACCTCTTTGCAGCAGAAGAATGAGAGAGAAGATCCAATGATCCTGAATGGTCCTCATCGTGCGGTACTACTGCATCATCCTTGGCGAAGATTATCTCGCTTCCAATCCATACTTTCTAGTGTAATCACAACAAAATCATGAACTAGTATGCAATCTATAACACATAGTGGTTAAATACCTTATCTCATCAATGGTTACACTCAGCTAGGTTGTGATTGTGGTTGACTGGTTCCTTGAGTAGTGTTAGTAGGAAGGCTGACAAATGGGGTAACATAGATAAGAGGTTGATGAGTGGTGAGGTACCCCTACACTCAACCATATGAATACAAGTGTTTTACACACAATCCATTCAAATTCCAAGGACTAAGTGCCTATGCACCTTTGTGGAACAAGGATGGGTTGATTGATCATTGTCTTTCCAAACTTACTTGTATGTCACGATTGTATGGTTAAGTAAGCTTAAGGCATATGATTTTTATAGCTTTTATGTTTTTATGTCCTATTGCTAATAAGGGAGGAGAGAGAGAGATAACTAAGTGACTAATTTAACTTAACTACTAATTAACTAGGTTTTAAACTAATCCTAACACCAGTATCCATTCTCACTTGCCGTACACATCCTAAACCAATGCAACACTATTGGGATCACCAAATGCTAATCATTACTAGGTTACCAAGTATTACACGCATGCTCGAAGTGATCGTACTATGTGCGCTAAGAACAGAAATGTAAAATAAAATAAAATAAATGTAGAAGAAAATAAAATAAAATAAATGAGTAAGAAAAGAAATCTCAAGTGCTGCAAGGATGAATCCAAGAGCTCGTCTTTATTTTCGTACACAAGGTGTGCTCAAGTACACGATGCTCGAATAAAGATCCATCCACACTTAGACCTTTTACTGCAGGTAGTTGGAAAATACTCTAACTTGACTCCTAAAAGACCTCTAAAAGACTTCCCTTAGACTCTCTTTCCAGAATCCTTTTTCTTGACTTCCTATTGTGCACCTAGGCACTATATTTATAGGCTTGGGAGCAACTACTCTAATAATTACAAAAACTGCCACTCTAATTTTAGAGAAAATGCCCCTCTAATTTTAGAGAAATTGCCACTCTAATTTTAGAGAAACTACCACTCTAATAATTAGAGTGGTAATTATTAGAGTACCTGCTCTCATCATACCCCCATGACTAAATGAAAACTAGTCCTCGAGTTCCTTACAAAATATTAGGAAGGTATGGGATTATTGACTAATTCACAACTGATGGTGGAATGGGATGACAGACTTAACATGCCTAGTGAACAGATCAATAAGCATATTACAATATTAGTGTTCATGACCATTGTACTGAACACGCGTACATAAATGACATCCAATCCTTTATTTGGTAGCTTGTAGAGAAAGAGAGAAAAAAAAGTAAGCATGTTGCTACCAATGCTAAGATTACGCCTTCTGTTGTTTATCCATAGCCATGCCACTAGACTTGCTCCTATCGTAAATGCTCCAGTTCCAGTCCATCCTAAGTGCTTCCTCCAAGCCCAGTTCATTGTTTGTATGATCGCCATCTCCACATACAACATAGTTACAAATGAGCAAGGATAGATAAACCACAATGCAGTTGATACCTTGCCTCGATATGAAGCGCATTAGCTGAGTTGTGGTTATGGCAAAAACTGGATCAGAGATTTATCATTAGCAACTACCCAAGGTGTAGGGGTTAGGTAATTAGTAAAATGGAAAAAATTGAAAAATTTGTGCCAAGGCCCCCATGACTAAGAGCAAACCTCCGGTAGCTATAAGATGGAAAAATATGAGGAACGAGAAAGATGGAAAACAAAAATAACAACAGAAACACCAATAAAATGGATGTCATGGATGAGGATTAAACAAAAGATAATTGATTGTAGGAAATGTTTAAGGAAAAGAACTTAACAATTGCACCAAAAGGAATGCTAGTGGGTCCTCCCCAAAGCAGGCTCATGCCTTTTATGCCCTGAAAAACTCACAAACCAAAGATTCCATAGGCTCTAAGAATGTCATTTGGAAGCAAGAGTTAAAAACTTACTCACAAGAATTCACTAAAGAAAAATGATGCATCAACCCAGAACGAACTAATGATAAAACTAGTAATGAGGTGGAAAATGGGAAGAAAGATGGAGAGGAGAGAATGGAATGGAATCCCAAGAACAAGGTTGTGTAAAGCCCTTTTGTATTTCATGGTTAATGTGACTAAGTAGAGCTCATCCCAAATCCAAAATCAAACAAACCATATCTAGTGACCTCGCATCAACACACTTGACCAATCCATCCACTTGAAGCAACAAGAATACTATCACAAAGAGTCACCACCATTTCGAGGAGAGTGAGATGGAGAAGTAGGAAGTGAGAAAGGGCCTTACTTAGAGGAAACCTTCAGGCATGGGTAACATGTCTTTCCAGTTTCATAACCAGTGCTTGTAGCCCATATCACTTTATTATGTCTAAGGGGTGTGCTTTGAATTCTTACTTTTCTCCTTTTTTTCGTGTGAGAACCACACCATGCAAAGACTTTGTAGCCATATTTCTTTATTATGTCTAAGGAGTGTGCTTTGAATTCTCACTTTTCTCCTTTTTTTTTACGTGAGAACCACACCATGCAAAGACTTATTTTTATTCACTTGGCTTCCTGATTTTTGAACAATGTCCGAATGGCGGAAAGCCCAAGAAAAAGCATCCAAGCAGCCAAGAGACTGGCCAGCACAAACACATCGAATCCCCTTGAAGTCATACCATTTTCATCCTTTGAGTCTTTCCTTGGTTTGGAAAATACCCAGCCACCAATTCATTAAAAGTTTACTTAGAAAAAGGGGACTGTACAGTTCCAAGCCAAAGGAGACCATAGAGTTGTATGGATAAGTGGACGGTGTAGACTCATTTCCTATTTTATCAAAAGAACCATACCTTAATATCAGCATCATAATTCAAAGGTAAAAACCAAACATTAGCAATTAATATGATATAATTCAATCCACCATCATGAGCACTTATTGGATGACAAATAAAAGTAAATCAAGCAATCAAAAAAATAGTAAAAATATGAATGATGGTGTAAAACAAAAATAAGAAAAGTTGGGAAAATGTGTAAAAAAAATTTCAAAAAGAACTGAGGGCCTAGAACAGTTAGCATAGGTGGCCATATCCCCTACAACTAAGTTGGAAAGAGGACATCCAAAATAGTGAGCAAGGTTGTCCATTAACAGAGGTAGCATGTGTACTAGTTCTCCTAAGCTCATTGAAAGGTTTGGTTTGTTGCACGTTGACCAAAAGCTTCTTTTCTAGGCTCTAAAGTTTGTATATTATCATGGCCCCTAAAGGAAAAGTTGCATAAATAATATAAAGTCCTTCCCACAGTGTTTGAAATTTAGCATGTTGTGGCACATGTGTGGGATTTCAGTACAGAACCTTATCTCTCGGTTGATATTTAACTTTCCTAATCCTTAAGTCATGATCTTATTTATTGAATGCCTTATGCAACTTGTTAGATAACACCAATGGTTTGGCAACCTTTGAAAATTTCTCAATAAATCTCCTATAGTAGCTAGTATGTCCAAGAAATGACTAAATATCTTTGACAGTTTCTAGTTGATGGGTAATTCCTTGTATAACTTTGATTTTCTTGAGATCTACCTCTATCCTTATGTATGAGATTTTGTGCCCTAGTACTATGCCTTCTTGGACCATCAAATGGCTTTTCTGCCAGTTGAGCCTCAAATTGGTTTCTACACATCTTTTTAGCACTTGCTCCAACCGATCCAAGGCTTGATCAAAGTTTGCTCCATAAATGGAGAAGTTGTTCATAAAGACTTCTACACCATTTCCTATCTACTATTGAAAGACGTTTACAACTAATCGTTGAAATATTGCATGGGCATTGCAAAAGCCAAATGGCATCTATTTGTATGTAAACACTCCCCAAGGACTAGTGAATGCAGTCTTGGCTTGGTCTTCTAGGGCTATTTGTATTTGGTTATATCCACTATATCCATCCAGAAAACTGTAGTAGTGATGCCCTACAATGGTGTCTAAGACATGGTCAACAAATGGAAATGAAAAGTGATCTTTGAATGTTTCCATATTCAGTAGCCTTAAATCTATGCACACTCTCCATTTGCCTCCCTTTTTAGACACAATAACTAAGGGGCTAACCCATTCACTATCAACAATGGGGTATATGAACCGAGCCTTGAGAAGTTGTTCAATTTCTTCCTTGACTACTTGCTTCAACTTTGGGTTCAAACACCTCTGCAGTTGTCTTCGAGGCTTCATGGAGGGGTTGGTGTAAATCCTATGTTGGCATATCCTAGGATCAATTCCAATTAATTTGGGAAATGACCACGCGAAGGCTTTTGACCATCTATTAATTACTTTCAATAATTCTTCTTTTTATTGAGGAGCAAGCTTAGCGTTGATAATTACCAATTTTTTGTTTTTAAGGAACGTGTATTCCATACCGATGGGCAATGGTTTTAGCTCAAGGGGCTCTTGCTTTAATTTCTCAGGGATTTCCAACTTCCCCTAGTTGATATTTTCAAGGTTAAGACTTGGAAGTTGGCAGTGGACTTACTCTAATGTGTCTATGCTATCGATGTAAGCACAAGTCAAACCCTTAGTTGGTTCCCTACATATGAGTGAACTGCTTTCTTCATCAGCTCTCAACCACTGGGTGTCTTGCTGTCGTGGGGCTGCTACATATAGGCATCTTTGTATGTTAATCACTTGTGCACACTGATTACATGCAAGCAATGTTAAACTTTGCACAAACCATGACCTCTGCACGCAATTACACCATGTGTCACTATATGCAATGCATGGAACTTTCTTCTTCTCAATCTTTTCGAATGTATTTTCCTTTGATAGTTCTAAGGAAAGATCATGGATTCCTAGGCATGAGCCGCTTTTGTACGGAGAAGGAGACATATTTATCTGTTCAATGTGCAATGTACTCTTGTTTATTATTTCCTCAATCAACCTTAAGGGTTCGTTCTAATGATGTGAACGATTTCCTATGTTCTAGTTAGCACACAAACAACTAAGTCCCTGACAACAGCGTCAATGATGAGCGCCGAGGTACCCCTATGCTCAACCATACGAATACAAGCGTTTCATGCACAATCCAGTCGAATTCCAAGGACTAAGTGCCTATGCGCCTTTGTGGAACACAGACAGGTTGATTGATCGTTGTCTTCCCAAACTTACTTGTATGTCATGATTGTATGGTTAAGTAAGCTTGAGACATATCATTTTTATAGCTTTTATGTTTTTATGTCCTACTGCTAATAAGGGAGGAGAGAGAGAGATCACTAAGTAACTAATTTAACTTAACTACTAATTAACTAGGCTTTAAACTAATCCTAACACTAGTATCCATTCTCACTTGTCATACACATCCTAAACCAGTGCAACACTACTAGGATTACCAAACGCTAATCGTTACTGGGTTACCAAGTGTTACATGCATGCTCGAAGTGATCGTACTATGTGTGCTAATAACAGAAATGTAAAATAAAATAAAATAATAAAATAAATAAATGCAAAATAAAATAAAATAAAATAAATAAGTAAGAAAACAAATCTCAAGTGTTGCACATGAGGTGTGCTTAGGTACATGATGCTTGAATAAAGATCCATCCACACTGAGACCTCCTGTTGTGGGCACTTGGAAAATACTCTAACTTGACTCCTAAAAGACTTCTAAAAGACTTCCCTTAGACTCTCTTTCTAGACTCCTTTTTCTTGACTTTCTATTGTGCGCCTCGGCACTATATTTATAGGCTTGGGAGCAACTACTCTAATAATTACAAAAAATGCCACTCTAATAATTAGAGTAATCGCTCTAATAATAACCACTCTAATTATTAGAGTAACCGCTCTCATCAGCGGTCCATTAAATTTGAAAAAATTTAACACAAGGAAATATTTGAAGAGGATGTAAGAATTCACAATAATAAAAAGCAAAATTCACTGAAAAATATTGTAAACATGTGCACAATTAGATGTCATTAATGGGGTAAACAAAAAGACTTTGATTGTAAGAGTGTCTAAGGGTAAAGAACTTAACTAACCCAGCTAAAAGATATGCAAGTGGATCCTTCCCAAAGCAGGTATAGGCCTTTTATGCCCTTGCAAAACTTCAAACCAAAGAGTCTATGGGCTCCATGGATGATTAATGGTTATGAAAGATTAAATACAAAAACCCAAAAGAAACTAACTAAGAATTTCAACACATCAAACCAAGACATCGAACAAGAACATGAAACTGATAGTGAGGTGAGACATGGAAAGCATAGTTGGATGAGAGAGTGTGTGTAATGGAGTTCCTAATTAAGGTCACATGAAGCCCCTTGTGGATTTTGCGATTAAATGACTTGATAGAATCCATCCTTAGTGCATACCAAAACTAACCACATTTAGTGACATTGCATTGACATTCTAAGACCAGTCCATCCCCCAAGACATAAGAGTGTTTCCACAGAACAACCACCATTCCTTATTAAAGAAGAAAAGAGAAGTAGAAGTTTAGAAAATCCTTAGTTAAATGGGACTAGTCCCATAACCAGTGCATGTAGCCTATTTATTTTGTTTAAGGGGTGTGCTTTGAATTCCCATCCTTTTTTTTTTTTTTTTTGAAATGGGAACCACACCATGCAAAGACTTATTCAACTTCCTTTTATTGGTCAACAGGAAACGGTAAGAAATCCATGAAAACACACATGCACCCAGACAGATAGAAAGGTACAAAGAATACCAAATCCCTTTGAAGCCACACCCTATTCAAACCTTTGAATCCTTTCCAATTTCAAAAACTACCAAAGTCACAAGTTCGTTAAAGTTGCATTAATGAAAAAGGAACCACACATTTCCAGAATAAGGAAAACCATAAAGTTTATGGATGGGTGGATGTTGTGGACTCACTACCTATTGCATAAAAAACAACCATGTCTTAATTATCTGTAATGAAATTCAAAGCTAGAAACTAGATACCAACAAGCAAATAACAAGAAAGTACATACCACCATCAAGCAATGCATTACCAATGTACCTAGCACTTATTAACAAAAATTTAGAAAATCACATCAAAAATAAAATAGAAGAAAATATAAAAAAACTGTAAAATTGTCAAGAAATATCAAATATACTAATGATGGTATAAAACAAAAATTAGAAAAGATCAAGAACATGAAAACAAGAAAATGTAAAATAAAGAATGTGTAAAACAAAAAGTTGTAAAACCAAAAATAGGTGAAAAATACTTATTGGTTTTGAAAGATATATGCATCTAAGTCCTTTTTTGGATCCATTTTCTTAAGTCTAGAACTAATAAACAAATCCATTGTCTTCATGTATCTTTGAAACAATCTTAAAATCTCATTTTCAAGTCACTGGGTGTCTTCTAGTTTAGTGGCTACTACATAGACTGGTCTTTGTTCACACACTTGTTCCTTAGCTTTGTTGTGGGTTGTGTTAATATTTTGAATTTCTTACCCATAGTTGCATCCTTTACTATTAGCAGTGATGCATGAATTCTACTCTCTTTCCACAGCAATAGGTTCATCATTTATGTCTTGTGTTGGAATGGTGATGGTTGTTGGCTTTTGCGTAGGGTTAGAGGGCATTGGTTGTGAAAAGGAAGGCATTGCACTAGATTGGCATTGTGTTGGCTTAGATGATGTGGTAGGTCCATGTGTGGTTTCCTTTGGCTTACAACATTTCCTCCAAAAGGGACATTTCCTACATTACAGTTGAGGCCCACTAGTATCAACATATTTGTGCACATTTGTAGCACAAGTGGCTATTTGTTAATATTGTGGTGTCAAATCTTCCTATGTTGCTAATGGTGGCATGTGAGTATGAGAATATTGAGGATATGCCAAAGGGTGAGAGGTGTGAGGTGGTGATCTCATATAATATGTTTAGGGATAGTGATATTTGGGAGAGTGGTAGTAGTGATTTGAGGTAGATGGAGTAGAAAAAATCGAGAAAACAAAGTGTTGAACATAATATCCATGTGGGTTCAATTGGTAGGAAGGATAGGACTAGTTTGGTGGTGGCCTCCCCCACGACTATGGTTGTTGACATTACGATTGATGCTAGTGTTAAGGCTGGTAATAAGTCCCTCCAAGATAGTACGATTGGTTTTGGGGTTATCTAAAATTACTGTGCAGAAGAGGAAATCTCCTGGGCATGTACCTCTATACAAACTTTGGATTTAATGCACGTACCCAATACTCATGTAGATGCAACAAGACTGGGCAATGGCCCTTAGATGGTCATATAGGAAAATGTCACATCCACCATCCTCTTTAGTGGTTAATTCTATAGCCTCTTCTTCTACAGCCATTTCCCCTTCTTACCGAAAAGTATTCCTAGCTATTTCTTGGTCCTTTTTCCTTCTTTTGTTGTGAACACTTGATTCGTTTTGCGCTACTCTCTCCTCTATGATTTCTTCGCAAGGTTTACTTTTCTCATTCATTGATTCCAACATCTTCTCCAAGTTTTCTTTAATCTCAATAATAGAATTTTGTATTGGAAAGGTCCATTGTAAAATCACCTCATTGAGAGCTGCCTCTTTTTCCTCATCATAGATATGGACCCTTTTCTTTTGAACAGTTGGTCCCTAGTTATTTTCCTCTATATTCTCTCATCTATATAGCTCTCCTTCTTCTTTCATCACACGCTTGATTAACTCTTTGATTTGATCAGTTCGTAGCTCATATAATTGACTTGGAGCATACATCCTAAGGGTCTCCCTTATTTGATTACAAAGCCCATCTATGATGTGGAAAAGTTGCATTTTCTCAAAGAAACCATGGCTTGGGCATCTATGTAGTAGCGAACTGTATCTTTCTAAGGCCACTTCCAAGGGTTCATAATTTTCTTACTTCCACTCCAGGATTTCTTTTCTTACGTTGGACACTCTCACATAGGTTTTGTATTTTTTGTTGAAAAGTTCCAACATTGTGAACCACTGGTGAATGGAACTTGGTTCCAACGATCTATACCAACTTTCAGCTTCATTGATTAGTGTCCTAGGAAAGAGCTTAAGCTTTTTCTACCCACTTTCGATGTTTTATAAGGCACAGGCATTATGAAAGGCTTGTAGATGATGTGGATCATAATCATAGCCTTCCATGAACTTAGAGATATTATTAATATCAAGCCTAGGTAAGAAATTGTCCCTACGATGCTTGTGAGGTATCTTAACTACCTCCTTGATCTCCATCAGGCTCTTAGTGGCCAAGAAGGGTTCATCGTCATCAAACATGTTGTGATGAAAATTGCTATTTCTATTTGTTTGATTACAACAATCTTGCCTATGCTGATTGTGATGTCATTGATTTTGCCCTTGGGTTCGATTTCTATCTTTACCGTGATCTTGTAGTGAAGATCTATCTCTATACCTACATTCATCTTCATCAAAACTAGACATTGAAGAGGAAGAGAAAGATGAGGAACTGGAAGAATCACAATGGCTTCTATAGTTCTTTCCATGGTCCCTTGATTTATCTTGTCTATGTTTAGAGGAGGTCCTAGGCCTTGAGGCCCTCCTTGATCTAGGACTTATTCCATCTCCTCTAGGATTGTCTAGACCAATTGAATGTAGTCTTTGAGTGTAGTAAGGGGCTAAATGAGCATTGTAAACCCCTACCTGATGTTGCTCACTCCAATTTTCTTCCGTATATATCCTATCATTTCTCCTACGAGTGTTCTCATCATACAATGCATTATGGATCCTATGTGAAGAAGACATGGTTTTGTCTGATACTGTGTATGGCTTAAAATATTAATGTTTTCTAAAAGATAGATCATTAATACCTTTATAACGATCATGTATAATATAACTAATTTAGATAACTAGCACCATCCTCAGCAACGACGCCAATGATGAGTAGCGAGGTACCCCTACGCTCAACCATACAAATCACAAGCATTCATGCATGATCTAGTCGAATTCTATGGATGGGACTAGTTGTGACATCTAGATCGTTATGCTCTGATCATAGTTCGTTGTCTTCCATCTTGGACTAGTGGTATCTTTATCACGTATGGTTTAGTCCAAGGTGAGGCATATGATGTGGTCTAATTTCTATGCTACTCCTGATCACGATATAGAGATAAAGTAATTAAACTAATAAATGATGTAAAACAAGATCTAAGCTAGCCTAACATAAGTGATGGGACACGATATCGCATGGGCCACGATATCGCATGGGCCGCGATATCGTGGTGCATCGTCAAATCTATAAATAAGAGGCGGCTCTCCCTTGTTTCTCATCCTAGGCTTAGACCGTAGCAAAACTCTGGTAGTTTGATCCCTCCAAAGATAGAATATTTTCCATGTGCCCGCAGTAGGAACTCCAAAGTGAATGAATCTTTATTCGAGCAAATATTGTACCTGAACACATGTTTGTGTACGAAAATAAAGATGAACTTCTTGGATAAACCTTGCAGTGCATTGAATAGGCTAAATAGGATTTTATTTATTGTTATTTATTGTTTNTTAGTTAGTTAGTTAAAGTTAGTTAGTTAGTCTCTTCAACCCTTCACCTCTCAGCATAGGAGATAAAATAGAAAAGACATAAAAATCATATACCTCAGACTTACTTAACCATACAACCATGACAAATACAAGTAAGTCTGGGAAGACAACGAATAATTAACCTTAAGTGTTCCATTAGGCGTGTAGGCACTTAGTTTGTGGAGTTTGACCAGATCGTGCGTGTTACGCTCATATTCGTATGGTTGAGTGTAGGGGTACCTCGCCACTCATCAATAAGTAACCACCCCACTTTCCTAAACACATCCTGAACACATATTGCACTGCTGGGCTACCAAACGTTAAGCTTTGTTGGGTTACCAAGCAATATATGTATGCTCAAAGTGGTCGTGCTTGTGTTCATTAACAACTGGAAATAAATTGCTTAATTCAAATGTAGTAAAGTAAAGTACATTAAAAGAAACATTAATCTACTCTTAGTGCTGCAAGGATTGTCAAAAGAGTTTGATTTTATTCCTGTCACACTATTGCGCTCAAGTACATCACTGTTCGAACAAAGAACCATACACACTTAGACTCCTTCTTCAGGCACTCAAAAAATATTTCAACTTTGGAGAGAATAAACTACCAGAGCTTTGCTACTTTGACTAAAAATTGAAAACTGACAAATGAAAAAACTA
Organism: Gnetum montanum; assembly: GCA_015680685.1. Taxonomy (NCBI): domain Eukaryota; kingdom Viridiplantae; phylum Streptophyta; class Gnetopsida; order Gnetales; family Gnetaceae; genus Gnetum; species Gnetum montanum. The sequence goes on along the minus strand of MNCI01018059.1, from coordinate 1,119,976 downwards.
ATTGAAAACTCCAAAAAACTGACTCAAAATGAGAGCCCAAGCACTATATTTATAGGCCAGAGTATACCCTGCGACATTGGGTATCAAACGTCGCATCCTAGCCCAGACATCAGGGCATCGATAACAAGGATTTTGAAACAAGGCTTTAATACAAGGCTCCGATGTCAAGGCTAGGCAAATCATTACTCATCATTAAGGTAACTGTAAATTAGATATGCTCATGCAAGGAACGGTCTATAATTTTAGAAGATAGTAACCTTTAAAAATTAAATGTTTTATATGACATTTTAAATGACTTAGTGATAAAATGTGATTATAACATTATAAGAATGCTGAAGAGGGTGATAGTGGATGGCGAGTTGTGAAGGGATAATAATAATGGAAATTAATTAAGGTGTAAAAGATAACAAAATGATACTCTAGTGTTCTCATAATTTGTAATAATGATTTATAATATTTAAATAATAAATATTTTGTGATAAATAATTATTACAAGCAATGTTTTTTCAAACTAATGATTAATTGTTGGATTAAAATGTGGGGCCATCCTTTTATCATTATTATTGTTCTTTTAAATCCATGTTTATTTTTCATTCAACTTATTTAGCATTTAATACTAATTTATTGGCATTTATCTAAATCTCTTTGTGTTGTTACATAGTTAATTTTACAAGTTTTTAAACATGGGTCACAAGCATGGCCTTTTGAATATTTTATGTTAATTTAAAAGGAAGCTATAAAAGTTAAACTCAAACAAATATCTAGTTGATATAAACTAATTCAAACAACACAAAGTCATTTTACAAGTCATCACATTTAAGTTATGACAATGATATTTAATAATTTAAAATATATATATTTAAGTCCTATTAAGGAAAGTTAAAAAGAAAATCCATATGAAATTCTGGACATTTAATAATTGAAGTCTTAGTAAGAAGTTATCCATTTAGCTACTAATGCCTTTATCCCAAAGTTGCAAATAATATTCTAATTTCCAAGTGCATTACCAAAAATGCATTATGTTCTTTAAACTCTTAATTCTTGGTTATTGTTAAGATAACATGTCATATTGTTTACCCTTTTTATTGCATCATTAGTGAATTTAGTTAGAAGTTGGAAAACGGCCATGTTACTTAACTTGATGCATATCTTCCCTTCAAAAAAACGTTCAATCGAGGCGTTAAGCATTCCATTTTAAGAGGAAAACCTTCTAGACGTATTATAAGGATCGCCTTCACATCATTTTTTATCTTTGTACTTTAAGAATCTAAAGGCAATCACCTTGTGTAAACAAGATTCCTCCTCCAGCTCTTGCGTGTTGCTATTTGAACCATTTCAGCAAATCCTTGATCTTGGGGATTGAACAACCGATAACGTTCAAATTGGCAAACGTACACTTCAATAACACGTTACACACATTATTTTTTGTTTTTATTTTTAACCAAAAACCCCAGAAACACCGTGAATCTTGTCCTCCGTTGCCATGCAACATACAAAGAAGAAAAAGAAACCCTAGTTCTCAAAGCCGTTTAAGAAAGTGACAGCCATCAACCCTTAAATGTGACGCCTAAACTCTACCTAGTCGATTAAATAAACTCTAACAAGTTTGACTTGGTACCACGTCTCCTTGATATTTTTTTGTTTTCCCTTCGAGGAAAGCGATGATTGAACCTGTGATGGGAAATTTCAGGCGAAAAGATACCACTACAAATACGTCAACAAGGGGGTTCCCTTTTTCCTAGAGTGTGAACTAAGACTATACAGTGTCTACATTGTCAATGTCAGGCCCAAATATCCATGGAACCTTGGAAAAGTTAGAGACGTCATCGCTTGGAAAACACAAAGTTGAAAGCCAAAAACGTTCATATATATTAATCACATTCGAATCTACCACGCCTCGAACGGCATACCTTGCCATTAAATGTTGGGTATTGGAGTACCGTGTTTTGACCCCTGGTGCTCCATGGTGGGTCTAGTGGCCTTTATTTTACGAAAATATTCGTGGAAAAGTGTGGTATGATTTGATCATCCACGACAGCTTAATATAATTGAATGGGGCTGCATAAGACAACCGCAGACATTAGTAGCAGTGGGATTGGAATTAAAATTTATGTTATGGCGCTGTGGTCAAAATGTGGTGTGTAATCAATTTATTTGATGTATAAGACAAGGGAGACATTTGCAGGACGCTTGGGATTTCAAAACCCACCATGTTTTTACGGGCTTCCGGGGTGAACAATTTTTATTTAAAAGTGCCCGTCAAGTAATGGCTTCGCCGTGGTCAGTAAATTGTTGAAAGAAACTCGAGAATTTCCATGTGCGTAAAACAAGAGCTATATACATGTTCGAGGAAAATCATGTTTAGCAGATTTCGTAGATCTCCGCGTCAGGATATCTACTTTTTAGGGCATGCAAGGAATGTTGAATGTTGATTGCTTCAAGTCAAAACAAGGTTTAAATAAAATACTGATAAGGAACGCTTACCTTATGTATTTAGGTAGCTAAGCAAACTCACCAACTATGTTAATTTAGATTTTAATTAGTATTAGATTGCTTTTTAAATTAGTATTAGATTGTAAGTATATGATTACATGTTTATTAATCAACAAAGACTTCACACAAATCTTTAACTTGTTAAAAAGGTGATTTTGTGTGATGAATTTTTTATACTATGTAATAATAAATTTTAATTCTAGTTTCAAAATACCTTGCTTTTAAGTTTTATGCAGAAGGTTGTGAGTTGGATACTTGTTTTTGCTTACAAGTATGACAATAATGAAATAGTCTTGTGGTTGAACACTTTTATAGTGGGTTAGATATATCTTGTTGTGTGGGTAGAGATTATGCTACTAACCTTAAGTTTCCTTACTTAAAAGAAGCCAAAATTAAAATAAAAAATTATTTTAATATTGAATGCAGTTACCAAGAACTTACTTATATCTAAAAATGAGGATTGTGTAGTCTTATGGGTAAGACAATTCATTTTTTTAAATGAAATTTCAAGTTGAAGTAATACTGTATTATTTACTCCAATTTCTCATGCATGAACAACTCTTTTAAGGTTTAGGTTGATAATGAATGAACAACTCTTTTAAGGTTTAGGTTGATAATGAATTGTTGGTTGATTTCGAAAAGGAACCTTCACTGCAATGGCACCTGAACATTTAAGTCCACCAAAAACTTACGGTAAATGACTTGAATCAGGCCAGGTCATAACAAAGGGAGGGGCTTGGAAAGGACCTGAAACATTATGACGCTAAAGCAAAGGGCATCATTTTTAGCCTTGGTTTTGAAAAAAATTCAAGAGAGAACCCTAAAAAGAGTACCGAACTTTTAAGCAAGCACCTGAATTAAAACACAACATGCATAAACTATATTTGTTGTTACCTTCAAAATGATTAGAAATGTTTCAACGGCTACAATTACCGGGGACTAATAATTTCCTAAGTGTGGCCATTGAAACGCGAAAATGTCAGGCAAGAAATCACGCGGTGCTCAAGACAAAAGCTGACGACTGCATGTGCCGTGTATGGCCTTACACGGGCATGCACATGCAAATGCGAATGATCCGATTTCCATTCCCACTTTGGCAGTTGAGCAGGGAACATGTACCGTCGCCCTCGCGTGTCTGTTTTTACTTTTTAATTTTCCACTGCATTTTCTCATAAAAATTCCAAATTCCATCGCACTTTCACCACTTCTGCTCCGATTCTGTTCCAGCTCTAGCCATGGCCGCGGTGACACTTTCCGCAAACATTGCTGCTTTTCTACGTTTTCTTGTTTACGTATGTTTCTACCCCACCTCGCAGATCTTGGATTCCCGCGACAATCAAGCGTTTACTGCGATCTGTGAAACAATTGGACATGTTATTTCAGGAGTTTTTCATCGCCATGGCATTTGTTTAAGGCTTTTACCAGATTCTCCGCAGGTTTTTTTAACGTTGACTTGGGATTCAGGAACTTGGGTGGATAGATTCTGCTTTCCTATGGTTTCCTGTGAGAGGTTCTTTAATTCGGCCTGTATTCGCCTGTGGAAACAAGATGTTTCCGATGAGAGGTAAAACTTGTGTAATGCATATCAACAGAAACGGCTGAAACCGCAAAAGATGTTGATATAAAAAAGATGGCCAATTTGAATTCTGTCCAGCGATTCAAAAGATCTCGACGGCACGTTATCAGCAGCAAAGGACAAACGGATATATGGCTTCACGATTTCATATGTTTTTTGCTCCTTAGAATTCGTGACAAGCTGAGAATTTTTTTGTTAATGAGTAATAACAAGTTGCGAACTCGTGGCTATTTTTGTTTTTGTTTTTTTTTTCTTTTGTTTTTACCTCTAAATCATCCTACGACCAGTGGTGGAGGATATTTCGATTTTAAAACTTACGCTTTTATCCCTATGAAACCAGACTGATCGAGAATCTTTTAGATTCATCATCAGTGATGTAAATACTGAAATTGAAAATTTTTACTTACTTTTACTAAGACTTATTAGATATTTATTGGATTTATATGCAGATTTCTGGTTAATTTATAACTCAATGTTAGCCAGTAGAATTTAAACTGTAAACAGAGATTACCAGCCCAAGACTCTTACACTAAGCTAATTTTAAATAGTTTTTAATTGACATGGCATAAATTACAGAATATGATCTCAGATTAAGTCTGTTAATCTGCTATCATTATGGTTCATGATTTGGAATCAGAGATACAGGTGACCCACCAACTGGATACTTGCTCCGCGGATTAGAGAAGTAAAATTTTAATGATAATCTGAAATGAGAGATACAGGTGACCCACCAACTGGATACTTGCTCCGCGGATTAGAGAAGCAAAATTTTAATGATAATCTGACCAGAAAGATTTGGATCACAGGGATTCTTCAAATAACGATACGCTAATTATGGAATGGATTCATGCTTTACGGCCAAGAAACAGTGACCACGAGCAAATGCCAAAATACTCTAATAATTTATAGTAAAAGAGAAAGAGGATGTCAAGAGGATATTCTCATGCAGCAAGAAGTTGGTGGTTGTTGAGCGACTAACTATCTGCTTGCCGGGAGGAGCTTTTTCTTTAGAAATACGTGGAAGATAGATAAATCCGACGTACTTTTTGGACGTTTCAATGGTGGAGCTTCGGTGCATGTTTGGCAATAATGTAATTTTTTGTTTTTTACCGCATGAAATCACGGTCTGCTTCCCCAAATCTCCTAAAAGCTTTTGTTTGTTGCAATAATGAAGGCTTGTTCTTGCTTTCCAATTCCAGACAGCGAGCGCTTTCAGGGAGAAGCTGCCAAAGCGGGTCGCGACGGGAGGGCTCGAAAAAGCCGCGACGGCCGCTTATCGCGACCCGACCGCGATGGCCGGACAGTTTGGCCGCGAGCGGAGGCGGAGGAGACCAACGAGATTAGAACCCGCGACGGGGCGGCCCACACTGAAATTCAGAAAATGAATGCGTCGTGAATATGTCGTTGTGAGACCAGAGTGGCCCTAGAATTTGGCTGCAACTGCATGGCAGCAGACCATGGCGATTAGATGCCACTAACGGGTCTGGAATATCACGACCACATGCGCCTATCACTTCATTATGTTTTGGTTTTTTGTACTGCCCTTTTATTTTTTCTGAATGCCATTCCAAATCTTAGAGCTGAGAATGTGTGCTTGGAATTCTTTGTTTCAAACAAATCATGCTGCTGATTCGGAATTTCGATAGATTGATTGCGCATGTGGTCACCAACTCGGAGTACAAGATCCGATTCCTACCATGCGATATTTTTAATGTTGTACAACATGTATTTATTATAAGTTGCATTTTTTTTCTTTGGTTAATCGCTTGGATGTGGTTTCTCAAGCATAGAAGCTACAGAAAAAGAATAAAGTGGTTGAGAGACTTGATAATGGAAAAATGTTTATTCTACACATTAAGGTGCTTGTTTCTTATATTTCTTACTTGGATTGACTTTTTTTTTTTTTTTTCAAGGAAAGATAACTTTGGGTTGGTAGTACAACCCCTATACACAAAGGGTAAATGTTAGTGAAATGTCACCCATTAATGAAAAGGGTCCTACCACAAGGTTACTTTACAACTCAAGAGAACTTTGAATCACAACCTTTGCCTACAAAGTGGCCCACTACAAGGCTACGCACCCTTGTCCATACTACAAGGGAAACATGACCTACTAATAAAAAGAGTACCACCACAAAGTTACTCCACTAAGCTACTAACAAAAAATGTTCCGCCACAAAGCTACTCCATTGTTACTACACCCTAACACCGGAAAAGAGAAGCAAGAATTAAACCCACAACTTTTCACCCAAAAGATGAATGTCCTGACTACTTACGTTACAACCTTAAGCAACCTTAAGTGCTTAAGACTTACATTTAAACTTGTTTGCAACTATTCAAAGAAGAAAAAACAGTTAACCATTGAGCTTTACCATCACGACTCATATTTATGTGTGCATTTTTTACTGCTAACCCTAATTCCGAGATAACTGTACGACTATAAGCATAGCCCTTCTAATTTTAATCACCAGCTAGAGAGTTTCGGCTATGCATCAACAACTGCACAGAACTTAGCACTAATTTTAACCACCAGGTAAGAACTTTATGAAATGTGCGTGAATAATTTATGTAAGACAGAGAATTTCTGCCGTACAATATACCTGTAACACTATACATATACATGCAACAGGTAATTTGTATGATAATTTACATGAGCCCTTGTGCTCTGCAGCGAGAAGAACAGGGGTGAACGTCAAACCCTTGCACATTAACGTGCATTTGCAGCTAAAAACGTGTAAAAAATGCGGTCATGTGCAGCGCCTCAGGACCCTGACCCTGCGAGCAGTTTATGCATAATTATAAATAAACCGAAACGTGAACGTATTACCCATACGGTAAACCCAAAAATACATTTTCGAGGGTGGGGTATTTCAGCTTCAGCTGTAGATAGGGTAAATGCGGTTTTCTTTGCAAATATTGGAATAATTGCTTCGTTGCGCGCCGCCCACGTGTCAATTTGCGGCTTGCGGACGTGGTAGGTCAACTCAGAGATCGGACGGCTGGACGCGAGGACGGTACACGTCATCAGGGGCGGAAAAGTAATGTCAGGCTGCGGCACAAAATATGCATCATGTCCGCCCCGAATTTCCAGCTGCTCAGCAGGCTGGGCCCACTGGCTAAGCCCAGAACATTTTCATGTTTTCATACACTTGAATTTTTAATAAAAAAGAAAAACAATTCCTGCGGAGGACCGCTGCCGGTGGGTGGGTGGGTGCGTGCTATATGAAGCGAACCCCTGCCTGGTTTCTGCAGCTGCAGCTGTGCCTGTGCTTCCTGGAATACGCAGAGGGAGAGAACGAAAGGCAGGAAATATAGCCTGCACTGCACCGCACCGCAAAATTGAGCTCTGAAGGCTCTGAGCTCTGTTTCTGTAGCTGCATCTTCTGATTTTTTCTTCTGGCCTCTCTGTTTTTCTCTCTGTTTCTGTCCCTCTCCCTTTCTCTCTCTTCCTTTCTGTTTCTGCTCCTCCTGTGTCCTTTCATGGACACACGCAACCAGAGATACAGACGCGGAGTAGTAGTGCTGCAGCTCCATTAACTTCAGGATTTGAGGTCCGCGCGGGTTCTCAGTTCTGGACTTCTGCTACGACTGCTATGTTACTGGTATGGCGGATTGCGCCCACATGTTCCGTGTCGGAGCTGGAGCTGTAGAAGGTGCAGGAGGCGTTCTGACTTTTCTTTTTCTGAGCAGCATGGCACGCCCTGCAAAATTTCCCCTCCCCTGCAACTGAACCTGGACCTACCCATAAAAGCACCGCCAGAGGCTTTCAGAGCACAACAGAAGATACAGAGGAAGAGCCTTTAAAAGGGCCCCTGCCTTGAGCGTTAAGCAAGCAAGCGTGTGAGAGTGTTTGCTGAGCTTATCTTAGCAATGGTGGGTTTTCTGTGCGGGGCAGACTGCAACATAGTGGGCCTCAGCCCAGAACAAATACAGAATAGCAACAGCAATAGCACCAGCAGCGGCAGCACCAAAAAAACTAAGCCGCATAAGCCGCACAAGGCCCATGATGAGGCCTGGGCGGCCATGAGAATCGCCAGCAGCCGAGCTCAGGGCGAGCTCGGCCTGCGGGACTTTCGCATCCTCCGCAAACTCGGCAGCGGCGACATCGGCAACGTTTTTCTGTGCCAACTGCGCGGCTCCGGTGGCCATTACTACGCCATGAAGGTCGTGAACAAGGACGCGCTCCGGCGCCGGAACAAGCTCCACCGTGCCCACGCCGAGGCTGAGATTCTGGGTTTGCTGGATCACCCGTTTTTGCCCACTTTATATGCTCAGTTTGATGCCGGCCATTATTCCTGCATCGTTATGGATTACTGCCCCGGAGGCGACCTTCATTCACTCCGCCACCGCCAGCCAGGCCGGCGCTTCAGTCTCAGATCTGCCAGGTTTGTGATTTGTTTGTGTTTTCTTGTCATTGTTTCTGCTACTGCACTACCCTCCTGGATTGGCTTTATGCTTTGTTTTTGTATTTGGTTTGTTTAGGGATCGGATCCATGTGCCTGCTTGCCTGGATGTGCCCATTTTGTGGGCTATAGATTTCTGTGTTCCTGTCACTTTGTCCACTGCTCGTCTCCTTGCAGAGGCCCAAACTCTGTTATTATTCTTCTTTTCCCAGAGCTTTGTGCCCCGCCCTACGGCCCTTAACGAACTGCGTCTGTGGTTTCACTTTTTTAGCCTAATTCATATGCAAACTCCAAACTCTCCAAAGCACAAGAATCCAACCCATGGATTCTCTTCATTCTTTTTTTTCCCTCTCTCTCTCATCCAAAAACCTCCGTTTGGCTTCTCTACTACTGTAACAACCACTGCTGTCAACTAGTTAGCATTGGCATCCTGTAGCAGCATGACTTCATCGGTTACTTGGTCCGTTAGAAATCGAGCATTAGCGATTCTCCTAGAAAAGTACCAAATTCGGTACCTAGCTCTGATTTCAAAGAGGCTTTCTTCCATTGTCTTATCGCTGAGCTTGGGCTGAGCAGTGGGACGAGGGAAGCAGGGGGTTTTAGGGGGACCAGCGCGAGTGTGGAGAGTAGAAAAAACCAGATAAGACATTGTCGTGATACGAGCTGCTGTTGCAGCAGCAGGAGCTCTGCTTTTGACTTGTAGAAACCCCAAGGCTCTGCGGTTTGTCTTCTCGTGTCTGAGTGCGGTGTTTTTTATGCTGGCGCCCGGATTTGATTCAGCAGCAGCCTGAGCCACGCGAAACAGATGTCCCGTGCCAGAAGCGCAATGATGCCCACCTCTTGGCTCCGAAATATAATACGAAAACTAAAACGTTTCCTTAGCTTCCCCACACAAGTTCCGAATCATGAATGATGATGCTTCGGAATCATGAATGATGATGCTTCGGTGTTGTGCGCCAAGTTGTTGTTCGAGGATATTGACATGATGATAATACACTGTGTTCAAGGTTCTGTTCGAGAAACGAATCATAATAATAATAATAATAATAATAACGCATGATGGGTTTTCTGCATGCAGGTTCTATGCAGCGGAGGTTTTGCTGGCGCTGGAGTACTTACACATGATGGGAGTAATCTACCGCGACCTGAAGCCAGAAAACGTTCTGGTCCGCCAGGACGGCCACATCATGCTCTCCGACTTCGACCTCTCGCTCAAGTGTGGCGGTGTGGTGCCCACGCTGACGAACGCTTGGCAAAAAGCGCACGAAAACCTCGACTGCCCAGGAACCAACCATGACCAACAACAACAGCAACACATGCAGGAAGAAGAAGATACAGACAACAAAACCCAGAGCAGCGGCTGCTTCGCAGGGCTGCTGCTGCTGTGCGGACGAAACGGCAAACAAAACAGAAGAAGAAACACGAGCAGAGGCTCCGCCAGGGCTGCGGTGCAGCCGGTGGAGCTGGAATTGGTGGCGGAGCCGAGAGAGGTTCGATCCCGGTCACTGGTAGGGACGCACGAATACGTGGCGCCGGAGGTGACGTCCGGGGAAGGCCACGGCAGCGCCGTCGACTGGTGGGCCCTCGGTGTTTTCCTGCATGAGCTGCTGTTCGGAGCAACGCCGTTCCGCGGAGCCACGAACGAGGCGACTCTGCTGAACATTGTGTCACAGCCGCTACGGATGCCGCCGGCGCCGGCGGTGCCCGCCTGGGACGCCGCCCGGGACCTCATCCGGCGGCTGCTCGTGAAGGATCCGGCCACCCGGTTGGGGTCCCGCTGCGGGGCCGCCGACATCAAGGCGCACCCCTTTTTCGCCGGCGTCAATTGGCCACTTTTGCGGTCCACGGCCCCACCGGACGTCATCCTCCGGGTCCGGGCTCGGCATGCCCCGGCGGTTTCTTGTGCCCAGGCCACTCTATGCCGCCCGCCCCGCTACTTTGACTACTTTTAGCCCGCCCAGGCCAGGTTAGGGGTGTAATGTAGTGGTCAAGATCCTATGTTGTTGCCCTTTGGAGGGCCTTATTACTAAGTTCTCATAATGATGCTGCTGCTACTCCTAGTACTCGCCATGTAAAAAGCTTGCCCATGTAAATTCTTTTCATCACCTTCTTAGACTGCTTGCATCCTTTTGGCTTTGTGGCCAATGGTGTTGAAGTTTTCCGGGTTTGGTTCCATTCCAAGACTCTGTATCTGAGCTTTCCCTTCATGTAACTTCAATCCTCTTGAGGACGTTCGTTTGTTCAATCTTGGGTCTGTGGTTGGGAGCACTCTCCTCCGATTTTTACTGGCTTTACCTGTGTATTGTGAAACCCGGAAAGTGATTGCCGAAACTGTTACAGGCAGGGCCTATTTCCCGTTAAGATATCCTTTCATTTGCATCTGCTCAGGTAGTGGGTTTATGAGCTCAACTGTCGTGGCCATCTTTTCAGATGGTACATCGACTTGTCGTAATACATGCCAAACTTCGTAGGGAAGAGAAGAGAGGTAACGTCAGAGTTGTCGTCAAACACGCTAGTTAAAACGTCAATGCAAGTGTTTTAAGTACCGTAGTACAGCAGTCGTATCACACTTCCACGCATTTTTATCTTAAGCATAATTGCAGTCACTTGATTCCTCGGTTCATCCTGTTGCTTTTGCCAGTCTACTTTATGGGATTCCGCTATGCACGAAACATTTAAGAGTTTTAGACTTTGGAATCCGAATCCGATGACTAAAACTGCGGCTTTACTGCAACGGCTTGGAAAGGAGAATGCACTCCCCTTGAAAATCCAGGAGGCTCTACTGCAATAGCATTGATTAAATTTCTTGGAAAGGAGAGTTCCACTCCTGTTGAAAATCCAGGAGTGCAACGTAAGGTTTGTGAACAAATAATTGATCTACGGTCGCTACCTATTTGACAGCACATTTGTAAATTGATCTACGCTCGCTACCTATTTGACAGCACATTTGTAAAAGTTTAACGGTTGCCCTTGAGGACTTGCTCAACACAAATGGCGCACATCTAAAATATTCATATGCAGCTAATATATTTTCATAGACATACTTTATGAATAGCATAAAGAATGCAAATGTAGGCGAAACTAACTTTGGTTTCTTTTAATTATTATGGATAAATTTGAAGAGTGCTCATACCTACACCTTTCTAGATGTTAATCAAGTTACTTAAAAAAACACAATATAATCAAGTTACTAATTATGTTATAACACTATTTTTTAATTTCAGAAGGAATTAGTAGTGCCCTTTATAATATAAGAATCTTTCCTAAAATAAGCAAAGACTTTTACATAATTGCTAAAAGACATATACATCAACCTCAATGTCTCCATATGTTATACATGTTAATGCTAAGATGGATATTGGGGGTGACCAAGAAAGATTTAATCAATAGGTATGCTCATTTAACATACTTTTATGTTTTGCTAAAGTTATATAAAAGTGTTGCATTTGCTATGTGTCCTTGGGGTACATATAGTCATCTAGGTTTAGTTTTGATACCCCCTTCTCCCAAAGTTCTCAAGTTGTTGCCAACTTGTTCATTTTACCTAATAGAAAACATTTCATCAAGGTGATTAATTTTATTTATAATGGTGAAAAGTATGCTAAGTAGGAATTGCGAATTTATATCACAAGGTATTAATATAATTGTTTGAATATGTGATTTTTTAGGGTAAATTTATAATTTCTCATACTATTCTTTTCATGCAATGCTCTTATGATTGCTTTTGCTCAAACCTATACCATTCTACTTGGCAATCAAAAAAGTTACCAATTCAGTTGCAATATAATTATTTGATTGACTATGGCTTGTTTAAAATAACTATATAACATAATACTTATTATGCAAAATGCAATTGAGCTTCTAGCCAATGAGAGGTGGCTTAAGTGGTTAGTTCTTTATTTGACAGAGATTTGGAAACAAGAGGTTCCTTGAGTCACACTTTAGCCATCATTATGTTCTTGTTAAGTTCTTCTAAAGTATCAAGTTGGCTATAGGTCTTAGGTGCACCTATAGTAAAATTGTCATGAGTTTTGATAATCCCATCAGGTTGGTTATAGGTCTTAGGTGCACCTATAGTAAAATTGTCATGAGTTTTGATAATTCCATCCTCTATGACTAGTAATTGAGTTTATATTTTACAATATTCAAGAAAAGAAAATAAGTATCAATTACTTAGATTTTTATATGTTTAAGAGTTAGTGTTAACTTTTTCATTGCAACTAAGACAACATGTCATCAAAGTGATTAATTTCATATGTAGGCAGCTCATTAAAGAAAATTATCACAAAACAAATGTGAAATAGAAAGCCAACTTTATTACAAAGATTTAAATATATGGTTTTTATTGACATTAAATCTTGGCCTTACCTTCATGCAACCACAATGATGACATAGATACAATTTTATATGTATTTAATCCATCATCATTAACATCATCATCATAGCCTTATCCCAACTACATGTGTTGACTTTTATGCCATTTGCTATTAAAATATTACTGTGAATGTGAGGTAAAAGTAGCCTTATCCCAACTACATGTGTTGACTTTTATGCCATTTGCTATTAAAATATTACCACGAATGTGAGGTAAAAGTAGCCTTATCCCAACTACATGTATTGGCTTTTATGCCATTTGCTATTAAAATATTACCACCTTTGTCATGTCTTTTATGCCATTTGCTATTAAAATATTACGACGAATGTGAGGTAAAATAGCCTTATCCGAACTACATGTGTTGGCTTTTATGCCATTTGCTATTAAGATATTACCACTTCTTTGTGAGGTAAGACTTTTATGCCATTTGCTATTAAAATATTACAGTGAATGTGAAGTAAAAGTAGCCTTATCCAAACTACATGTGTTGGCTTTTATGCCATTTGCTATTAAAATATTACCACAAATTTGCTATTAAAATATTACCATATTACCACCTCTTTTACCACCTCTTTGTGAGGTAAAATTATTTAATCGTCGCCTGAGAGATTCGAACTCTCGCGGGGAAACCCCATGTACTTAGCAGGCACACGCCTTAACCACTCGGCCAAAGCGACAGGTGATAACCGACGCCGCTATCCACCGTAAATGAGAAAACCATAAAAATCAACAACAAAAATAACAACGGAGACGACGTGACAGATCGGCTGCGCGTGCGCGTTTTTTAGTGTCCCATTCCATCCATGACCAATCCTCTAATTAAAGAGCCAGCAGGGGCCGGCGCCTCTTCTCCCCTGCCATGACGGCCGATGTGGACTTATCACCGTCTGCAATCGTCAGCAAGAAAAAAAGGAAGAAGCATGGGATTGCCGTGTACCCGTGGCGTTTCGGTTTCGGTTTCCGTTTCCGTTTCCGTTTCCGCCATAAATGTGCATTCATAATAAATACTCATCATTTATTTGCAGGTATTACAAATGAACGCCCATGATTTGACGGTACAAAAGTACTGTTCTGTCTGAGCATTAAAGCTATCTGTTGAAGCACGGCAGCCAGCCAGCCAGCGAGCGAACGAAGAAACCCATCGCGGGTTCGAATCCGTGAATACGAATGAAAGAGGGCCCCGAGCGAGTCCGTGACTGTGTCTATGGATGTCATGTGGTTCATGGTTTCGCCGGTTCTCAGTTCTCCCTTGTTCTAGTGTGGGCCCCGCCATGCAAGTACTAGTGGCTTGTCTCGTCCAAGTCGTCATGTGCAGCTTAACACACACGCCAGGCCAGCCTTTGATTTGAAACGCTGGGATTAAGGTTGCACTGTTTGAGGAAATCCGAAGTTCCCGTACGATCCGTTGTCTTCTCACTTGTTTGGCTGGAAAAGACGGGAATAAACTTGGGCAGTCGGTCTACCTAGGCAACAGCTGTATTGGGCTTATCGTTGCCTAGGCTTATGTTTTTAAAATATTCCACCTCATTGTTGTTGATTTACGGTAGCATTACCTGTAAACAGGTTAGTTTAGCTGTTTATTATTTTGAAAGACGAGCCCATATCTGAAACGTCAGCTTCATTGACCCACGAAGGGGACCCTCCGTTGCAGCCTTGCAAGAGATCTAAAATGCCGTAAAATTCCTCGTCTACTAACTTGCTTTACATGAAAATGGGCTTGGAATTCCAAATGTAAGCTGATCGCCAAAAATTCTTCATTTACGCGTAAAATTTATTTTCAAACCATTAATATTCTCCTTACTTTGATCCAAGGCTTTCCTTTCAGTTTTATTAAAAATTAAAATACAAAATTCTTAAAATAAATATGTGGATCTAAATAATAACTTTTTATACTACTAAAACCATTTTTATACTTCTAATAATGAAGTATTAGCTCGGTAGTGGTAAGAGTCTTGGAATAGAAACTCCACATTATAAGTGATGAATCATGTTTTCACTAACAAGCCTCAATATCAAATACCCAATATTGGAGCCCAAGACACTATGTTGAATATCCAATATTGCGAGGTATATGTCGGCCTATAAATATAGCACTATGTTAAATATCCAATATTGCGAGGTATATGTCGGCTCATAGTTTTTCATTAGTTTTTGTGATAGCATATAGAAGCTCTTGTAGTTTGTTTTCTCTCAAGTTAGAATATTTTTTGAGTGCCTGCACCAGGAGTTTGAGTGTGTACGAACCTTTATTCGAGCATTGATGTACTTGAGCACAACAGTGCAATAGGAATAAAGACAAGCCCTTTTAATCATTTTTACAACACTGAGAATAGATTAATGTTTACTTAATGCATTTGATATTCATGCACTTTACTTTAATGCACTTTAATTAAGCAATTAATTTCTAGTTGTTAATAAACATAAGCACGACTACTTCGAGCATACATATAGCGCTTGGTAATCCAGAAACACTTAACGTTTGGTAACCCAACAGTGCTATGTATGTTCAGGATGTGTCCAGGAGAGTGGGAACAAGTACTTGTGTTAGGTTAGCTAGGTAGTCGAATAATTAGATGTTAAATTCTTCTACCTTCCATTCTTGTTGTCGATGATTAAACTTACAAAACATAAAATGATAAAAATCATCTACCTCAATTACACTTAAACCATATCCTTGAGCTTCACAAGTGTAGTTGGGAAGACAACGAATGTTCTCAACGCCCATTTCACTTCCTGGAGAATTAGTGCATTGGAAAACTATAGGTCCACGGAATTCAATCGGATTGCACATGAATGCCTTAGTGATTTGTATGGTTGAACATAGAGGTACCTCGCTATTCATCATTGGCACTGTTGCTGGGGACCTTTTAGTTATTACATGCACTATCTAGGATTTAGTGAAAATTATTCAAAATCATTAATACAAACCCTAGAGACATATCATACTTTAAAATAACTACAACAATTTCTAAAAGCACACTACATTTTTATTTTCTAACATAAGATGTCTTCTTCTCACATAAGCGGTTCTCCGCCCAAGTCTAATAGAGTACATTAGTAGGTGCCCCAACAATATCGAGTGGTGATGAGCGGCTAGGTACCCCTACGCCCAACCATACGAATACGAGCGTTCACGCACGATCCGGTTGAACTTCGTGGATAGGCTAGTTGTGGTATCTAGATAGTTACACGTTGATCGCAGTTTGTTGTCTTCCCACCTGGACTAGTGTCGCTTTGTCATGTATGGTTTAGTCCAGAGTGAGATGTATGATGTGATCCTAAACTAATTCTACTCCTAGAGACAATGGAAGTTAATCTTGATTAAACTAATGAGCAATAGGAAATGAGTCTAAGCTAGCCTAAGTGCAATGAGCATCCATTCCTTAATCATTCGTACATATCTTGGACCTCGTGCATGACTACTACTGGGGTTACCAATCGTAGATCCTAGGTACGCTACTGGGTTACCAAGTAGTCACACTTAAATGCTCATGATTAAGTCGTACTCATTCCACAGTTAACAACAAGAATTGTAAATGACGGTAAAGAAATATTAACTAAGAAAACAATAAATAACAATAACAATTAACAATAATAATTAAACAATTAAAACTAAGTGAATGCTGCAATGATGAAGTAATCTTGATCTTTATTTCTAGTCATGTGCACGTCCAAGTACGTCACACTCAAATAAAGGTGCCGTATAATTACAATCATCACACTGCAGGCATGCACTAGGAAAATAATCTAACTCCTATGGAAACAAAATGCAAGGGCTTCGCTACAACTACTTGAAGTCGCTTAAATGAGGCAGAAGGCTCTCTTATTTATAGGCCAGGATAGGTGGCTGTGTAAAGGGGGTCATGTCGACGTAGGAAGGCTGCATCGACGGGCCCACGTCGATGCGGCCACGTATACGGGGCCTCGTATACGCGGCCTAGTCGACACATCGACTTAATGACACTTCATCAAGTGGTATATGCTCATCCTGATGAGTATGTACCAAATTTCATCTTCAGCCTACATCAAGATGAACAACTATGGTGACGTGACATGGAGGGCAACATTGTGTTGCCACTAGATCGATCCGTTCCTATAATGCTCAACCAAATGCTTATACAATGGGGTCTCCAAGAACTTCATGCCGAGTATGTTGCATAAAGTACTGACACCAAGGATTATCATCCCACCAAGGCACAACATCTAAGGAATCAATAGCTAGAATAGCATCATGAATTTGTGAAGGGGAAAGGATTTAATGATTCCCCATTCCTGCTATACTAAAAAGGTGGTGGAGAACCCTTCTCTAGGGGGTTTCCATTCAATGAAATTCCTCTCTTTAACTTCGGTAAAGGAGGTTAAAACCAAAACCTACAATCTACAATTCACAATCCTAGTTATTGCAAGAATGGATCTAATGACAAAGAAGGATCCAAAGGGGTAGGTCAAGGTATGGATGCAAATAGAAAATAAGATCATGATCGTGGTCACGATCATCAAAAAAGGGGTAGTAGGCATTGTGATGGTGCTAGTTCTTCTTCCTCTTCACCTTCGTCATCATCACCTTCTTCTTTTGGCTTCGATTGCAATTGTAGGGGGCGCAATCATGATGGAGGTGATCAATAGGATTGAAATGATTGAAGGGATCGTTGGGCAAGGCAAGACCAAGGGTGTGGGCATTCAAGAGAGGTCCATCACCATGAATGAAGGGGTAGTAGAGGGCATTGTAGACACCATAATCATGGCTTCGATGAGCCTTTGCTTGCTACTTGAAGTATGCTTAATATTGCAGAGGTAGTATGAATCCCAACAAGGCATGTAAAGAATAGTCAAATCAAAAGGCTAGAAATGAATAATATCCCTTGATTTGAAGAGGGATATAACTTAGATCTACAAAACCATCTCCAAGCTTTTCAAGATGCATGCCTTGCAAAATATAGAAAATGAGTGGAAAAAACTTAAGTTGTTTCCATGGACACTCATTAAAGAAGCCAAAAATTGGTATTGGTCCTTAGAATCGAAATCTTTCAAATAATGGAGTACCATGCTTGAATTGTTCAATGACAAATATCAAATGTACTCTAGAGTGTCCAACTTGAGAAGGTAGATCCAAGGATGGAAACAAGGAACACACAAACCCTTGAATGCCGCCATAGGCCGATATTATTCCTTAATGCATAGATGTCTTGGCCATGATTATTCTTAGCTAGACCAACTTCACCACATTGTAGACAAGCTTCGATCTAAAATGAGAAGAACCCTAAGTGTTTATGCCCAAGGGTGGTTAGTAGAATTAAGTGCTTGTCAGATCCAAAGATTGATCAAGCAAGTAGCTAAAGAGGAAGGTGAATTAAGAAAAAGAGAAAGTGCAGAAGAGTACAACCATGATCCTTCCATTCGTAAGAGGGAGGTTCAATTTTATGACAGTGAGGAAGAATCAACACTTGATGAGGTGGTAAATAGGAAAACCTTGTCACTTTAAAAATTTCAATCTGCAATTACAACCAAGGTTGATTAGTTATGGGACTCCATGGATAGTAGATTTTAAGCTATCCTAAAAATTGTTGAAGAGTCTAAAGAACATGATAGTGATCATGAGTGTAGGAGGCAAAAGGAAGCAAAATGTGCCTATTAAAGAGGTAAGGGAAAGATTGTTGTAATAAAAGAAGTTGCAGGAGGTGAATCAGATGATGATGGTAGCTATGACATCTACTAGTATGAACATCATAAGGGATGTTGCCCCATAGTATCACACCTACAGGAGTTTGGGGGTGTATGCTTTGAATCCACAATTAGCACAAGGGTAAACACCTAGAAAATTACCTTATCCTCAAGGTAATTCTAGGCAGTTCTACTAGCAACAACAATATTATCCAAGTGAAACTCCAATGCAACCATATGAGTAGTATCAACAGTGGCAGTAGCCATAGTCATGGGCGCTAGCACTACCAATACAGTAATATCCTTATAAACAAATTGATCCATATGGGTACTACATTCAACAGCCCTTGTCGCCACGTGAATATTCTAGTCATGTTTCTACTTTCTAATCTCAGTACCACCCTTTTGATTATTATTGAACTCATTCTCCACATGCAAGGAGGGATACCACTTTTTATCCTTATCCTCCTCTTGTTCTTGCACATTTTCCTCCTTCCTTAGCACAACTACCACCTGCTCTATCTATGCAGGGTGAACTCCCACCTCAACTGCAACAATGCAATGCTACTAGGGTTGTTAACCTAAAATCAGTTTATCAACTAAGTGGTTCGAATACTCGATCAAAGAAAAGACATTCTTTTGATCCTGTAGTCAGCTTAAGCCCTCAAATACACCTGCAGTTAACAACCCTACTCCTTTGTCTTCCTCTGTATCAACTTCCTTTGAGTCCCCTTCAAACCAAACATCACCTAGGATCCATACTGTGATGCTTACTCACGTCGTAACTAATTAGATCCATGCTGGAAACCTTCCCAGGAAATTAACTGATCTTGGAAGTCCTCTCATTTATTTGCAACTTATTGGGAATGAACCATGTAAAGCTCTTCTTAATCAGTTTCTGGTGTTAATCTAATTTCTCATGAAATGTATATTGCATGGAACTTACCTCTTCTCAAGAAGAGCAATATTAGATTATAATTGGCAAACCCATCCATCACTGTTCCATTGGAACTAGTAGAAGACATTGTGACAACTGTTTGTGGGTGGTCTTATCCTACTAATTTCCTAGCGATCAAGGTGGAGAACTATAAATGGGACTTTCCAATCATCATGGAAAGGGCATGGCTAAGTACATTGATGCAAGAATTGGCATGAGAGATCTTTCCATAGAAATATCTAAAGAAAATACAATTAGGAAGATCAAGAAGAAGCGAGTTCCATGCATTGCATATAGCGATATAGGGTGTAATTGTGTGTAGAAAGTCTGGGTAGTGAAATGAGAATCCATCTTTGCATACAAGTAGTGTGTACCATAAGCAAAAATTCAAAGGTGTTTGTACAGAGTAGTCATAAAATAGGAGGGCACCCATTGGTTGACCACTGATCTAGAAACTAGCACACTTTGCATGGAACTGACTGAGATCCTAGCATGCGCATATGTCACAAGGATGAATGAACAAGAGCAATTTCATCACCAACTCTTTGATCATGCAAATGATGATACCTACTAAGGAGAGTTGGAAATTCTTGAAAATTTCAAGCAAGAGCCCCTTGAACTAAAAACTTTATTAATCGACATGGAATATGTGTTCTTAAAAAATGGGAAGCTAGTCATAATTAATGCAAATCTTGCTCCATAATAGAAAAATATGCTATTGAATGTAGTTGAAAAATGGTTAGCAGCTTTTGCTTGGTCATATCTTGAACTCATAGGGATTGATCCTTGGATATGCCAGCATTGTATCTACACTGATTCAACCATGAAGTTAAAGAGATAGCCATAGAGGCAACTGAACTCTAAATTGAAGCAAATCATCAAAGAGAAAATTGAAGAACACCTTAAGGTAGGGTTCATCTATCCCATTGCAGATAGTGAGTGGGTTAATCCAGTTGTTAGTGTGCCCAAGAAATGTGGTAAGTGGTAGGTTTGCATCAATTTTCAGCTGCTGAATATGGTAACATTCAAGGATCATTTACCATTGCCATTTATTGATAAGGTATTAGACACAATCTTTGGGCATTGCTACTACAGTTTCTTAGATGGTTATAGTGGCTATAACCAAATCCAGATCGTGCTAGAGGACTAGGCCAAGATAACATTCACAAGTCCTTAGGGGACTTTTGCATATCACAAAATGCCTTTTGGTTTGTGCAATGCCCTTAATAATTTCTAGCACCTAGTCCTAAGCATTTTTTAACAGTAAATCTGTAGTGGTGTGGAAGTCTTCATGGATGACTTCTTCAACTATGGAGCTACATTTGAGCAAGCCTTGGACTACCTTGAGCAAGTACTAAAATGATGTGTTGAGACAAACCTCAAGCTCAATTAGCAAAAGAGTCATCTAATGGTCCACAAAGGCATTATATTGGGGCATTGAATCTCACAAGCAGGAATTGAGGTAGACCCTAAAAAAATAAGGGTCATCCAAGGAATAACCCACTAGGTAGAAACCATTAAAGATGTTTGGTCATTCCTTGGACATACTGGCCACTATTAACAATTTATAGAGAACTTTTTTAAGATTACAAAGCCATTAGTGGAGCTAACAAAGAAAGATGCTCCATTTGTCTAGATTGCAGAATGTGAAAAAGCATTCTAACAACTAGAAGAGAAACTTGTAGAAACTCTAATCCTATAAGCACCCGACTGGTCTAGACCATTTCATGTCATGACAGATGCATCAAATTATGCCTTGGGAGCTATGTTTATGCATATGGATGACAAAAAACACCCATACTACATCCATTGCACAAGCCAAAGCATTGTGGGTGCACAACTAAACTACACCACAATAGAAAAAGAATTAATGGCAATGGTGTTTTCTCTAGAAAATTTTAGGCACTATGTGCTTGGATACAAAGTGTTTATGCACATAGAGCACAATGCGATTCACTTCCTGATGAATAAGCCAATGGTAAGCCCTAGTGTTATAGAGTGGTTGGTGATCTTACAAGGATTTGATCTTACAATGGTATATCAAAGAGGTACTGATAATGTGGTTGTTGACCACTTGTCTCGGTTACGATGGAACAACAATGAGGAGGAGAACTCACTATCTGATATGTTTCTTGATGAACTCCTCTTTGTCAGAGTTATAACTAAACAATTACCCAATGAGCCTAAATGGTATGATGGCATTCTCACCTATCTTCTCACTTAGCAGATGTCACAAGGGTTGGACCACTAGAAGAAAAAATAGTTTCTTCACAAGATGAAATACTTCGCTAGACACCTCTATAAGGTGTGTGTCGATGGCCTAGTTCAATGGTGTGTCCCTGATGTTGATCAATTGTGCATTCTCTAGAATGCTCATGAAGGTCCTTGTGAAGGCCACTATGTTGGGAGATGCATGACCATTAAAATCCTAATGGCAGGGTACTATTGGCCAACAATCTTTAGGGATGCTCATCAATATGCCCACTCTTGTGAATGTTGCCAATGGGATGGTGGAATGACTACTCGAATGGAGGAACCTCAACAATGGATTCAACTACTAGAACCCTTTAACATCTAGGACATTGATTTTATGGGTCCTATGACACCCATGTCAAATGAAAAGGTGTACATCATAGTCGTTGTTGACTATTGTATGAAATGGGTAGAAGCAGTAGTCGTTACCAACTATACATCTTCTATTAATGCTCGGTTTGTACAACAAAATGTTGTAAATAGGTTTGGTGGGCCACGTGCATTAATTTCTGATAATGGAACTTACTTTACAGGAACTAAATTTCAGAAGCTCATGCAATGCTTAGGGGTTGAACATAAACTCACAACACACTACCACCCCTAAGCCAATGGTCAAGTTAAGGTTACAAATAGGGAAATCACAAAGATTCTAATAAGAATTGTTAGCAAATATAGGAAAGACTGGAGCACGAAACTCAACGATGCCCTTTGGGCCTACCTCTCAACATGGAAACTTCTTATAGACTATTCTTCCTATGAGCTAGTGTATGAAAAATTACCAACACTTCCTATTCAATCCGAGCTCCATACACTTTCAACAGCTTACGACCTTGACCTTGACTTGAGTCTAGCACAAAAAGAAAGATTAATGTATCTCAACTTGCTAGATGAAAATTGATTAGTAGCCCTATCATTTAACTAGTTGCAAAAGGCATTCAACAAAAAGTGCCATGACCTTAAAATTAGGAAAGTCAAACTTCAACTAGGAGATAAGGTTCTCTACTAGAACCCCACACACATACCTCAATGAACTAAGTTCCAGACATTGTGGGAAAAACTTGATATAATTTATGAAACTTTTCCTTTTGGGGCCATGATGATCTATAAACCTAAGAGCCCAAATAAGAAATAGCTGGTCAACATAAAATAAGTCAAATCTTTCCATGAGCCTAGGCCAGCTAATACAACACACACCTCATCGAATGGACAACCATGTTAACCATATCAACTTAGTCATGGGAGAGATGGCCATCCATGTTAACCATATAAGCAGCTCCTCAATTTTTCATATTTTTGTTTTACAACTTTTTATTTTACACTTTTTGTTTTCTACGTTATTAATTTTTCAAAGTTTTTATTTTACAACATTGTTAGTATGTTTTCTTTTTCTTGAATATTTTATAATTTCTTATATATACTTTTCTTTATTGGGATGTGATTTTTTTATTTTATTTTCATAATAAGCATCTTATTGCCAATTGGGTACAATGTGATGTAATTGATGTGGGCATGTGCTATCTGGTTATTTGATTGTTGGTGTTTGGATTCTAGCTTTGAATTTTGTTACTAATGATTAGGACATGGTTTCTTTTTCATGCAACAAGTAGTGAGTCCACAACATCCACCCATCCACAAACTCTATGGTTTTCCTTGTTTTGGAAATGTGCAGTTCCTTTTTCATTAATAAAACTATTAATGAATTTGTGATTTTGGTAGTTTTTGGATTTGGAAAGGATTTAAAGGTTTGAACAGGGTGTGACTTCAAGGGGATTTGGTATTCTTTGTGCCTTTCTGCTTATTTGGGTGTATGTATGTTTTCATGGATTTCTTACTATTTCATGTCAACCAATAAAGGAAAGTTAAATAAGTGTTTGCATGGTGTGGTTCTCATTATTAGAAAAAAAAAACAACAAAAATGGGAATTCAAAGCACACCCCTTAGACAAAATAAATGGACTAGAAGCACTGGTTATGGGACTAGAAAGACATGTTACCCATGCTTGAAGGTCCCCTCTAATTAAGGTCCTTCCTCACTTCCTACTTCTCTTTTCTTTTTTAATAAGGAATGGTGGTTGTTTTGTGGAAGCACTCTTGTATCTTAGGGGAGTGGATTGGTCTTTGAATGGTGATGCGAAGTCACTGAACTTGGTTGGTTTTGGTTTGGACTAATGATGGATTTTATTAGGTCATTTAACCACAAAAATTCACAAGGGACTTCATGTAACCTTAATCAGGAACTCCATTCCACACTCTCTCATCCATCTATGCTTTTCATGTCTCAGCTCACTACTGGTTTAATGTTCTTATTTGATGTCCTAGTTTGATGTGTTGAAATTCTTAGGTAGTTTCTTTTGGGTTTTTGTACTTAATCTTTCGTAACCATTAATCATCCATAGGGCCCACAGACTCCTTGGTTTGAAGTTATGCAAGGGCATAAAAGACCTATGCCTACTTTGGGAAGCATACACTTGCATATCTTTTGGTTGGCTTAGTTAAGTTCTTTATCCTTAGACATTCTCATAATCAAATCCTTTTTCCTTCCCCATTAATGACATCCAATTGTGCACATCTTCACAACATTTTTCAATGCAAGTCCCTTTTTATTACTATGAATTCTTAAACCATCTTCAAGCATTTCATCTTGTTTGAACTTTTTCAAATTTAATGGACTACTTATCCATTTTACCTTATTTGTCAGTGTTCCTGCTAAAGGAATCAATCTACCACAATCACAACCTAGTCAAGTGTAACCACCAATAAGATAAGGTACTTAATAGCTATGTGTTACACATTGCACACTAATCTACACTTTTGTTGTGATTGTAGTGGGAAGTGTATACTAGAAGTGGGACTGTGTTCACCAAGGATGATGCAACAGTACCACATGATGAGAATCGTTCATGATTGTTGGATCTTCTCTCTCACTCTTAAGCTTCTAAGAGGAGTTGGATGTCAGTTTTATTTAGGGTGTTCACTTCTCTTATCATGAACACCCAATTTTGTACAAGATTGTAAATTTCTACACTTGGGTACTCAGAGTCTGTTTATTCCATCTGAGTCAGTTTGTGTGTTAGTCAACAATCCTATACCTTCCCAATATTTTGTAAGGAACTTGTTCCTCCTCTTCTTCACTTTAGGACAAGTTTTCATTCAATTGTGGGGTGATGATGAATCATGTCTTAACTAGCTTTAATATTGGAGCCTTGATATTGGATACCTGATATCAGAGCCCAAGACACGATGTCAAATATTCAATATCACAGGGTATATGTTGGCCTATAAATATAGCACTTAGGCTCATAGTTTTTCATTAGTTTTTGTGATAGCATAGTGAAGCTCTTATAGTTTAATGTCTCTAGAGTTAGAATATTTTTTGAGTGTCCACAGTAGGAGTTTGAGTGTGTATAGACCTTTATTCGAGCACTAATATCCCTAAGAACAACAATGTGATTGGAATAAAGATGAGCCCTTTTGATCATCCTTGTAGCATTGAGAATAGATTAATGTTTACTTAATGAATTTGATATTCCTACACTTTACTTTCATGCACTTTACTTTAATGCACTTTAATTAATAATTTCTAGTTGTTAATAAACACAAGCATGACTACTTCGAGCATACATATAGTGCTTGGTAACCCAGAAACGCTTAATGGTTGGTAACCAACAGTGCTATATGTGTTTAGGATATGTCCAGGAGAGTGGGAACAAGTACTTGTGTTAGGTTAGCTAGGTAGTCAAATAATTAGATGTTAAATTCCTCTACCTTCCATTCTTGTTGTACATGATTAAACTTATAAAACATAAAATGATAAAAATCATCTACCTCAATTACACTTAAATCATATCCTTGAGCTTCACAAGTGTAGTTGGGAAGACAACAAACATTCTCAATGCCCATTTCACTTCCTAGAGAATTAGTGCATTGGAGAACTATAGGTCCACATAATTCAATCGAATTGCACGTGAACGCCTTCGTGATTTGTATGGTTGGACGTATGGGTACCTCACCGCTCATCAATAAGTATGGATGCCTACTCTATGTCAAATACTACACCAACAAAAGTCTAGTTTTTAAATATCTATTTTTAATCCATAGTTTCTTGATCAAATAAGAAATGCTATTACAATATGCAATACCTTAAAAATCACAATTATGAGCAAGTATAAATCTCCAACTATCTTATAAAATGCATTGATAATGTTGCAACTATTACATTTAATCCAATGTGTAACGACGGAAAATGTCAGCAGCTGGAATACCAAACAAAATCCGTGTACACAGTCTTAACCACGGATCTGTGCGAGGGCTGTGCTGGAGAAAACGAATCCGCAGTGCCCTGAACGGTCTTGTTGATCAGATAGGGACTTACTAAATTAGTAAATCGACGAAGATTATAGGTGTTTTGTGGAACGATTTGATTCAATAGATCACGAAAGGAGAGGAAAATGATGTAGATAAATTGCAATAATGACAATGTTAACATGACAAAGGGAATCAGATCTAAGAGAAATGCGTGATTTCAAGATCTGTACTTTGACCCGAAAGAACGAGTATCTTGTATACAAAATTACAATGGGAAGACTCCGATTATCTTGTGCGAAACATACACAAAATAATAAGAAAAACGGTTTAACAAGGAGTGCAGAATGGAGCTTGGTCTACCTTGTAAGCCAAAGACGGAGTGCAAGGAAGGTCAAGCTTGGATGTCTATCAACCAACTGTGTCTGATCAATAGATCTTGCCAACCGCACCAGATGATCTCTCGATCTCTCATCTATCTTCTTCGCTTTAGATAGTCTTTGCTCAAAACTGCCAAGGATCACCGATGGGAGAACTGTATTTTTGCCAAAAGGTATGATCGCTTCTACTGCTAAATGCTTGAAAATGTCTCTTGTTTCTACTCAAGGATGATAATTGCCAAAAGTTGAAGATGCTAGCTGCTGCTCCTCTCTCCAAAATGTCCAATCGTCCCTCGCCTTTCTTCACCAACTGGGGTATTTATAACATGCAGAAAAGGCACGGCCTTGATGACACGTGTCTCGAAGTTTCCGGGTGCCGTTGACTTGACGAACTGGCTATGTCACGTCACATTGCAACGTACGCTGTCAACACTTTTACCGAAGTTGCTTCATGATTACACACAATACGCTTATCAGTGTATTGCGCGTATGGAGAACAAATGCGTAAGTGCTTTAGTCGGCTTTACGCTGTATTACACTTGTTTACACTGCGTCGCGTGGCAGAGCGTAACAAAGCATGGAAATAGTGAGTCAAGCTGTTTTACGCTCATTTACGCAGCAAAGCGTAGTGAAGCGTAAAAAATGATCAACTCGACGATAAATTATGCTGACGTATGCTGCGTAGCGTAACGAGCATAAGGCAATCAATCTGCAAAAAGAAAGAAGCTGATCTGTCGCACTTCCTTTGGACTTTCCCTTTGACCCTTTTGAAGCTCATGACGCTGCTTTGCGTAACAGAGCGTGAATCTGACCCTGGACAAAAGACTTAGCAGGATATGCGAGAAGTCGCATATTACGCTGCTTAGGCCTTAAACTTCACCAAATTTGTTGAAGTAAGTCACCTCTTGATGTCAGACTATGTTAAGCAGAATTACGCTAAGCGTCATTACGCTATGTTGTGTAATGTAGCGTAAAGACAGAAAACATAGTAAAATTGGAATTTGTAAGGAAGTTGGAGACTTGATGCCGGGCGCCGTTTCGCCTTGCTTTGCCTTGTTCTACCTTCTGGAATTCTATCACGAACTTTTGCCTAAATTGTGAATCTTCACCTAAGGCCGATTCACAATTTCCACGGTGTTTCACAATGTATTAACAAAATAGCTACGACATTTCCAAAAAAATTTAATAATTCAAAATATGTGACCATATAATATGTTGAACGTTACACTTAAATAAGAAAGGCATGTTCATTATAACCACTTAAATATGTGTATATATAAACACCAAGTATATGTGATGCATAAAATTTTTTACAAGTATTAGTTTGATGTTCTTCCTAAAAAATATAGTAGATTCTCCACATAAATAGCTCAATTATGTGCAAAAAGACATCAAATTTGAAGCCTACATGAAAAGAAGCACTCAATTTAACAATTGAACACTTACTAGAGGTATCATAAGCGAGTCTTTGCTATCCTAGTCTACAATTAACATTTATGATAATCACGATAGTGTTATAACAAGCCTCATGCATAAATGTAAAGGGATCCAAACCATGGTGAGAGTTAATCAACATTTGGACTACTTTGGTTAAAGTAATGCTTACTTCTATTGTTAGGTTGAGTTGAAGTTTCTCTATATTAGTAATCTCTATATTGTAGCTAAAATTTTATTCTCTTAATAACTTATGTATTTATTAGAAAGTGGAAATGCACATGCTATAAGTTTTGCAAGCATATATCAACCAAAATATAGTAAACTTGTAATTGCAATATGCCACTTGATGAGTCATGTTTCAGTTGACTACTTCATGTTAACCTATTAGTGTTGTCATAGTGTTTGTTGCATTGATGCATCAATGTTGATGTAGATGTAATAAATACCTATTTGAATGCATGCAAAAATTGCACTTATAGCACCATTTGGTTGATATCATAGCTAAGCTCTTACAGTTTATTCCTGTAGGACTTAGAATTATCAGCAAATTCTTGTAGCATGGTGTGAAGTAGTTGTCTAGAGTCTTTATTTGAGTGCCTTATACCTAGACATATTGCATAATGACAATAAAGATCAAGACTATTTTTCTCCATTGTAGCATTTTGACATAGTTTAAGATTTACCTTTAATAGCAATTTAATTTATTAATGAACTTAGCATAATGTTTACCTTTCTATGCATGTTAATGACTCGGTAGAATGAATACAACACATGTTAAGGACTTGGCAGAATGAATTGACTAGTTTCTAGTGTAAACACATACTTGCTTGATAATATAGTAGCATTATTGCTTGGTTTCACCTTGTAGCATAACCTTTGGTAATCCTTGTAGAGGGTATGTGCATTCATCTTATCTACAATAAACCAAGTCTTGGCCTTAGTGCTAAATTTTGAAAAGATATTGAAAGAGTGCAAAATAAATTTTCTTCTAGATTAGTTAAAGGTGAAGATGCAAACATCTTACTCAATGTTATTATGTGAATGTGATTTATTACCTTTACAAGTAGTGGTGCAGGGGTTGCACCTCAAAATACCCCAATAGGACCCAATCCACAACTTCCAAGCAAATCTAACTTAGAAAATAAGAATAACATAATAAAATGGAGAAAATCTTCATTGTATTAAGATAATTCTCAGAATACATAGAAAATATGTCAAAGATGAGGAGCCAACCTAACTCACAACTCTTCCAAGGATCTTAGAGGCCACACTTGTCCTCTCTTAATCCTCAATTGCTCACAATGGAGCCCAAGCTCAAGACAAGACACATATAAGAGATTCTCCTAACCTCTCTCAAGTGCTCTCCCTTGTCTCTCACTCAAATTCCCTACACAAGCTCTCCTCCCTCAAGAGCTCTATCTCTTGCCCTCTATTGGGATGTTTGACCTTTGCCCCTTGGCACTTCAGCACTTAACACTACAATTCTTGTTACTACGGCACTCCACACTACAACACTTGCAATGATGAATTACATTAATATTTATAAGCAATCAGAAGCTAAAAATCCTATAATCCTTTTCTTAATTCAATTTAAGGTTCCATAGATGTTTCTCAAGTCTTCTCACCTTCTCCTTGGCTATTTCCATCTTGCTTTGACTATTTCCATCTTGCTTTGGTTGTTTCCAAAATTGAAATGGTGTTTTTGGAAGTTTCCCCATGTATTTGGGTCATCTTTGGCTTTCCTAGAATGTTTATTGTGCAAGCTCTACTCTTGGGAGAGGTGTCTAGTATTTTTGGAAGATGTCTTCTTTGGGCTAGAGATGTCTTCACTTCAGGGGAGATGTCTCCTGAAAGACATCTTTCTTTTTGGGAAGACGTCTCTTTTGAAGGTGCCAAAAATAAAAGTGCTTCTTTTGATGCTGGAAGCCTCCAAATTCCTTCCAAAAAGTCCCCATAGATCTTAGAACCTCCTAAACTCATTAAAATAAGCCAAAAACACCTCCAAACATGCCAAATCATCCAAGAATCATCCCCAACAAAATCAACTCAAAAAGACACATAACATGTAGGGTAGAACAAGGGGATCAAAATAGGTGTTCCTACATTAGCTCTTCCACCCTTAAAAATGTCATGCTTCATGACCTTTCACAAGCTGGAAGGCTCATGTCCCCATGAATCACGACCATCATAATAATCATGATTCAATGCATTGCAAACATGAGAATAAAGATCATTAGAGGTTTTGATTTTTAGCTTCCCTTGCTCATGGAGGCTTGTCCTCATGCTCCACCATGCTTCCTTCATATGATCATCTCCTTGGAATGCTTTCCTTGCATCCCCATGATGACTCAAACCTGTAACAAATAAATAATAAGAAAAAGAAAAAGGATTAGGCTTACTTAATCCAACATCCTTTCTTTGCTTCTTTTTCCTCTTCTTCACCTTCTTTTTCTTGGTGTTTTGAAGACTACCACTTAACTTCCTTTCATCACCACCATGTAGATTACCTTCATGTTGTACTTTCATCTTAAAACCAAAACAATAAAATCCATCATCACCCTTCACAAATTTATCATTGCTATAATCGATAGCAAGCATCTTCAAATTTTGGAAAATCATATCATTATCAATCAAATTAATAATGACCTTCTCACAATGACTATTCTAATAGCCATCATCATATAACAATTTACCATTATTAGTATTCCTCTTACTAACAATGGCACCAAAAGTCACAATATGACTCTCAATCCCATCACAATCACCATAATGATCATGATGCTGATCATTACCATTGAACAAACCACTACCAAGCTAAAGTGAAAAACTAGCATCCATCACCCTAGCTTCAACATGAGAGACATTACTACCATCAACAAGGTTAAGCTCACTCTTACTTACCTCTTCATGGCTTCTCTCATTCACCTTTGGTTCAACTTGATCTTCAACATGTGGCTATCTGATCTCATCAAAGCTTGAGGGTTTAAGATCCAAAATAGGAGTTCCTAATTCCAATGGCCACTCCTTTTCAAAGGAATCATCAACAAGCTCATCATCCCACTTTAGAGGTACCAACTTAAAAGGTAAACTCTCCGCCATGGCCTTAACATTAGATTCATAAAAAACATCATTAAAGTAATTATTCTTCCACATACCTTGGCTAGAAGACTCACCTCTCTCCTATGAGATAATCTCAACTTGACTTAGAATCTCCTTTCCATTGCCACAAGGTGTAGAACAATTGCAAAAAGAATGAGTATCATACCTTCTAGTGCTACCCTTGATCCTTCTTGAAGAAGTCCCTTGATCTTTGCCACTTCTTTGGTTTTGGTCCTTCACCTTCCATGGCTTATAAGGTAGGAACTCTCCTTGATTATTAGCATACACCATCTTGAACTTTGAAGATCTCTTGGTCCCTTTAATGAAGCTCTTGGTTCCCTTCCTTGAAACCCTTAAGTATTAAGCACTCCTTCACTCAATAAGAGATACTTGAGAACTCCTTTTCTCATTAAGCTCAACTTCATCAGACCCTTCATCTTCCCTTCCTTCTTGATGGCTAGAAGATATTCTATTAATTCTCCTCAAAATATTTTCCATGTTAGTCATGAAATTCTCCATATCCCTTTCTAAAGTTTCTACAAAATCTTGGTGCTTGTGGACCTTTATTTTGGGAAGAACTTCTCGCATTTCAGCCACAAAATCTTTAAAGGAGTCTTTAGACTCTTGAAGCTCTTGTTTAAGCTCTTGATATGTCTTCTTCTTTGGTGCCATACCTAAAGCAACAAGAATGATATCCAAAAGAAAATAAAAAAATATCCACAACAGTGTTCCTTTTATTCAAAGCAAACACCAAGCTTCATTCATAGAAGTGTGGAAACCTCCAAACCTTTGGCTCTAATACCAATATGGTGTAGGGGTGTTGCATCTTGATAGGTCCTAATAGGACCCAATCCACAACTCCAAAGAAAATATAGCTTAGGAAATAAGAATAACACATTAAGATGGAGAAAATCTCCATTATATTAAGATAATTCTCAAAATACATAGAAAATACATCACAGATGAGCAGCCAAGCTCAACTCCAAACTCTCCCAAGGATCTTAGAGACCACACTTGTCCTTTCTCAATCCTCAATTGCTCACAATGGAGCCCAAACTCAAGAGAAGACACTTATAAGAGATTCTCCTAACCTCTCTCAAGTGCGCTTCCTTGCCTCTCACTCAACTTCCTTGCACAAGCTCTTCTCCCTCATGAGATCTTTCTCTTGCATTCTATTGGGATGTTTGACCTTGAACCCTTGGCACTTTGGTACTTGGCATTTCAGTCCTTATCATTGTGGCACTTGGCATTGTAGCACTTGCAATGGTCAATTACATTAATATTTATAAGCAACCAGAAGTGAAAAATCATAGAAACCTTTTCTCAATTCAACTTAAGGTTTCTTAGATGTTTCCCAAGTCTTCTCACCTTCTCCCCAGCTATTTCCATCTTGCTTTGGTTGTTTTTTGAATTGGAATGATATTTTTGGAAGTTTCCCCATGCGTATAGGTTGTCTTTGGCTTTGCTGGGACGTCTACTATGAAAGCCTTGCTTTCAGAATAGACATCTACTATTTTTGAAAGATGTATTCTCTAGGCTAGAGATGTCTTTACTTTAGGAGAGACATTTATGGAAAGATGTCTTTCTTTCTAGGAAGACATTGCTTTTGAAGGTGCCAAAAATAAAAGTGCTCCTTTTAATGCTGGAAGCCTCCCAACAAGTTCCCATAGATCCTAGAACCTCCTAAACTCATCAAAATAAGCCTAAAACACCTTCAAACATGCCAAAACATCCAAGAATCATCCCTAATGAAATCAACTCAAAAAGACACATAACATGTAGGCTAGAACAAGGGGATTAGAAGAGGTGTCCCTACACCAAGCAGAAGCCTTGTGCTAATTCATTACATACACTGATAGCTTCCAAATCTCAAGGAAAGATAAATTATCTAAAGAAGTTCTTGAGGATTCATGAGACCATGGTTGGTATTTTTAGGGGATGTAATGGTTGAGAAAATGATATATCTCTTTAGAGGATGTGTAACGAAACCTTAAGCATATTTACCAACTAGTCAAGCAGAAGTTTTAACACAAATGTGGACTAATGTAGAAGGTAAGAGGAAACTTTAGCTACCTCATATTAGATCTAATAAACTAAATGTAAAAGTTTATTATCTCTTAGCTACTATTCTCATTAAGTATCGAAATGCTATTAGTAAGCTTTGCTTAAGTTCTCATCATCTTAGAATTGAAAGTGGAAGATGGATTTAACTCTCTTGAGAAGAATGCATTTGTAGGTTGTGCATATGAGGAGCCATTGAAGATGTCTTACATGTGTTTCTTTCTTGTGCTATGACTACCCATTTGAGATAGCATTATAATTTTATAGCAAAAATTCTGTATGATTTGTTTTTTATGCCTCCATTGGTGCTTGGTCAATTTGTAGAGTCTATCTTTATTTTTCATGAAAATGTAATATCTATCAAACAAATCTTATGGGTCTTAAGACATAATAAAACTTCATTTAATTTCATTTCAATCATATTTTAATTATAGTTGTAACAACAACAACATGATGTATCTTAGTCATACTTAACTATACATATTGGACCACACCCATGTGTGATTGGGAAGATAACAACCAGTAATAAACTACCTAGTTATCT
Source organism: Gnetum montanum (assembly GCA_015680685.1). Taxonomy (NCBI): domain Eukaryota; kingdom Viridiplantae; phylum Streptophyta; class Gnetopsida; order Gnetales; family Gnetaceae; genus Gnetum; species Gnetum montanum. Next base: position 1,086,457 of record MNCI01018059.1, on the reverse strand, counting down.
AGATACCTACACTAATCTACCCTATAAAATTCAACCAAGTTACATGTGAACATTTGTGATTTGTATGGTTGGGCATAGGCTCTACTCTTATGGTTATCTCCACTTATATTTAATACACTCAAATAGAAAACCTCATAGGTTATTTTTAATGTTCTTAGATATAAGGCATCGTAACAAAATTTGGTATTCATCTTCAATGCTATTTTGATTATGTAGTTGCTATATATGTTATTAATAGGAAACTTTAAGCCATTTACGTTATAAGTTTCTCTAAGTTTACACATACAAGCCATTAAAAGATTTAGTAGCATAGTGGCTTATAAATATAACTTCTTCAAGTTTCTTAAAGTAAAATACCTTTAAGCCTCCACTACATAACATCCTGATAAATAATCACTTGAGCTTGGCAATAAGTTATTACCATAAAAATTAGCATAAACTAAGTCTCATAGTTTATAAGAGCTTCCAAGGAGGTTGAGTATAGTAAAAGGGATTTTATAATGAGGTGGTCTAATTTATAGTGCCCTCAATTCCATTTGTTCTTTTTCTTCAACAAACATTTATTTAATATAAACTTTACAACAACTTTTATAATGTATTGGGTTGTGTATACAAAGCTTGCCAACAAATTCATTTCCAAATTTAGTTTAGACTAATTGCTTTGCTCTAAGAATCTAATTAATCCCCATTAGTTACATGGTTCAATAGTAAAAATATTTATTTTTTGAACCTTGTTTTATAAGATGGGATTATCAATAAAATTTGAAAAGTGCATGCCATTAAAGGAACTTGAAGAGATTCATGTTTGGAATGATCTTGCATTATACCTATATACATGAAGCTTTGTATTAATAAAAGTGAAGTTGATCTACTATGATTACGGAGATGCTCAAGCTAGAATACTCGATTATGCATATTTTTGAATGAAAAAGGTAATACAAAAATTTTGTACTAATATATTTGATAACTTAAATTAAAGACAATATACTTTTAAACATTCATTCGTATTTCCTTTAACATGAAGTTGTATCAACCCTAGTTAGTAATCATCATCATTTTAATCTTGTCCCAACAAACTGGGTTAACAAATAATTTCTTTTTCATTATTTACGTCTATGAAAAGTGATGAGCAATGAGTACCCCCTATGCCCAATTATATGAATCACAAACGTCTATGTGTGATTTGGGTGAATTCTATGGATGGGACTAGTGTGGTATGTAGATCATTAAACATTGATTGTAGGTTGTTATCTTTCCACTTTGACTAGTGATATCTTTGTCACATATGGTATAGTCCAAAGTGAGGCATATGGTTATGATGTTGTTGGGGTGTTGAATTGAATAAATAATAATGTAGAAATTAATTATTTAATCTAATTAATAAAAAATTAAATCCTAAACTATCATAAGGGTGATAAGTGTCCATTCCTAGCTTACTGTACATGTCTTGAACTTATATACCGACTATTGGGATTACCAAGTGTTACAATATTGAGCGAACCAAGTAATAATGCTGTTGGGATTACCAATTGTTACAATATTGAGCGAACCAAGTAATAATGCTGTTGGGAATGTAAATATTCTAAAACTAGTAGCACATATTCTACTAATTGATTAACGTTTATGGAAATGTAAATATTAACTAAGTACATAGAAAATAAATTCCATTGCAAGTAAATCTATTCTAAGTCAAAGTGCTATAATGGATGTAGAAAATCTCGATCTTATTGTTGTTCATGGAATGTGTCTAGGTATAATGCCACCCAAATTAGACTATGCACAATTGAATCAAATCCACATTGTGGGCACTCAGTAACTATTTTCTAAGATTACAAAAAAAAGTACAAGAGTTCAGTTACACTATTAACCAACTGGTGTCAAATACATGGTTGGTGTTTGTATATTTATAGGAATATATAGGCATTATGTTGATGGGGATGCATTAATGCATTTGGCTGTATTGACAAGGATGCATTGATGTAGCTAAGTTATAGCAGATTTGATATAACATCTATGATATAGCAATTTCGATATAACATCTATGATATCTTAGTTGATTGATATAGTTGATAAAATGACACTTCATCATATCCCCATGACTTAGCTACCTGACATATCAGGTCTTATCATACTCTCATGACTAGCTAAAAGCTCATCTTTGAGTTATATATAAATGGACAAAGCTTCATTACAAAAATTGTGGGACGACTAAGACTAGATTAGCTACCATTACAAAATTGGAGTGTCTCATTACAAAATTTTATTCAACTAGATGTATTACAAAATGACAAAAAGATTGGAAGGGCATCAAAGTTTACAAAATTGCAAAAATCTTTAAAAATCCATAAAAAATGAATCTTCTTGTTGTTGCTAGCAATGGTAGAATTTCCAACCTTGATTGTTATGTTGATGCTTCTCTTTTATGTAGAATATTTTTGAAGGATGGACTAAAATATCTTCTCATCATCCAATGGGTCTAGTAAACAATTGATGCTTGAGATTTAATCCTTGTATGCACTACTATTTGTCCATGGGCATATCCGCCTTTGTTCTCCTCTTGTTCTCTTTAAATTACCCTTCAAAAGAACTTCAAACTTAAGCATTCCTTTTAGCATCACCTACAATCACCAAAGGATCCAAGTTAATTTTGGTAATTTTTCCTTAATAATTAACCCTTTTTAAATTTTTGGTTAGCTGAAAATTTAAAAAAAAATTAGCATTTACGCTCAAGGTGATTTCATAATAAAGTTTCCCAAGGTTATAAGGTAACTAAAATCATCAAGTTGTCCAAGTCATTTTGATTTATTTTACTCTTAATTACCATCATGTCTAAAAAAAGGATGTTAGAAAAATTTCAAAAATTAAATTGGTAGCCCCCATGATAAATGAGCTCAACTCTAAAAGCTCATAGGTTTTTAAACAATAAAAACCAAAGGTTTGGTTCACAAGATAACCAAGAAATATTGAATTTAGAGGATAGTTCAATATAAAAGTAATAAAAAATAATCAAAATTGATGAGAAGTACTTCCAAAATCATGCATATAATTCAAGAATTTTTCCATGATGTCCTAGAAGATGCGATGTTTTAGTTCAGAGTCATGATCAATAAAAGTCATGCAAGTGGTTCCTCCCTAAAGTAGGATCCTACCATAATGCCCTTACAAAACCACTTTTATAGATATATGTGGGCATCATAAAAGTTAAATGTAGATCATTCCTTTTAATGAGTCATGATAGTTGGATTGCATCGATGAAATCTCGTGAACATTGCCCTGTCGATGAGATCTCATCGACATAGGATTTGACACATTGATGTGTACCCATCGATGTGGAGCCCTGTATTTGCCTATAAATGTGCACATACTTGTTACATTAATGGTTGTCTTTTGATAGGTGTAGTGAAGCTCTTGTAGTTTTTCCCTCTAAAAGTTAGAATATTTTCTGAGTGCCCACAGTAAGAGTCAAAGAAGTGTACAAATTTTTATTCAAGCATTGATGTACCTAATCACCTCAATGTGAATGGTAATAAAGATGAGATTTTTTGATAAAACCTTGCAGTTCTTAGAATAGATTAATGTTTTCTTTATGCATTTAATATTCATGAAATTTACTTTAATGATTTTAAGTAATTAATTGATATCAATTAAATAGCAAACATAAGTACAACCATTTCGAGCATACATTTAATGCTTGGTAATCTTAGTAGTGCTTAATGCTTGGTAACCCAGTGGCACTATAATGTGTTTAGGATGTGTACAGAAAGTGGGAATAGATGCTTATGTTAAGATTAGTTAAATAGTAGCTAGTTATTAGATTAATTAAGCATTCACTTACTTTATTCTTGTTCTTAGAAGACTTAATTCATAAAAGATAAAATGATAAAAATCATGTGCCTTAGTTACACTTAACCATATACTTTCACTTCAAAAGGGAAATTGAGAAGACAACAATTACAATGATTAGATTCACCTCTTAGAAACCGATGTACTTAGAAAGCTAATGTCTATGAAATTTGATTGAATCACTGAGTAAACCCTAGTGATTCGTATAGTTTGGCGTAGTGTATATTCATTGCTCATCATTGGTGTCATTGTTGGGAACTTTGGTTAGCTACATGCATTATTTAGGGCTTGGTAAAAATTAATAAAAATCATTGTAATGAACCTTAAAGTTGCAATCATTCAAAATAATAATAATAGTTGTAAAAGCACATTAATATTTTCTTTCAATGTAAAAGATCTTCTTCTCACAAGGATGATTCTTCATCAAGGTTTGAGCATACATGCAATCAACAAAGGTATGAATAGTCAAATTCCTAGTGTTCCAACAATGTAAAGTGGTATATGCTCATCTTGATGAGTATGTGCCAAACTTCACCTTCATCCTGCATGAGGATGAATAGTTGCGGTGGAGGGAAATAGAGAGTAACATTGTGTTGTTGCCTGATTGATAAGTTCTTATAATGCTACACCAAACTCTTATGAGGTTGAGCATTTAGGGGCTCAATGCTAAATATGTTGTGCAAGATCATGACTATTAGGATTACTATGCCATTGAGACATAATGTAAAAGAGATCGATAACAAGAGAGGTGCTATGAAGATTTGAAGGGAAAACAGTTCAAGACTTCCTTGTTTCTACTAGGTCAAAAAGATAGTGAGGATCCCTTCTCTGGGGGTTCTCAATTCATTGACTTTCCTCCCCTTGGTTTTGATAAAGGGGGCTTGAACCAGAATTTACAATCCACTGTAGACAATCTTGGTTTGGGCAAGAATGGGTTCCATGATCATGGGGGATCCAAAGGTGTGAGTCATGGCAAGGATGAGGATGAGCATCACAATGATGATTATGGCTATGACCATAGAAGGAGGAGTGGCAAGCACTGTGGTGGTGCTAGTCCTCTTTCATCTTCACTGTTATCATTCTCTTCTTCCTCCTCTAACTTTGATGAAGCTATAGAGGATGTGACTATGATGGAGGTAACTAGCGAGATAGAGATGATCATAGGGCCCATTGAATTAGTCGAGACCAAGAGCATGGACGATTAAGGAAGGCCTGCCATTACAAAAGAAGGGGAAGCAAAGGGCATCATGACCATTATAGAGGCTATGACCATGATGAGCCTTTGTTTGCAACTCAAAACATGTTGAACATGGCAAAGGCAATGAGAATTTCAATAAGGCATGTGAAAGATAGTAGAATCAAGTAGTTGGATATGAACAATATCTCTAAGTTTGAAAAGGAATACAACTCAGATCCATAAAACCATCTTCAACCCTTTCATGATGCTTATGCCTTATAGAACATGGAAAACAAATGGGAAAAAGTAAAGTTGTTCCCAAGGATGCTAATCAAAGAAGTTGAAATTTGGTACTAGTCCTTGGAGCTAGAATCAATTTGTAGGTGGAGTACGATGCTTGAACTCTTCAATGACAAGTATCAAATGTATTCTTGGGTGTCCAACCTAAGAAAGTAGATCCAAGGTTGGAAATAAGGAACACATGAACCCTTGGATGTAGCCATGGGCAAGCACTATTCCCTTTTGCACCAATGTCCTAGTTATGGTTATTCTCAAAGGGAGCAACTCTGCCATATCATAGATGGACTCTACATAGAAGCATAAGTAACTCTTGGGGTTTATGCCCAAGGGAGACTTTTAGAATTAAAGGCCCATTAGATTCAAAGGCTAATAAAACAAGTTGCCAAACAAGAAGGAGAGTTGAGAAAAAGGAAAAGTGTAGAGGAGTATAACCAAGACCCTTTCATTAGAAATAGGGAATTTTGATTACGCAACAATGAGGAGGAGGCACCACTTAATGAGGTGGTGCAACAAAAGACCTTGCTGATTTAAAAGTCTATTTTTGAAATATCAGCTAAGGTAGACAAAATGTGGGATTCTTTTGATGAAAATTTGCAAACCACTCTAGAAATAGTAGAGGAATCCAAAGAGCAAAGTAGTGAATGTGATTGTAAGAGAAGGAAGGAAGCTAAATGTGCCCATGAAAGTGATAAGGGTAAGGCTGCTATAGCAGAGGAGGTTGTGGAGTTCAAAAAAAATGATGATGGTGCATGTGAAATTTGCCAATACAAACATCTTAAGGGATGTTGTTCCATTGTGTCACACTTGTAGGAATCTGGGGTGTATGTTCTAAATCCTAGATTGGCAAGAAGAAAATCACCTAGAAGGTTACCTTATCCTTAAGGCAACCCCAGGCAATTCCACCAACAAGAAGCCTATTATCTAAGTGGAGCTCCACCACAACCTTATGAGCAATACCATCAGTGGTAACACCCACAATCGTGGGGGATGCCACCACCAAGGTAGTAGTACCCTTACTGGCAGCCTAATCCTTATGGGCACTATGTTCAGTAGCCCATTTCTTCACATGACTCTTCTAGTCACACTTCATTGTAGCATCACTACTACCCTCCTGAGTACTATAGAGCCTAATCTCCAAGAGGGAAATCCCCATTTTATCACTACCCTCATCCTTCTGCACATGTCCCTTTATCCTCAACTTAATTACCACATGCTCCATCAATGCAAGATGAAATTCTAGCCCAATTGCAGCAACATAATGCCTCCAGGGCTGTTAACTTATAGCTAGCTCCTTGGTTGAGTGGTTCATAAACCAAATATCGAAAAAGATCATTCTTCTAATCAAAAGTTCTATAAAGACCTCATAGACTTACATAGTTAATAATCCTACTTCTTCCTTATCCTCTGCATCAATGTCATTCAAGTCCCCTTTAAACCAAATGCCTTCCAAAGTGCATATCATCATGTTAACCCATGCAGTAACTGATTGGATTAAGGGTAGTCACCTTCCTAAGAAGAGATATGATCCTTGGAGTCCCCATATTTACTTACAAATTATTGGAAATAAGCTTTGAAAGGCTCTTTTGGATTCAGGTTCCAGTGTAAATCTGATTTCTCATGAGATGTACAAAGCTTGGAAATTGCCTCCACTCAAGAAGAGCAACATTCGTCTTGAGTTAGCAGACGAGTCCATCACCATTCCCTTAGGACTAGTGGAGGACATTGTGACCATCGTCTATGGGTGGTCCTATTCTACTGACTTCATAGTAATCCATGTTGCTAATTGCAAGGGAGAATTTCCAATCATCATAGGAAGGGCTTGGTTGAGCACCATTGATGCATGATTTTGAGTTAGAGACCTTTCCTTGGAGATTTGCAAGGAAAATGCATTCAAAAAAATAGAGAAAAAGAGAGTTCCATGCATTCCATACAGTGATACAGGGTTCAACTGTGTGTAGAAACTATGGTCCATACAAAGTACATCCATCATTGCATGATGATAATGTGTAGATGAGATAGAAATTCAAAGGTGTCTATATGAAGTAGCCACAAAATAGAAGTACACCTAGTGGCTGACAACTGATCCTGATAGTAGCTCAACAATTTACATGAAACCAATTGAGAGCCTAACGAGTGCCTATGTTAAAGGCATGGATGAATTGGAATAAGTTCATTGCCAACTGATGAGTCATGAATTTGTTGGCTGTGATATCACTGCTGTGATATCACAATCGCGTACTCGATATCGCAGCCACGATATCACATCAGCCGCGATATCACGTATGTGATATCATGTACGCGATATCACGACCCACAATGTTTATAAATAAGAGGTGACTTTCTAAATTTTAGGCATCTAGTCTTTTTCCTTAGCGAAGCTTTGGCAGTTTTCCCCTTCTAGAGATAGAATATTTTTCAGTGTTTGCCCGTAGTGTGGTGATTATAATTGTACGACATCCTTTATTCGAGTGTGACGTACTTGGACACACACATGACCGGCAATAAAGATCGAGATTACTTCATCATTGCAGCATTCACTTTTTTATTTAATTAATTAATTATTATTTACTGCTTTCCTAGTTAATCCTCTCTCACCCTTAAACTCCTAGTAACACAGAATGAGTACGACTTGATTACGAGCATTTAAGTGTGACTATTTGGTAACCCCAGTAGTGTACCTAGGATCTGCGCTTGGTAATCCCAGTGGTAGTCGTGCACAAGGTCCAAGATGTGTATAGATGATCAAGGAACGGATGCTTATCGCACTTAGGCTAGATTAGATTCTCTTACCCCCTCTCTCTCCTAAATTAGTTAATTTAATATCACTTTCCATTACCTTTAGGAGTAGCATTAGATTAGGAACCACATCATACACCTCACTCTGGACTAAGCCATATGTGACAAATATAATACTAGTCTAGGTGGGAAGATAGTGAACTGTGACCTATGGATAACTGTCTAGGTGCCACAACTAGTCCATCTGCGGAGTTCGATCGAATTGCGTGTGAGAATGCTTGTATTCGTCTAGTTGAGTGTAGGGGTATCTCACCACTCATCATTGGCACTGTTGCTGGGGACGGTGCTAGCTATCTAGATTAGTTACATTATACAAGGTCGTTGTATAGGAATTAACGATATATCTATTAGGAAGAAGAAATAATTATAAAAAGTCACATACAAATTCACACACAACTTTACAACCATGCCTCTCCTACAAGATTACAATAATGCCACACTTAGTGAGGAAGTTCATTGGAGAACCAACAAATTAGATGAAAATGAAGATTGGAGTACTCAACCTTATGCAGGAGTCCCCTACATTTATGAACAACCCAACGATACTCAAAGACTCTCGTCATCCAACTCTGACACCTCTAGTGAGGATGAGACATCTCGTGGAATGAGGAGGCCCAAAAGGCCTAGGACCTTCTCAATAATGAACAAGAATTTACTTGGGTATGATTAGAAGACTTACAAAAGTCATAACGAGTTTTACAGTTCCTTCTCTTCCACTACTCCTTCAACATCAAATTGTGACATGGATGACTATCTTTTAAGGGATTGGTTTAGAACTAAAAATGGAGTTCACAAAGAAAATCAAGAACGCCAACATAAATGAAGGAAACATCATCCCAACTTACAAACTCACAACCTACTTAGTGATGATGAACCCTTGCTGGCCACTAAGAGCCTAACGCTAATACAAGAGGTTGTTCAAATCTCATGTAGGCATCGTAAAGAGAGTCGTCTACCCAGGCTCGATTTAAACAACTTTCCTAATTTTTCAGGAGGCTATGACTTAGATCTGCATCAACATTTACAAGCCTTCTATGATGCCTACACATGGAATAACATTGATAACGGGTGGCAAAAACTTAAGCTCTTTCCCATGACACTCGTTGGCCAAGAAAAAGTATGGTATAGATCATTAAAACCAAATTCAATATGACGTTGGTCAACAATGGTAGAAGTCTTTAACGAAAAATATCAAACCTACGAAAGAGTGTCAACCTTGAGGAAACAAATCCAAGGATGGAAACAAGCAAAGTAGGAACGCTTGGACATGACCTTAGAAAGATATTATGCACTATTAAATAACTATCTAGGCCATGGGTTTTCCAAGGAAAGGCTAATGTATCATATCATTGATGGGCTACGTAATGAAACAAGAGAGACCTTAGGAATGTACACCGAAGGTCAATTATACGAACTATGAACCCACCAAGTCCAAGAGCTTATTAAGTGGGTAGCAAAAGAAGAAGGAGATATGGCTAGATGGGAGAGTGTTGAAAAACATCAACGGGACCAAAATCTCAACTTAACAAAGGTCCATGACCATAAGAAGGAGAAATCAACCAATCTCAAGGTGGAAACATCACCTTTGCCAACACAAAAAACATTAGAAGAAGTCGAGGAAAAGATCAAGAAGATGTTGGAATGGACGTATCAAAAGTGTGAAGAATTTATCAACATTATTAGAGATAAAGTTTTGACAACCCAAGAAGTAGGACAAAAAATCAGACAATCAGAAAGAAGGGATAAGGAAAATAAGAGCTCAACTGCCAATCATACGTATGAATGCAACATATGCCTGTACGATCACCCCAAGGGTCAATGCCCAATATTGTTACATTTACATGAGCAGTGGGGAAACACGTTACATCCAGAGTTGATACAGAGATACTGTGTTTAGTCACAGTGGTAACAATCCCAATCGTGGGGGAGACCACCATTATATTGGAGGCACCCTTCGTATCATCCGAATCCAAATGCTTATCTTGTTCAACATCCTGTTTGTCCAACTGAACCAACGTACTTTATCTCACCATAGTACCATTCTCCTCAATACTATCAGCCCATACCTCCAACACAACCACCACCTTGTGCACCTTTAACTCCTCCTAACTTTCAACATTCTCATTTTTTCCCTCCTTCTACATCGCCACCAATTATTCCTAAGGTGCCTACACCATAGTAATAACCTCCAAGCGTTACTTCTGCTCCTGTTTCTAACAACAGTGAGAAACCTCAGCAACATCAAAAGTGCCCCTTCTTTAAACATAGCCGTAAGAAGGGACAACACAATTCCGAGGCCACTGCATCCTCCAACTCAGCACAAGTCCCACACTGTGGTGCACCCTTATCTTCGAATCCAACGCCTCATGTTACTTCATCAAGGCCACCAACTAACACTCCAACAACCATATGGCCCAATGAACACAACCATGGGAGGCATCATCCTAATCCTTGCATACCATCTAATGGTTCCAAATATCATAGCAGGTCAACTCGTTATCTGGGAACTACATCAAGTGTGTGAAACCCGATGGGGTAAATATAACCAAGCCAGAATACTTCCAACATGTAAGGATCCCCATCTTCCATTTATTAATCCTTGCCATACTTAACCGCTTAGTTATGGGGGATACCCCCCATTTTAATAACAAGCAGGATTAATAAATATTTTTCATTTTTCTTTAATTTTTCAATTTCTGTTTTCCAGTTTTTCATTTTTCAACTTTTTTTTTATCTTTTTATTTTTTTGTGTTTTTGTCTTTTTACATTTTTGTAAGTAATCTCGTCTATGAATAAAAAACTCATGTGGATCATTGGTTGAGGTGTGTTCTATGTTATTAAGTCATGAGTGATCAATTATTTGGAACAGTGAGCCCATTACACCCACTCATCCACACTACGAATAAGAGGTTTCGTTTGAGGGTATAGTGATATTCTTGACATTCTTAAAACTTAAAATTAATTTTGTATTCATTGTACCCAGAATGAAGAAGGATAGACCAAGAGGGAATGATTAGGGTGTAACATCAAGGGGACTTGTGGATTCTCTTTGGTGACGTCTATGGAAGTTATCATGCAATGTGGTTGTACTAAGATCCTTGTAGATCTAACGGAAAATGAGAGTAAGAGTAATCAAAAGGGCACTCAAAAATCCAATGCTGTTCTAGGGGGTCCTACTAGAAAGACATGCACCCATGCCTGAAGGTTGGCGGCTTCTCTGGATTTAGTGAAGAGAAAAGAAAAAAGAAAAGAAAAATGCCACAAAACAAAAATCACTCCTCCCTTTAACAAAACACCAAGTGATCATACGCCTTGTTGTTATGGTACTCTCATAGTTACTCAGCATGGGATGAAACAATGCGATGTCACTATTTAAAGGAATGGACTTGGTCCTGATCTTGGAACGATGGGTTAATGACACCTTAATCATGCTTTACACGCAGGATTCACTGTGCCCTGGGTCAGTTACTTCATGTCCCAATCTCTACGATTCCATCTCTACTTCGTCTCATTTCATTGTTCATGTAATATTAGCTCGTGTCCCGTGTAGCATAGAATTTTCATCTCATTTCGGTGATATTTACATGTGTGTGTTTTATGGAGTTAGTGTGGATTACATTTAACCCTTCTAGTGCCCATGGACACTTTAAGTGTGGTTACACAAGGGCATTATAGGTTGAAACCTACCTTGGGGAGGACCCACTTGTGTAATTTTTTGTAATTTTCACTTATGACATAGCTCACACACACCATTTACTACCCTCAACATATTGTTCATGATATTCTTTCCCTTATTACTATCCCTTTGATTCAAGATTCCTATGAATCATCACATAGCCTTTTTCTTTACCATCCGAGGTCCTTATCGATCAATTACACTCACTTATCATTATTCATGCCTTCAAAACCATCTAATTACCTGAAAACCCCTTCCTAATAGCCCAATGTCCTAAGTTACATCGTTTAATTTCAAAGAAATATTAAAAATTCGGTACATTCTCTAAGTGCCTTAACTTCGATGAAAATATATATACATGACCCCCCTATGCTAATCAACATCATTTGCAACTGTTCACGTAGGGGAATTTTTTCAAATTTGTCTCTACGACTTGCGATTGTGCATCCCTTGCTTTCATATCCATAACTCGCTCGTTGGTACTGCGATTTTCATTTCGTTTGAACCTACTTGAACCCAGAGTGTTCAGCTTAGTCGTGGGAGAGGGGCACACGTTGAATAGTGCATAAATTTTTTGAAATTCATCATCGTCCAAAGGACATCTTTAAGGGTAATTAGTTATAAAATTAAGAATAAAATGTGTTAAAAATAATTTCATCCCCTTAGCTATACTAGAAAATTAAATTTGGAAACCACCTAAGCAAAGAGGGCTCAACACTATAATCTTTCGGGAACATGTTCTTCCAATAATTAACATCACATGGAAATAAAGTAAATCTATTAAGGCAAGCAGTAAGGTATAACCTAACTTTGGTAACAACCTTACTAACAATTGGTCTCGTGTGATTGCAGATGGTCTCAAAACCTGGATAACAGGAAGGTCCTGCTCAAGGTGCGATCGAACGGTCTCGGAGAGGTGGAAGACAAGATCCTACCAGACAACATGCAGATCAGGAGGAACAATCATTCAGCGTTCATCAAGAAGATCCTCCTACCGTATGGTCTAGGCAGGCAGAAGTAGGAGATACCCTCTCTCAAAGTGGTGCCTAGTACTTAAGGGAAACATACCAATTTTGGCACAATAAAGAAGAAGGTACCATGGTTAACATTTATGGTGTGACTATTGATTTCTCTATTCAAGCCATTTTGAAAGTATTAAACCTTCTAAATACAAGGCCAAAGGTTGCTTAGAACCAGCTGGACACTTTCAGAACCAAGCAACTTAATAAACTGTTGACAGAGAATAAAAGGGTGGCGAAAGTAAAAGAGAAGGCTGACTGGGCTGCCTCTATGGCATAAGCACAAACTTACGTGCATGCCAAGGCACTCCTGGCCTTAAAAGAGGAGAAACTCCAAGCCATAATTTGACGCCATCAAATTCTAAGACTTGGAGCGCAAGAAAAGGGAAAGACATCAATGGAGGAGCCACCGCCACCAGGAACTACATGAGTTCCACCATTTTGTAATCATAGGATTTTCTTTTGTGTTGTGTCTCAATTTTGTTTTGACTCCACATTGTGGCATGAATCCATTCTAGTCAGTCAATAATTCCATACCTATCCACTATGTAATCAATGGAGCTTTTTCTCTCTATAACTCGAGGACGAGTTTTCATTCAGTCGTGGGGGTATGATGAGTCATGAATTTGCTGGCTATGATATCGCTGCTATGATATCACACCCGTGATATCACTACCATGATCTCACAGCCGTGATATCCCATGGGTCATGATATCGCAGCCGCGATATCACATTAGCCGCGATATCATGACCCACAATGTCTATAAATAAGAGGTAGCTTTCCAAATTTTAGGCATCTAGTATTTTTCCTTAGCGAAGCTCTGGTAGCTTTCCCCTTCCAGAGATAGAATATTTTTTAGTGTCTGCTCACAGTGTGGTGATTGTAATTGTACAACATCCTTTGTTCGAGTGTGACGTACTTGGACACGTACATGGCTGGCAATAAAGATCGAGATTACTTCATCATTGCAGCATTCACTTTGTTAATTAATTAATTAATTATTATTTACTGCTTTCCTAGTTAATCCTCTCTCACCCATAAACTCCTAGTAACGCAGAATGAGTAGGACTTGATTACAAGAATTTAAGTGTGACTACTTGGTAACCCCAGTAGCATACCTAGGATCTATGCTTGGTAATCCTAGTGGTAGTCGTGCACGAGGTCCAAGATGTGTACGGATGATCAAGGAATGGATGCTCATCACACTTAGGCTAGATTAGATTCTCTTACCCCCTCTCTCTCCTAGATTAGTTAATTTAATATCACTTTCCATTACCTTAGGAGTAGCATTAGATTAGGAACCACATCATACATCTCACTCTGGACTAAATCATACGTGAAAAATATAATACTAGTCCATGTGGGAAGACAATGTACTGCGACCTAAGGATAATTGTCTAGGTGCCACAACTCGTCTGTTTGTGAAGTTTGACCAGATCACGCGTGAGAATGCTTGTATTCGTATAGTTGAGTGTAGGGGTATCTCACCACTCATCACGAACTCTTTGATGATGAACTTGATGACACAAATTGGAAAAAATTGAAAATCCCTAAAAGTTTCAAACAGAAGCCCCTAGAGTTGAAACTCTACCTATCGACATGGAATATGCTTTTTTGAAAAATGGAAAGCTAGTGATAATAAATGCCAACCTTGCTCTTGAACAAAAAGAGAAGTTGTTGAAAGTGGTCAAAAAATGATCAACAACCTTTGCTTGGTCATGTCCTGAACTCATTAGGATTTATCCTAGGATATGCTAGCACCACACCTATATAGATCCTTCCATCAAGCCAAAGAGGCAATCACAGTGGCGATTTAACCCCAAACTGAAGTAGATTGTTAAGGAGAAAATTGAATAACTCCTCAAGGTGGGGATCATATATCCTATTGTAGATAGCGAGTGGGTTAGCCTACTTATAATAGTGTCAAAGGGCAATTGGAGGATTTGTATTGACTTCATGCTATTTTAACATGATGACGTGCAAAGACCATTTCCTATTTTCATTTGTGGACCAGGTGTTGGACACCATCTTTAGGCATTACTACTATAGCTTTATAGATGATTATAGTGGTTATAACTAAATCTAGATTGCGCCTGAGGATTAGGCCAAAACCACATTCACAAGTTCTTGGGGGACTTTTGCATACAAAAAGATGCTCTTTGGCCTATGTAATGCCCTTACAATCTTTCAACACCTTATCTTGAGCATCATTCAATAGTAGATTCGTAGTAGGGTGGAAGTCCTCATGGATGACTTCTCCACCTATGATGCTACATTCAAGCAAGCCCTTAACTACCTTGAATGAGTACTAAAAAGCTGTGTGGAGACCAACCTTTAGCTCAATTTGCAAAAGAACCATCTGATGGTCTAGGAGGGCATTGTCTTAGGACATAGAATGTTAGAAGCAAGGATTGAGATGGACCTTGAGAAAGTAAGGATCATCCAAGGAATTACTCACCAATTGGAAACTATCAGAGATATCTAGTCATTCCTTGGTTACCCTGGCTACTACTAGTGATTCATAGAGAATTCCTCTAAGATGTTTAAACTATTGGTGGAGTTGACAAAGAAAGATGTTCTATTTTTTTGAACTAAGGGATGCAAGAATGCATTCTAGAAACTCAAGTAGAAGCTTATAGAAACATTAATTCTATGAGCACCTCATTGGTCCATATCATTTTACATTACGACAGATGCATTAAATTATGCCTTGGGAGCCATGCTCATGTAGTTGGATGATAAAAAACAACCTTACTACATCCACTACATGAGCTGAAGAATTATGGGTGCATAGCTGAACTATACCACAATAGAGAAAGAATTGATGGTAGTGGTGTATGCCTTGGAGAAATTTAGGCATTATGTGCTTACGTACAAGATGTTCATGCACATAGACCATAGTGTAATCCACTTCCTTATGAACAAATCAATGGTGAGCCCATGTCATATAGTGGCTAGTGATCTTGCAAGAATTCGATCTCACAATAGTAGATCAAAAGGGAGCTAAGAATGTGATTGTTGATCACTTGTCTTGGTTGAGATGGGACAAGAAGGAGGAGAGCCCACTTTTTGGATCAATTTCCTGATGAACTTTTATTTGCTAGTGCTATAAATGAACAAGTACCCAATGAAGCTAACTGCTATGATGACATCCTCACCTACATTCTCACTTAGGAGATGTCATAAGAGCTTAATAGTAGGAAGAAACAACATGTTCTTCATTAGGTGAAATGATTCATGAAGATCAATGGACAACCTTACAAGGTATGTGTTGATGGCTTGGTTTGTTGGTGTGTTCCTGATGTTGATCAATTGCATGTTCTCCAAGATGCTCATGAGAGACCTTATGGGGGCCACTATGCTAAGAGATGGATGATCGTTAAGATCCTAATGGTAAGGTATTATTGGCCAATACTCTTCAGGGATGCTTACTAATTCATCTGTTCTTATAAATGTTGCCAACATGATAGTGGGATGACTACTTGTATGGAGGGTCCTAAGTAATGGATCCAACCATTGGAACCCTTTAACATCTAGGACATTGACTTCATGGGTCCCATCACACTCATGTTAAATGAAAAGGCATACATTATAGTTGATGTTGACTATTGTACGAAATGGATAGAAGCAACAACTATTACCAACTGCACATCCTTTACAACTACTCAGTTTGTACAACAAAATGTTGTAAATAGGTTTGGGGTGCCACGTGCACTAATCTTTGACAATGGTACTCATTTTACAAGCACCACCTTTTGAAAGGTCTTGCAATGCTTGGGGTTAGAACATAAATTAATAACACCTTACCATCCCCAAGCCAATGGTCAAGCTGAGATTACAAATAGGGAGATCACTAAGATCTTAACTAGAATAATTAACAAATATAGGAGATATTAGTGC
The DNA here is from genome assembly GCA_015680685.1 of Gnetum montanum. Classification (NCBI taxonomy): domain Eukaryota; kingdom Viridiplantae; phylum Streptophyta; class Gnetopsida; order Gnetales; family Gnetaceae; genus Gnetum; species Gnetum montanum. The sequence continues at coordinate 1,069,745 of MNCI01018059.1, read as the reverse complement.
ATGAAACTTAATGATACCCTTTGGACCTACCTCTCAACATGGAAACTCTCTTTAGGCTATTTTCCCTATGAGCTGGTGTATTGAAAATTGCCAACTCTTCCTATTCAATTAGAGCTTTGTACACTTTCAATAGCTTGTGATCTTTACCTTAACCTTAGTCTAATATAGAAATAGAGACTAATCAAACTTAATGTTCTAGATAAGAATCAATTGATGGCCCTATTCTTGAATAAAGTCCATAAAGCATTCAACAAGTAATTCCATGACCTCAAAATAAGGAAGGTAAAATTTTGATTAGGAGATAAGGCCCTTTATTGGAACCCTACACATGTGCCATAACTAAGTTCCAAACATTGTGGAAAGGGCCTTATATCATTTATAAAACCTTTCCTTTCAAGGCCATGTTGATCTACAAACCTAAAAGTCAAACAAGAAATTGCTGGTCAACACACAATAAGTCAAATCTTTCCATGAGCTCAAAAAGCTAATAACTATAGCACCTCATTAGATGGACAAACACACTCAATATTTTGAATCTCCTCCTACCAACTTAGTTGTGGGGGAGATGGCAATCCATGCTAATCATTTAAGGTGGCTCCTCAATTTTTACATTTTTCTTATTTTTCACATTTTTTAATTTTACATCATCTTTAGTACATTTTATCTTTTTTGAATATTTTATAATTTCTTTTATATTTTACTTTATGTTGGTTTTGTTTTTCTTACGTTTTCTTATGATTATTTTCTTTTCCTTTATTTCCAATAGGACACAGTGTTGTTGTTGCTGCTATTGATGATGGTTTGTACTTAATGTTTTTGATTACGAATGTATGGATTCTCTCTTTGAATTTTGATATGAATAACTAAGACATGGTTTCCTTTTCATGGAATAGGTAGTGAGTCCATGTCATCCACTCATTTAAAAAACTCTATGGTGTTTCTTGTTTTGGAAATATGAGGTCCCTTTCTTAATAAGAACTTTAATGAGCTTCTAACCTTGGTAGTTTCCAAACTTGGGAAGGATTAAAATAGATTGACAAGGGTGTGACTTTGTGGGGATTTGATGTTCTCAATACTTTTCTATCCTCTTAAGTGTATGAGTATTTTCATGGATTTCTTATTGTTCTAGGGTCGACTAATAATAGGAAGTTAAAGTCTTCGCATAGTGTGGTTTCCATCCAAAAATCCATATAAAAACATAAAACTCAAAAAAAAAAAAAAAAAACTATGGAAATTCAAAGCACATCCCTTAGAAAACAAAACTGGCTATAAGCATTGATTTTCGGACTAGAAAGACATGTTGCCCATGCGTGAAGGTCCCCTCTAACTAAGGCACTTTCTCATTTTTTGCTTCTCTTTTCTTCTCTTTTAGGAATGGTAATTGTTATGTGGGAGAATTCTTGAGTCTTGAGGAGGTGGATTGGTCTTAGAGTATTGATGTGAAGTCACTAGAAGAGGTTGGTTTTAATCTGGACTAAGGATGGACTTCATGTGACCATGATCTGGAACTCAATTCCTCTCTCTCTCTCTCTCTCTCTCTCTCATCCACAAATGATCTCCATCATTCACAGCATTGTCAGTTTTCCATGTCTTGTTCAAGGTATTAGTTAGATGTGTTGAAATTCTTAGGTATATTCTTTCTGGATTAGGTCCTTAAATTTCCATAATCATTAATCAATTATGAGGCCCATAGACTCCTTGGTTTGAGGATATGTAATGGCAAAAAGGACATGAGCTTGCTATGGGAAGGACCCACTTACATTTCTCTTGGTTTGGCTAGTTAAGTTTCTTATCCTTAGGCATTTTCTCAATCGAATATTTTCATATTTCTCATTGATTGCATCCAGCTATGTGCTCCTTAGTGGCACTTCTCCTTAAAAATTCATTCTCCACCTAAAAACTTCTTTTTGTGCATATTCAATCCCTCTACCACTGTTTCATCACGTTCACAGCTTTTTTGGCTCTTTGATGATTCCAACTTCATGCTTAAACTACTTCTATTTTTGAATTTTTCAAAGTGAAAAAATTTTCTCTATAGGCTCTCTCAATGGGATCCCATCGATGGAGCAAACATGTAGATGAGACCTCGTTGATGGAACCCATCAAAGCAGCATAAAAACTCTATAAATACATAGCCACACCACATTTTTTCACATTTGTGCTCAAATGAGGGGAAATTTTTTAAATTTTTTAGAGCCTAGAAGCTTCCAAGAGCCATAATTTCCAAACCGTTTGTTTGATTAATCCCGTTTTTCAATCTTGCATCTACTGGAGGTAAGCTCTTCATTGTGGGGGCCACAAACCTTAAGTCTTTAATGAAAACATTTTCAAAATTTTTTGAACTCCCAAAAGGGTTTAACTAATAGAAAAACATTAAAAACATTAATTTATGAATGTTAAACTCTTCAAACAAACTTTAGTGACCTTATAAATTAAATAGTATTAAAATAATCAATCCGCCATGGTCATAACTTAGGCAAAGTGTAACTACCCAATGAGATAAGGGACGTAAATGTTATAAGTTACATATCACATGGTAATCCTTGGTTATGTTATGACCACATATGGTACCAAAAGGAAAGTAGTTGTAGGAGGGAGGACCATCTAAACTAAGGGACAAATAGCTAAGAATGAGGAGGGGCCAAGAAAAGCCCTAGGAGTAGGTAGCAGAAATGCACGCAATGGGACCTCTTTGGGAGGAGCCTGAAGTAGAATCTATGAGACAAATTCCCAAAGAAGTAGCCGATATAGAACAATCACACTGTGATGAGGCACTAGGGCCAAGATCAAACCTTGAGGTCACCTTGACAAATTCCTGCCTCAAATAAATCACATCCAAGGAGGTTCAGAAACTTATGCTTCATGAGATGAACTTTGGACCCTTCTTGGAGTTCACTCCTCTAGAATTCAAGACTGAACTGCAAAGCTCTCCCATGTGGCCCATCATCACTTCTGACGAGGAGTGGTACATGGGAGAGATGTACATTTTCTGGAAAAATAGGTAGGCTAGTTCCATGGTCAAAATCAAGGACATATCTATGTCTTACTTGGTGAAAGCAATCTCTGAGGCCTTTGAGTTACTTGAAATTGGGGCCATTCTTGTAGAAATTCCAATGTAGGTAGGTCCACATGTCAAGAAAGAATAGATGCAATGGTGCTATGGAGTGAACGACAAGGAGTTTGGTGTGCTTATCATGGTAGAACATGCATACTTTAAAATTATAACCTTTCACCTCAATCCAATGGTGAGGCCTAGTAAGATCACAACCCTCTTCGCCCAGGTGTGTGCTGCTCTAAGCAAAAGATTCCCTGTTAATCTTCCACAGCTAATCTATCTTGAGATAGAGAAGCACTTTAAGGAGAATAAACATGGAGGAAAGGAACTCCCCTTTTCATGCCTCATCAGAAAATTATGCAATAGGGGAGGCATAGCTTTCTACATGAAGAACACCGTCCGATGCACTTTAATTGCATCTTGGACAAAAATGATGAAGGACAAGTTGCTTGCCAAAGTAATCTAGGAAGAGGAGTAGTAACCACCACCTCCACCACCCACTCATGAGACAACATCAGAGACTTGCGTTGTCATTGAATGCATGTACAAACTCTGAGAGTAGCTCTTGCAATAGTAGCAATAGCAAGTAGGAATGAGTCGTGGTAACCCATCTGTGTACAAGGTAGCCATGAGCCATTTTAAAGAAGTGGCTCTAACCATAAGCTAGATTGAGGGTGGAATGCCAATTCTCTTAGCCTAATGATTGTAGGTGCATGTAAGGTAAGCACCTGAGAGGTAATGATGTCCCTCTCATAGTAGCAGCAATTCCCAGACATCTATAGGGATGTTGCTATCTTTTCAGTGCATTTAGAGGAGGGTGAAGGGGCAACTATCCTAGTGATGTAGCACCATGGGTAGGAGAAAATGGTTGAAGTGGTTGCTAATAAAGTGACTGAAGCACTTAACGCACCTACAGTGTGTACCGCCCAAAATCGTCGGTCCCCGGCTGGAAGGGAAAACAGAGACCGCGGGATCGCAGGACGAGCACAGATGACCCCACCTTCGCCTGAGGGCGTGCTGGAATGCACGAAGGTAGGGTACCTTGGGTGGTCCGCACGCGGATCAGACAAGGATTTCCCCGAGCGCCACGGAAGTGTTATACGCTAGGTTATGTGTAAACGGAGCGTAAACAGTGAAACAGACGCAGATAGAGCGTAAGCGTAAAGGGGCATAAACAGGGTCGGGCGTAAACAACGTAAACAAAATTAGGTCCAGCATAAGCGTATACAGGCATGAACAGCGTGAACAGCGTAAACAAGTGTAAAGAGCGTAAGCAAATGTAAACAGCGTAAGCAGTGCGGGCGTATACGGACGCAAACGGAGCATGAACGTAAACAGGCGTAAACAAAGCATGGGCCAAATTAATGTAAAACTGTAAAAGAACTTGCAACAAATGTAAACAGTGGATTATAGAGTCAAAATGTTGTGCACCGGTCTAACGCAGTCGTTTAGGGACACAAGGCGGACGTAAAACATTGGTGGTTGCAGGGATGCAGCTGGTTGGCACGGTAGGCAGAGCGCGGATTGTGCTCGGCGTACAGAACTTCCAGCGTAAGCGTAAGCGTAAAGGGGTTTCTGGGCTCTTGTTTGCAGCGTAATTGCTCTGGGTCTGCTCCCGTAAATTTTTGCCGACCTCGAATTTACGGAAAACTGGGCTATTTATAGGGGTAGGGTTACCGGGAAAATCGGACTGGGAAACACGTGGCGTATAGACTGGGCGTTTACAATTTAGAAACATGGTATACGCTGGGCGTATACACTACAACAGGCCGGCGTATACACCGGGCGTATACGCTGGGCGTGGACTTGGAAGGATGCTGGCGTATACGTTGGGGCGTGTACGCTGATGGATGTTGGGCGTCGACTTGCTTCAATTCTTGCTCCTGTTGCACCTGCTGAGCGTGCGTGTGAGGCGTGTATGTTGAGTGTCGGGCGTAGACGTCGGTGCAACACTTAGTTTAAAACAGGTGTTTCGATTCTCAAAATTGCCCTGTGTGACTTCAAATGTACCAAAGTCGTTTGTGGGTCACGGGGATCTGCTTCTTGTCAGACAAATGCTAAACTCAAAAATTTTTGTGGTGTTTCACAGTGTCTGTACTAGATGTTTGTGCACTTAGAGATGTGTAAATGTTTGCAGAAACTATCAACATAAGATTGAGCATAGCCCAACATTAGTAATTGTTGGACCAACTGGTGGGAACCAGAAAATTGATTCTACATGTCTTTAACCTTCCAAATACCATCACTACAACCTAGTTAGAGCTACTCAAGGTAAGGGGCAAATGCATCATCATGGAGGTGTAACATAAAATAACCTGAGTTAAGAACTAATGCTTGGCTGTGGGAGTTTCTGAACTAAGAGCCCACCTCACTAATCCTATGCTACTCAACCAAGTAATCACATGGGCTGAAGCTTTTCAACAACTTTAGGCCAAACTCAAAGAGGCTGAGTATGCCAAGAAGTTAATAGTCTTTGAATAGTCCTTGGAGTATGCCACAACATACAACATCTAAAAGGACTTGGTCCAGACTTGTTGGGAGAATGAAGCCATGATCGAAGAAAATAATTGCCTACAAAATGTTGATGCATAGAAATAACAAATGTACAAATTTATCCATCAACAACAAGAGAAGATAGCTAGGGTAAACACTAAGTTGAGAAGGTTGACAAAAAAGAACATAAATGTTTCAATAAAGGAAGTCTATGCCTGGTGTCAAAAATTTGCAATCGAGATTGCTGCCTAGAAAAATGAGGCCCTTAAGTTTGAAATGGTGAAAAATCATTACAAAGACTAGGTGGAATTGTAGAAAGAAATCAATGAGAAGCACATTCAATTGATGAAGAAAATAGTAAATGAGGCCCTCCAACAGCTCCAATAGGGAGGCGATGTCTAGCAACTAATCTTTGATGGATTAAATACATACAACAAGGCTAAAATTCACATGAAGGACCTACAGATTGAGGAAATGACTGAGTATATAGAGTTTTCCAACCTCTAATATGCAAACTTGGTGATGCTAACTGCCAGAAGGCTATAGTCAGAATTGGAGAAGAAGGTGGCCAACTTGTACTTATTGTACAAGGCATAGTTCAAGCACCATAAAGAGACCAAGCATAAGCTTGAGATTGTAAATGTGGAACTTGAGGTTCTCAAGGCTAAGTTCATTGATTAGAGATCAATTGCTGAGAATGTGGCTAAGAGAATGAATGATTATTAGGATCTTTAGATTGCACTTAGGGTGTTCAACATCAAACGTAAAGAGGTTGCTACCTAGTTTGTTAATGTGAAGGAGCTATTCCCATTTCGTCGACATAGGGTTTGAATGTTGATGTGCACTTGTTAATGTGGCACCTTGTATTCGCATATAAATGTGCACCTACCCACTGCATTTATGGCAACCTTTTCATAGTTGTAGCAAAGATCTTGCAATTTTTTCCTCTAAAAGTTAGAATATTTTATGAATTCCCACAATAGAAGTCAAGGAAGTGTACAGATCTTTATTCAAGCACTAATGTAGTTAAGCACTTGAGTGGAAACAACAATAAAGACGAGCTTTTCTAATAAAACCTTGCAACACTTGGAATAGATTAATGTTTTCTTTATGCATTTAATATTCATGCAATTTACTTTAATGTTTCTAAGTAACTAATTAATATTGATTACATAGCAAACATAAGTACAACTACTTCAAGCATACGTTTAACACTTGGTAATCCTAGTAGTGCTTAATGCTTGGTAACCTAGTGGCATTATAACGTGTTTAGGATGTGTATGGAAAGTTGGAACAAATGATTATGTTAGGATTAGTTAAATATTAGCTAGTTATTAGATTAATTGAGCATTCAATTACTTTATTCTTGTTCTCAGGTGACTTAATTTAGAAAAGATAAAATGATAAAAATCATATGTGTTAATTACACTTAGCCATATACTTGCATTTCACAAGTGAAACTAAGAAGACAATGATTGCAAAGGTTAGATTCATATCCTAGAAACTAGTGTACTAAGAGAGCTAAAGTTTACAAAATTTGACCAGATCGCATAGTGAACTTTAGTGATTCGTATGGTTGGGCATAAGGTGTACTCACTACTCATCACCTTTGTTCCAAACAACACACAATCACCTTGGTTAGGATCCTACACTATACTATACAAAACCATTAGGATCATATTTGCATGTAATAATGAGGTGAATAATGGAATGAGAAGGGATTGCAGAGATTGAGACGTGACATACCAAACCATGTTTGTAATAGGCTCTTATGTCAATTTTGATTAAGATGACCATTATACCTATCCATCCATGTTTTAGACCAAGTCCATATCATTAATAGTGACCTCGCATTGATGTGCCACTTCTTGTCTATCATCCCAAATCCACATCAACTACAAAGAAAAAGCATCACATCAAATAAAGAAGAACAGAGAAGAAGGAAGTAGTTTTAGAGATTATTGGGGAAGAATTTTGGATCTTAGTTAGATTGGTGCATGCAAGCATGGCTAACATGTTTTTATAGCCCTATAACCAATGCTTGAATCCCAAGAATTCTTTAGAGAGGTGTGCTTTGAATTTTCAATTTATGTGTTTGTTTTATTTTCTCTCTTTATTCTTATTCTTCTCTTCTCTTCTCTTCTCTTCTCTTCTCTTCTCTCTCTCTCTCTCTCTCTAAGAACCACACCTTACAAGGACATGCTTCCTTTATGATCAATAGTAGGAGTGATGATATGTTCCATGAGGAGTCATAGATCTCAAGAATGAAGTTAAGAAGAGAACCCAACAAATCCCCTTAATGCCACACCCTTTTCCATTCCCACTTGATCTTTTTCCTTTTCTTCAAGGCACAATGATCATTAGTTGATTTTAGTTTCATGTTAGAAGAACCATATTGCTTTCATGATAAAGACCTATTATTTAGAGAAACTAGAGGGATGGATGATATGGTCTCACTGTATTACATAATTATTTATCCAATTAGCTTGATTGCATAGAACAAAGATCCAATACATAACATTGACTTCTACATCATGATTGTTAATATCATTATTAACAAAAACATAGTAGACATCCATAAAACATGAAGAAAATGACTTAAGAAAAGAGAAAATTATAAATAAAAGAAAAATAACAAGAAATTAAAAACATATTAACAATTGAAAAATTTTGAAGAAATAGTTAAATGATAAAAAATGGTAAAATAAAAAGTGAAAATACATTTATTAGTTCTTAATTCAAGATGGGGTATCTTCCCCATGATTAAACTCATTGGCAAGCATTCAGAAAATGGATCACACATTCCCTTAGTTATGCACCATAAGTTTTCCATTTATCATCTTTAGTGATTTGAGTTTTTGCTGGTTAGTACATTTAACATTAATGATAATAAGGTTTCAGTCATTTGGAGACATATATTTAGTTGGACTAGAAGGTGTTCCCTTTTTAGAGGGTCCAAGTATCTTTTCTTTTTGATTTTCTATTTTTGGTTCTTGGTTCTTCCTTTTTAATATCTTCTTTTGATGTATAGTCAAAGTGTAAGATGTCCTTCTCTAAGTTCTTTATTTGGTTCATTTCCTTAGGACTAAAACTAATAAGTAGGTTGTATGTTTCCATGCATCTTTTGAATGGTTGGTTATTCTCATTCTTGAGCCAATGGATCTCTTTTGGTTTAGTGGTTATTGTGTAGACATGGTTTTGCACACACATACACATGTTCCTTAAGTTTGCTATAGGTTGGTGTAGAGATCGTGTTAATACTTTGAACTTTCAGCCCACAATCACATCCTTTATCATTATTAGTAATGCATGGAATTTTCAATCTCTCCACAATGATAAGTTCATCTTTTATGTTTTTTGTTGGAGTGATAATGGTTGTTGGCTTATGTATAGGATTAAGAGACATTATTTTTGTGAGGAAGGATGTTGTACCAAATTGGCCTTACACTAGTTTTGATGAGCTAGTAGGTCTACTAGTTTTATTCACCTATGTGAAAACTGTCCTGAAGGAAGGATGTTCTTGAGACTTATTCTCAAATCCACTAACATTATCATTCACTTGCATGTTCATGATAGAAGTGGCATTCTTCTGTTGAGGTTTTAGTGCCAATCCTTCTTGTGTTATTGTTGGTGACATATGTTGGAGGGAGCTATAAGAGTATTGAGGATGTGATTGATGATAACAGCCATGAGATGTGATCCCATAGGAGTTGTTATGGGTTGACGGTATTTAGAAAAGTAATAATAATGAGTTGAGGAAGGGGAAGTAGAACCATTAGGAGAAACATGTTGTTGAACATAATATTCAAGGGTCTAGTTGGCGATTAGGGTATTGTTGGTTTGTTGATGGCATCCTGCATTACTTTGGGTTTTACCATTGTTGTTGATAGTACTCTTGAGGTTGATAAGAAGTCCCATTAGGATAATACTGTTGGTTGTAGCATTTACTATAATTGCCTTGTGGATAAGGCAATCTCCTAGACATTTACTTTTCTAAAAACTTGGGATTCAAGGCAAAAGCCCCAAACTCTTGTAGATATAAAATAACTAGGAAATAGCCCTTTGGATGTTCATATTTAAAAATGTCACATCCATCCTTGTCCTCTATATCTGAGTCTGCAACCTCTTCTACTACAGTTATTTTCCCTTTTTGTTAATAAGTGTCCTTGACTATTTCCTTATTCATTTTCCTCTTCCTATTTTGATCACTTGATCCTATTTTCTTTACCTTCTCCTCTATGATTTTCAAGTTGGTTGTAACCTTTTCATTCATCAACACCCATATTTTATCTACCCTTGTTTCAATCTCAACAATACACTTTTGGATTGGCAAGGTTTTATGTGAAATCAACTCATCAAGAGCTCTCTCTATTTCCTTATAATAAATTTGGATTTCCTTTTTACAAAGGGTTGGATCCCAATGATATTCCTCTAGGCTCTTTATTTTACACAAATCTCCTTCTTTTTTCCAACTTGTTCTATTAGCCTTTGTATCTAATAGGCTCTTACTTCTAATAACCTTCCTTGTTCCAAGGGACTTGTTTTATTTTGAAGCCCATCTATGATGTAACAAAGCTACTCTTTTTGAGAAAATCCATGACCTGGGCATCTATGTAATAGAGAATAGTATCTACCCAAGGTTACATTCAAGGATTCATGGTTTTCTTACTTCCACCCTTGGATTTGTTTTCTTAGATTGGATGCTCTTGGATAAGTTTGGTATTTTTTGTTAAAGAGCTTAGGCATTGTGGACCACCAGTGGATTGAAATTGGTTCCAATGATCTATACCAAAATTTAGCTTCTTTTATTAGTATCCTAGGAAGAGCTTAAGATTTTGCCATTTACTTTTAATATTTTGGAAGGTGTAGGCATCATGGAAGACTTGCAAAAAATGTTGTGGATTAGAATTTTAGTCTTTCACAAATTTAGGAATGTTATTCTTATTAAGGAATTTGATGTATCTTTCCCTTTGATGCATGTGAGGTATTCTAACTACCTTTGTGTATCATGCTTCTAGTAGCCAACAAGGGTTCATCATCATTAGACATCTCATAGTAATAATTTTTATTTCTAGTTGTCTAATTATGATGGTCTTATCTATGCTACATTTGATCTTTGGTATCTTGCCTTTGATTTCCATTTCTATCTCTATTGTGATCGATTAGTAAAAGCTCTATCTCCATACCTATGTTCATCTTCATCAGAACTAGATGTTGAAGATGAAGAGGAAGATGGTGAATTGGGAGAATGACTATGTGATGAAAGTTAAAGTGTCACGTTGATGAAGCCCCATTTACATGGTGTACCCCCATTTACATGGTGTTGCCCCATCGACTGGGCTGCATCGATGTTGTTTTTGCTATGTTGATGGGGCCTCATTGATGTGACCATAGATCAAAAACTATAAATACAAGCTCCCAACTATGTTTATGGGCATCAGATTAATAGTAGTAGCCAAACTATTGCAGTTTTTACATTTGAAAGTTAGAATATTTCTCTCGAGTGCTTGCAACAGGAGTTATTGAGTGTATGGATCTTTATTTGAGCATTGTTGTACTTGAGCATGACAATGTGTATGGCAATAAAGACGAGCTTCTTGATATACCTTGTAGCATTCTAGATAGTTTAGATATTTATTTATGCATTTAATGCTTTTAGTTAATTATTTAATGTTTTCTAGTAATTAAGTTAATTAAGCAAGATAAGCTAGATAGATTAAATACATAAGTATGAACGCTTCGAGTGTAACACGTATTCACTTGGTAATCCCAACAGTATTATTGCTTGGTGCACCTAATAGCATAGTGCTTGGTAACCTAACAATGGATATGTGGGTTTAGGATGTGTATGAAAAGTGGGACCATATGCTTATGTTAGGATTAGTTAAAGATTAGTTAGTTAGTTAAATTAAATTAGTTATTAAATTACTCTATCTCTCTCTTCAAGCACCAAAACCATAAAACAAAAAAGGACAAAAATTATATGCCTTGTTCACTCTTAACTATACCATTATGCTTCACACGTGTAATTGAGAAGATAACAAATGATCTTAGGACAAGGTTAACTTCTTAGAAGATTAGTGCACTGGAAGCTATAAAGTCCATAGAATTTGACTAGATCGCACGTGAGTGCTTTGTGATTTGTATGGTTGGACGAAGGGGTACCCTTTACTACTCATCATTGGCATCATTGCTAGGGACTTTGTTTGTTTGAACATGTGCTATCTAGGATCAGTGAACATTATTAATATTGTTTGTCAAAACCCAAGGTTAATATCACTCTTATAAAAGCACATTGATTATTTTACTTGTTGTAAAATGTCTTCTTCCCATAGATATGAAGACTTCAAACCATCGGTCCCACAAGAGTGCAAAGTGGTATATACTTATCTAGATGAGTATATACCAGACTTCACCTTCATCCTACATTAGGATGAACAGTTACGATGGTGTGATATGGAGGACAACATCATATTGCCCCCTAATCGATTTGTGCCAAGGATGCTCTTTGAAACTCTTAAGAAGTTGCGCATCCAAAATCTTCACAAGGAATACATTATGAATGGTTATGACACTCAGGATTATCATCCCATAGAAATGCACTATGAGCAAGATCGACACTAGGAGAAGTACCATGAGTTCACAAAGGGTAGGCACTTTAGTAATCCTTTGTTCCTACTAAGCCAAGATGACAATGTGGATCTTTCCCTTGAGGGTTCCCAACATGAAAATCCTCCACCTTTCATTATTGGTGATGAGGGTGTGGCCCTAAACCTACGATCCATTATTCATAAACTAGGTTCAGGAAAAAATGAAAGTTAAGGTAGGGCCTCGAGCAAACATTGCAATAGCAAGGGATGTAAGGATGATTATTCTAATGAGTAAAGAGATGGTGGTGATGGCCCACCTTCCTCTTCATCCTCTTCATCTTCAAGTTCTAATAGAAGCCATTGAAGAAATAATTGTGATGAAGGTGATCAACATGAAAACAATGATCATAGAGCCTACCAAGAATGAAGTGGTGATAGAAACCATCATCAGCATCATTGACATAATAATGATGATGAACTTTTGTTAGCAATTGAAGCATGCTTAACATTGCAAAGGTAGTTAAGGTTGTAAATAGGCATGTGAAAGATAGTTGGATCAAGTGCTTAGACATGAACAATATCCCAAGATTTGAGGGGGGATACAACTCTAATTCGTAGAACCATTTACAAGCTTTCCACAATGGATGTGCATTATAGAACATTGAAAATGATTGGAAAAAACTCAATCTATTTCCCATGATACTCATAAAAGGAGCTAAAAGTTGGTATTGGTCCTTAGAGCTGGAATCCATTTGTAGATGGAGTACCATGTTAGATCTATTTAATGACAAATACTAGATGTACCCAAGAGTATCTAACCTAAGAAGGAAAATCCAAGGTTGGAAACAAGAAACACATGAACCATTGGATGCAACCATGGAAAAATATTATTCACTCTTACATCAATGCCCTGATCATGGTTATTCTTAGAAGAAATAACTCCGCCACAACATAGATCGGCTTAGAGTAGAAACTAGAAGTACTCTTGGGGTGTATGCATAAGGGAGATTATCTAAATTAAAAGCTTATTAGATACAAAGGCTTATAGAGCAAGTAGCAAAATAATGAGAGTTGTAAAAAAGGGAAAGTGTTGAAGAGTATAATGGGGACCCTTCCATTAGGAAATAGGAGGTCCAATTTTGTGTCCAATTTTGTGATAAGGAGGAGTCATGACTCAAAGAAGTGTTGAACAAAGAACCCTTGCACATACAAAAATCTATTTCTGTTATTTTGGCAAAGGTTAAATTATGTAACTCTTTAGATGAGGAATTTCAAATTACTATGAATATTGTTGAAGAATCTAAAGAGCAAAATAGTAATCATAATCAAAGGAGGTAGAAAGAAGCTGAATGTGCCTACTAGCAAGGTAAGGGCAAAGCTGCTAAAGTGGAAGAAGTTGTAGAAACAAACTTAGAAGATGATACTAGTTGTGACATTTGTCAACATGAACATCTAAAGGGATGTTGCCCTATAGTATCACACTTACAAGAGTCTGAGGTGTATACATTGAATTCAAGACTAGTAAGGAGGAAAGCACCTAGATGATTGTCTTATCCTCAAGGTAATCTAAGGCAATTCTACCAACAACAACAAGCTTATTACCCAAGTGGAGCTCCACCACAACCATATGAACAATGTTAACAATGGCACCAACCACAATCATGGGGAATGCCACTACTAAGGCAACAGTACCTTGATAGGCAACCAGATTCATATAAGTATCATGTTTAGCAACTTGTCTCTCTAAGAAGTTTTGTAAGCCACACCTCATTTTAGCATCACTATTACCATCTAGAGCATCATCGAACTCATTTACCATCTACTCGAGGGGAACATCCATACCTATGCCATCCTCCTCATCCATCTACACACATCCCTCTACCCTAAACCCAGTTACTAGCTTTTCAGTTGAGTCATTCAGATAATTGATCTAGAAAACGACCCTCCTTCCAACCCAATAGTCCTTCCAAACCCTCATAATCTAACCCAGTTAGTCACCCTATATCTCCAACATCCTTATCCTCTACATCAAATACATTCGAGTACCCTTTAAACCAAATTCCATGTTAGATTTGTACTATAATGCTAACTCATGTTGTTTTTGATTAGATCAAGGATGACAATCTTTCCACAAGAAGATCTAACTTGGAAAGTGTAGCAACCGAAAACATTAGAGGATGAAATGAAACACCGAGAGGTTTGCAATTGTACAACTTTGACCTTGCATCTGCATGAGGGACTACTACAAACAAAGGTGAGGTGCCTAGAATGGTCTTGTCAATCAAACTGGGACTTATAGGGTATTATGATGAATGAATGTGAGGGGTTTATAGTGTTTACAACATCCATGGTGCCTACGGGAATGAGCATAGTCAAGGTTTTCGATGCAAAATGAAGGTGAAAATGTGAAAATATGTGCAAAAATAGCAAAAAATGCTAGTATAATGCTAAAATGCAAAATAAAATGCTAAAAATGTGCAAGATGTGAATGAGAGAGAAAGTGACACCACCCCAAATGGGAGAGGGGGGGGGGGGGGGGGGGGGGGG